>CM053786.1:756841348-757441348 GCA_028749045.1 Cupressus sempervirens | reverse complement strand
ATAAAAAGTAATAGTAGTAGCATAAGGATAAAACCTTTGCCAAAAATGAGCCCACAACTACACAGGTAGGTTCTCTCCATTCTCCTTAGTAGCTTGAAAGAAATCCAAACTAACATGCCTTATGTTCTTATGAAGAATAACGTGCATTAGCAATGAGTAATGGAAAAACCTAAAACTTCCCAATTCTCTCTTCTGAGCTACCACAATCTCATCATGAATCCTATTAATAATATACTCAACAAAATCATATCTATTATTATGAATTGGGTCCTAGATGTCTAGAGCCATAACGTATATATACCCAAGGGCATTCATGGTGCTATCTACTCACATCAATTTGTTAATCTTGAATATGGTATATCTAAAGTATTTGCAGAAGAAATCAAGTGGCATAAGATCTCCTACCTTCTTTGGTAGCTCACCATTTTCCTTATTTTCTTTGGGGATGTGTCTTCTCATAACCCTTCCAATAAGGAAAATCTTTTGGCTCTTGAATAGTTAATTCATCTTTTCCTTCTCAATTGGCCTTGTCATAGGTCCCCCTAGGTTAAAAACTTCAATAAAAGTCTCCCTATCTAGCTTGCACAAGATACTCATGTCCTTCCTATGAAATCCTTTAGTTTTAGGATTTTATGATTTGATCAATGCCTTCATCAAATCAACATCTATTATTAATTTTGGCATTATAAATTTTTCCATGTTCTTGATCCAAGGTTTGTAAATTGGCAATGTCTCAAACATACCAAAAAAGCTCATTCCCTTTGGTATCAAGAACAATAGCATCTCTGTAGAAAGATTATGCATCTTTTAATATATGGGAATTCATGGTCTAAGCATGGGAAGATCTTGGAAGGAAGTATACCCATTCCTCTTCATATAAACATGCCAACTTTGGTTTGGCCTATTCAGTGACTTGTGAAGATTCTTCTATGTAAACCCAAGCTATAATTTTTGCCTTCTTCTTGTGCCATGACTTTTATGATTAATTCTTCAAACAAATCACTGTCAAGATCAACTTCTAAAAGCTCTAATGTCTCTGCAAATTTTGGAAATATCTTAGTGCTCAAACTTCTATCTCTAGATTGTGAAAAATAGTGCAACTTAAAAAAATGTTATGTTAGCTTATCAAATAGAGAATGAGAAAGAGAGAAGCATTTATGTTCCTTTATGTCAATGTATATGAGAATTCTGAAATTTTGTAAAAGTGCCACAATCGACTTGTACTGCCAACCTATCAAATTGTCTAATCACTTTTTGATAGGACATCACCTTTTAGTCATGATGAGACTTTTAATAGTTATTTTCTTTCTTGAAAACTCATTCGTGCAACCCATTAACTACTCTTAATCATCATTTCACAGTCAATTTCTACCTTAGCATTTAAAACCAATGACCAGGTGATCACAAATTCAAATCTTGATCACTGCTTTGTAGTCTAGTTAATGTTTTGGACAATTAATTGTATGACTAGGTGCCTTAAGGAATTTGACCCTTTTAGAATTTCAATCATGTGGTCACTCCATCTTATTAATATTAGCACTTATTGTCTATAATTGTGCAATTTCCTTTAACAATCAAAAAGTCATAGTATCACATGTACTTCTATCTCTAACATTTTCTTGCTGCGACCATGTGAGTATTCTTTTCTTATAACTTGTCCAAGACTTCATAGGGTTGTGACTCTTCTTTCTTTATAATAGTTTTAGCTTGCAACTGTGCAAGCAAATGATTCTTCATACATTCTTAGCTTGATCACTACTTCACAACTTATCCTTACTTATATCCTATTAACATCACAAAAATGTGACTTATTGTGTTCTATTTCAATCTAGCTTTATTGACTAGTTGTGGTCTAAACATTTCTTAGAATTCTCAACCACGCAACCATGTGAACAAGCCTCTTTAGTTGGTTTCACTAGATCACAACTTGTTTTGATTAATTCCTTCTTAACACTGTGATAGTGTGAACACATACGTTCTCCCTTCAAACTGACTATGTCACCTAGTCATTGGCTTTATAATTCTCATTCACTTCAACTGTGCAACCAAGGGAAACACAAATTTATTCATCTTGTAGTTATATTTTCCATATCACAACTTATCTTGCATGTTATGACCTAACTGCCACGACCACATGACTGAAGGTAATCTTGGATATTTCTCAATTTTTCATTACTTCATAATTAATCATCTTGATTATATGCTTACCCCCATGATCATGCAAATGCAAAGGCTTCCTTAAGTGCTTCTAACCACTTTCACCCAGTCACGGTCATCTCAAACTCTTTAGTCTTTAAGACCATGACCATGCGAACACAACATTTTGTGCAATCACTGTTAAAGTTCATAGTATCTTTTCCATTTAGGTGACTACGTGACTAAGGCCACATTATCTACTTCCCTTAGTTGCAATGCAAAAAGTGCTTAGGAGCTTAAATTTCATGACTCAATGAACAAAAGTAACTTAGTCACTTCACTAGGTCACACTATAAGATGTTGCAGTCTAATGATAGGCCTTGACCATGCAATCGGCTTGGTTGCATGGTTGTACACTTTAAAATTGGAAGAGCTCGCATTAAAACAAAAATATATGTTAAGACAAGATACAACTATTTGATTTTTTTTTTTTTTGGAATTTTCAAAAGTTCAAAAAAGGTTTAGAATAAAACCAAAGGTTTGATAAGGCAAAATAATTTTATAAAATTAAAGGGAAACCTAACTACCAAAAATAGAAAAAATTACCATGTTAGGGTTTTCACCATAATTGACAATAACATAGAACAAACCCTAACAATACAACACATTTCAATGCATTTTCACATTAAAAGTTCCAAAAAAATTTCACAGTGAAAATAAGGGCTATCAGTGGCTCTATCTGGGGAAGATGGGTAAGCTGTATCCATGCAAGAATTTGAAATTTCTCGTTTAAGCAGACCACATACATGACAACAAATTTTTTTGACAAATATGAGAGAACAATGCACACACAACAGAAAAAAAAAATATATAGAGAGGGAACACACATATGCACAAAATTTACACAATGTACAGACCTAACTACTATTCATGGAAAATTTAGTATTTTAACAAAAATATGCCTTCAAGAATTGTCTAGGAACTAACAGCTCAAGAATATCACTAGATAATTCTTTTAAGAAGTAGGAATTTTCACCTTTATTACCATGGACTAAATAAGGACCAAGCTAGATGGGATCAAATTTTCCATGCTTGCCCTTGTCTTCTAATCTAGCATTCCATAATAATACCAAGTCTTTAGGCTAAAACTTCCTATCTAATGCTCCCTTGTCATACAAATACTTCATTTATGCTTGTAACCTTGCATTTTGTATAGAAGCATCCCTCCTTGTCTCACCCAATTGTAAGATATCATCCATTATTACTTGCATTTCATCAAAAATATCTTTATTATAAACTTGGATGAACCTATACATTTTATTCAAGTTGTTCTGAGGCAACCTTGCTTGGATCCCATACACTAAATCAAAAGGGGCACAATGAATATATTTTTTCATTGCAATCTTGTCTGCCCATAGTGCAAGAGGCAATTTAGAATCCTAAGTTTTCTTGTTCTCTCCTAAAATTCTCTTGATAATCTTGAGAAAATTTTTATTACTAGACTTAGCCTGACCATTCCCCTTGGGATGATAAGGTGATGATGTAGATCTAGTAATACTATATTTCTTGCAAATATTTTTGTATTCCTCTGATCTAAAGAATCCTAGGCTTTCTTGTTCTCTCCTAAAATTCTCTTGATAATCTTGACCAAACTTTTATTACTAGACTTAGCCTAACCATTCCCCTGGGGATGATAAGCTAATGATGTAGATCCGATAATACCATATTTCTTGCAAAAACTTTTGTATTCCTCTGATCTAAAGCACATGGCATTATCAATGAAAATCTTTTGTAAGCGTCCAAATTTGATAATGATATTATTCAATATAAAATTTGTTACCACCTTACTTGTTGCATTCCTAGTAGAAATGGCCTCTACCCATTTTGTGAAGTAATCTATGGCAACTAGAATCCAAGAGTGCCCTCTATTGGGCTTATTTGAGATTTCACCAATGAAATCAACATCCCACTACTAGAAAGCTGCTTGCACCTCCACTGGTCTCAATGGTAGATTCTGAGAAAAATCAAATTTCCACTAAATCTTTGACATCCATCACACTTTTCTACTAGCTCCTATTCATCTTTGAATAGTGTAGGCCAACAGAAGCTAGACCTAAGGACTTTGTGGGCTATTTTTTTTTCCATATAATGACCCCCACACACTCCTTCATGCATGTCACTCAAGATTTTCTTTTAATCTACTTCATATACACAATTAAACAAAAATCCTTCCATGTTTCTCAACCATAACTGACCTCTCACAATGATATATATCTAATATCCTACAACTTCAAAGCCCTCTTCTATTTGTTAATAAGTCTTGATGGAGCCTTCATATGTTGGAGGTTAAGTATTATACCCTTGTACTAATTAGAAGTGTCCATATCACACAAATCACTCCTACATTCATCATCAAGTTGATTGATCTAGTTTTCTTCAAGGTTAGCCTCTGTCATCAGCCTAACAAGGCCTTGACCTCTAACCAACATGGAAATTTGAATATCAATATTAAATTCTTGGATCCTTTGATCCATCTGCATCTTCTCCCTGAAACTTCCGACCATGAGAAGATGTCCTTTACTACAACACTTGGAAAAAATGCAATCATAGTAGCTCCCATTAAGTAGCACCTAAATTCTTTTACTTCTTTGACCAATGCATAAGCCCACTTCTCATTTATACCATAATTTAACTCTGTAGCTTGCAAATACTTATTGAAAAATGGTATGGGCTACTCATATCCATCTTCATTCTTTTTTATTAATACTACTAGTACAGTATGGAATGAGGCAAAGGAAAATGTGCATGGTCTTGGAATAGTTAGGGGCTCTCAAAATAGGAGCATCTTTGATTGCTTGCTATAAAAATCCATGCTTGGTTCTTCATCCCATTTTATCTCTGAACCTTTCTTTAGCATCTTAGAAATGGGTCTTCTTATCTTAGAAAAATTTGTGAAAAATATTCTAAGAAAGTTTATTTTCCCATAGAATGACTGGGTACCCTTCACATTCTTACAGTTCTAAATTTTATCTATAGCTTCAACTCTCTTAGGATCTATTCTGACTCGTTCCTTTCCAACCAAGTGTCCTAATAATTTATTCTCAGTAACAACAAATGCACACTTCCTAGGATTTAAAGAAATACCAAACTTTAATGCTCTGATAAATACCTTTTCAAGGTGCATGCAATGATCATTCTCATCCTTTGAGTAGGCTGTCAAGTCATCCTAGTATACCACTGAAGATTTATCAATAATATCAGCAAAGGCTACATCCATGGCTCTTTGAAAAGTGGCACCAACATTGGTTAAGAAAAAAGGAGTTTTTCTATAAACATAAGTTCCCCAAGGTGTTGTAAATGTTGTTTTATAGTATTCTAATTCTCTTACAACTACTTGGTTATAGCCTTAAAAGCTATCCATCATGGACATCAATTCTTATCTAGTAACTTTCTACAACATGGCTTCCATGTTTGGCAATCCATAGTTATCTGTAAGTGTGATATATTCAAATTTATGAAGTCAACACAAAGTCTGATATGACCATTCTTCTTCCTCATAGGAAGTAAATTTAACACCCAAGAAGAATGCTTGACTGGCTTAATAATCCCAAAATCTCTAAGCTTTATCAACTCTTCTTACATTTTTGGTGCCAAAGTTGGATTACTAGGCCTTTGTTTCCATCTGAAAGCCTTGGCTCCCTCTTTCAATGGAACTTCATGCTGAAAGAGATCCTCCCTATATGCCTTGAAGTCATCATAAGACCAAGAAAACACATGTATATATTTTCTCAACAACTCAATCAAAGTTTTCTTGATTTTAGGGGCTAATTGTTTCCCTATATACACCTTTTTAGGTGTTTCTATGATTCCAAGGTTTACCTCCTCTAAGTCCTTTGCATCATGCTCTTTTTTACTTGTCTTGAATCTATCATGATTATCAAAAAATAGTCTCTAACATAACCAGACCCTTAGGAATCTTATTTGTTTTCAAATAAACAACCTCCTCACCAAAAATAATATCCCTACCATTTATGGTTTCTACAGGAGCTTCACAATCAATCTCTTGCCCCCAAAATTGGTGTTCAAAATTAAAAAATCTTATTATATCTTTTTCTTCTTCAAAGAATTTCTAATTTTGGATATTATCAGGGACTGATGGTATATTTTGTACCTCCACTTTTGATAGACTAGCAAAGGTTACATCATCAGGCTTAATAGCAATATTTGCCAATAGAATTGCCATCTTATTATTATTTCTATCCTTCCATGTGATTTCACATCAAAAATCTCTATCATGTTCGAAACAAACATTTCTATATTTCTTTAGCTTTTTATTCTTAGAAATATACACCTCCTTCACTTGGGAAACAATCAATGTTGAATCGCTTGTAACATGCAAACATCTTATACCATGCTTGTGAGCTACTCTCAATCCTAATAGTAAGGCCTCATATTTTGTTATATTATTTGTACATGGAAAGTTCAAAGTAAATGAGAACTTATAAGTATGTCTATTAGGAGAAATCAAAAGAATACTCTCTTGATCCTTCTTTGTAGCATGCTCCATCAAAGTTCATCATCCATAAATCAACCTTTTCTGATTTTGACTCAGCTTCTTTTGTAATGGGTGCCTTGATTTTATCTTTATTCAATACCAAAACTTCCACCATAAAAGCATTCACACTAGTATCTACAAAACATGTAATATCATCTTCAATTTCTTGCTCAATCATGTAGATACTTTTAGGCTCTCTATTCACCTTTACCAACTTGTCATCAATCTAAAAAGTTGCATATGACAGATCACACTATAGAGTTTGACCCATTGCTGTACTCCATTTTAGGACAAGCAAGTAGTCTATAAGGCATTACATTTATTGTCCCTATGATAGCAACTTCCATTTTGTCCATAACACAACACCTGCCCTAAGGAGTATCTACTTTTAGTCCTAATTCCTTCATTACATCAAAAGGCACTACTGTATTAGATGCTCCAGAGTCAATCAAACAGTTCTTTAAATTTTTTCAATTGACAATAATGCTTAGGAAGAAAGGATCCACACTTCCTAGACATTGGTTCACTGAATCATCTAAATACATAGGTGGAATTTGAGAGATGTCAACTTAGTTCCTAATTTCTTCTTAGGTTCTTTAGGGACTTGATTAGTGTTGAGCTATCATTTTTCATGATGTTTAATGATAGGAATCCCTTTGAACTCCTCTCATGAAAAGCTGATTTGGGATGAACTCCATGGTTTCAGGTGATCTTGTGACCTACTAGAATCTTCTCAGTTGAAGATAAATGTGTTTGTTCATGAGGAGGCCTTTTTTGGTTTGAACCAATTTAAGATCAAATGATCAATCTACTTGCTATTTCAAAATTAACCACAAAAGAGATATGTTTTTTGGTATTTTCTATTTTTATGATGAATGCCATCTAACAATGTAGCTATATGAATTCCTAATTTAACCAAGGGGTTATTAAAGAAAATAAAAAAGATAGGGTAACAATAAGTTCAAGAAAATAACATAAAAAGTAAAATCCTAATGGACATAAGCCACAGAAACAACATGTTTGTCAGTTAATATTTCAAAAAGATCGATGGGTAACCAATGATAATAGGATTAGGGCTTCCTTAATTCCATTGATGCAATCATCGATGGGAATTTAGTAATCATAAGATGTTTCACTTTTCATCAAATCACAAGGGCATGGAAAGTGTGCTCATCCGAGAAGAATAGTTATGTAGGAACAATGTGATGATCTATTGTTGAACTAAGTATGTCAGTGGAATTTATAAACCCATAGCAAACACCATAATTAAAATATTGTACAACTAGAAATAACACAATAAAATTTTGGCTCAATTGCATTCCATGAACATACATTCACAAAATATAACACACTTAGGCAAGAATTACTACACTCCAAATGTGAGCACCAACAACATATATTATTGCATCAAAATAATGGCGGCCTTGAATACAAATTACATCCCTAAATTTATAAGAAATCTTCTCCTCAATTTGTGTTGAGAGTGAGAGATCTCTTCATGTAAACATATGCTTCTAAAATAATAAAACAAATCTATTTATGTACAAACTAACTCTCTAACTGGTGCTTAGTAAGAGTCCATCCATATTTATATCATTAATTGGATGCATGAGACTTTACATGTCTTAAAATAAAGAAAAAATGAGAAAATAAGAAAGAGAGAAAATAGTTGATGTAGGAGTGTCTGAATGTGCCAAAAATAGAAGCTCCATCTTCACTAGACATCTGTTGGAGTTAAATTGCTATCATAATGCATTTCTAATACATGGAAAGCTCTAATTTTATAACTAGTAGTTAACTATTAGTGCACCTCTAACTTCTTCAAAAATCTTCTAGAACACAACTAGAAAAGTTCACCAATGCACCTACACATCTACGCACCTAGTGTAGCAACGTACCAATGCACCTCTGCACCTCTGAAGCTCGGAAGCTCAATTTGCCAAAAATTTGAAGTCCTTAGTTTTGAAAATAATTTTTGGGCTTTGCTCAAATGGGGTTTTAGATCACTTTTGTGTACTTACTTTTCCCTTTTTTGATGATTTATACTCTCTTTATAGCCAAACACTTTCATGCATTTGAGCTTCTTCTGCTTATTCTATATGAAATTCCAAGGCACCTATGTTGAATCATGTCATTAATAGTTGCATAAGATGAGGAACCTATTCTGGTTCATGTGTCCAACCTCTATATCTTTGATATTTTTCTTCTCTCTAACTGCCCTATCCTTCTTAGTGAGAGACCAAGTGATCCAAATTATCCAAAATGATCAAATGTTTGAAACTTTTCACAAGATTTTCTAGGCATTTTTTAATTGGTTTTCTTAGAGGTCTTCTGCTCAAAATTTCAAGTTGAAACTTTCATGTGTCCATAAAATTGAGTAGCCAAAGGCTCGCTATTTTAGGGACTAAAATTAGATTTTCAGTTCTTCTTTCCAACGGTGTAAACAATTTTGAATTCCAAGCTCTACGTCAAAAGTTATGACCCTGAAAAATTAAGGATGCCTTTTTATTTGCACAATATAGGAAATCATTAGTCTAAAGTTGAAGAAATATCAATTAATTCAAACCCTAATATGGACACAAAAAACCTAGAAAACCTAATCTACCCAAAAACATCAAAAAAATTGATTTGTAACCCTTTAAAGCAAAAAAGAAGGGCACAAATACACACTTGGTAGTTGTACCTAATGTGCCTTCTACCATTTATAAATGCAAGGTGTGCACCAGCGCACCTCATGGGGTGCACTAATGCACACCCTATTAAACACTTAGAACATAAAAATAATGTTTTTTCATTAAGGGTGCGCAACAACACACCTAATTAGGTGCATTATTGCACACCTTAAATAGATGTTTTTAAAAAGTTTTCTAAAAAAAGAAGAAGGGGTGTATCTATGTAGCTAGGTAGGTGCAAAGTTGTGCACCTATCCTTAGTGTTATTTGCTTATTTATCTTTGTGAGTGCAAGTGTTTGATGGGAAATTGAGTGCACCTCTTGGAGGTACACAGCTATACAAGTACACAACTATGCACTTCCAAAGGAAATGTGCTTTCCTTGAGTATCTTGGTGCACTAGTGCACCTAGTGAGGTGTGCTAGTACACCTTTTTCTTTGCAAAAAAACCTTATCCCTTCAAATGATACATTTTGAAATCTGGGTTTTCAAATTGAGACCCAGATTTGACCAACGACATTAGGAAAAACCCTAAAATAGACTTAGACCCCATACTAGGGATCTAAAAGGCTTGAAAATTAAAGTAGGGGGGTCCCCATTTCTAGGTGAAATGGGGCGTGTGTTGTGAAACCACAACAATTAGTACTACACTCATGATTAACCTTATTATCTACACCCTTGGAACATGCTATGGCTTTACTCTTATGCTCAAGGATTCTGAAAAATTATGATAGAGGAACTTTTATTATGATTTGTGATAACATATCAATAGGAGGGGTAGTGGAATTATCAATTGACATACCTTTTATCTCCTTTTTCTTGTCAGATGAACTTGGATTGTTCTAATTTTTTTGTTTCTCACTCATAGTAGTAATTACTAATGATCTCTTTTCTTTCTTACTGTCATTAGTCTGAATTGTAGGACCTTTTGAAATGTCTTCTTTCTTGGCTTCCTATTTTTTATTAATAGTTTTAACCTTCATATTGCTCTTATCCTTTAGCTTACTGATCTCTATTTTCTTTGGATCAATCTTCTTGATCAAAACACTAGACATCTTTTTTTCTTCAGCCTTGTGTATCATATCTCTTATCTACACTTGAGAAACCATGTCTGAAGTGATCTAATCAATTTCTTCCTTAGTAGGAATTCTTAGGGTCACTTCATTTTTTGATGACATCATATTACAAGTGGTGTCCTCTTCTTCATCTTCATTTAAAAATATTTTCTGATGTACTGTACTATTGAAATATCTTTTGTCTTGAACATCATTATCATTATCATCACATTCAAAAGTATCATCAGAATATGACCCAACCGAATTGCATCCAACATCTTCAGCACCACCATCATAACCAGGTTGTTCTTCATTTTTTTCTTGATCAACAAAAAAGGACAATGCAACAACATAATATTCTAGTGCATGAGGCAATTGACAAATCATACACCATTGAGGGTCATTAATAATGTTGATAAATGTTTTTTTGTAGAGAATTAGGTGTACCTTTTTCACCAGTATTCTTAGTAGGAGGAACAAAAAACTTCCCGTTCTTCCATTGAGTGGTATAGGGAAAGTTTTGCATTCTATTGTGCCTATTATAATTATTGTTAAATGGGGCTTTCTCACTAGTATTGGGATTACTCACATTATATGTAGGTGGATTCATATTCTTAAGTAGATTTAAAACTTGACCCATTATATCATCTTTAGGTTTCTTACCTACAATAGAATTCTCACCTTCTTTCTTATTATTCCTTGGATTAAACAATTTTCGGTCATCCCTTCTTCCCAACTTACCAGAGAAACTTCTATTATTCTCAATATTCACAACTATCTTATAAGCATCTCTTAATGTCCTAGGATCTTTATCTCTAAGAGTATAGGCCATCTTACTATCAAATGCATTGAAGTAAGTTGTGAGACACACATCTTCACCAAGTCTCATCACTTGGCATAATTTCTACATTCCCTTTTGAAATATCACATTGAAGTCAAAGGTAGAATCATTTGAGCTCTTTTCTATTTTATTGAAATCATTCAACATAAAACCAACATTAGTATTGTCACCATACTACTCTTTGAAGAGTTTCTCTAAATCATTCTATGAGCTGACACTATCATTAGGCAATCTCCTAAATCAATCCCTAGAATCTTTAGTCAATGAATGTACAAACAAATTCATTAATATATCCTCATGCTCCACCTCATAATCTTTAAGCATTTCAATGAACTTTCTAAGGTGCTCTTCACTAGTTATTGCATTGTTGCCTAAAATTTTTATGACCTTATCTCTCAAATCATTTGAAATAGGATGGGGAAAGCTAGGAATGCCTAAAAAGGAAATTTGTTTATATTTCTATATATAAATAGGCCTTCTTTGAAAACCAACAAAAATTTGAGGTACTTGCTCCAGTATCTTGGGTTTGTATAGGTATTTGAGTCTGCTAGATTTTTTGAGTAATAGATATTTGACTACTTATAGTAGAAGTTATGGTAGGGACTGACTGAGATATATTTTGGCTAGTCACTTCTAGTCCACAAGTAGGAATAGAGGGTATGGCTTGTAAGGATAGATTTGGTCAAGATGCTAAGGTAGAACTGGACTCGATAAAGCTACCTTAGCTTCATTTTCAACCTTCTTAAGTTCTTTAGCCATCTCTTCTCTTTCTTTCTTGGTTTTCTTTAAGTCTAAATCCAATTTATACATGACAAAACTTGTAGATTTGTTAAGAAGAACTTTGGGCTCATTTATCTATATTCCTACAACCTGCTACATTCCTTTAGCAAGGTGTTTTATAGTTATGTCTATGGCCTCAGTTTCAACAGGATTGCAAGGTTGGATTTGTGAGATAACGTGCCCCTTGTTTTCTTTAAGAAGGCTATCCTACTCTTGGATTTTTGATCTGAACTCATCGTTGTCCCCAAAAAACTTGGGTGCAGCTTAAAAGATCTATCTTCTAGCTTTTTGTTTTTCTCCTACAGAGAATTCATTCTCCTAAGTAGGTTATCTCTCTTAATAAGAATATTCACAGTAATCTATTCCTTCTCCTTTTTCAAATGTATGCATTTGGCTTCTTCTTCAGCAACCCTTTTTCTAAGGACTTCCACTTTAGTAAGCAAGTCATCATGATCTGTAGTTGTTGCTTCTAATTCTAAAAGGTCATTGAGATCAATAAGGGTTCGCTTAGTGAAAGGAACATGAAGAGGGTGAGATCTTCTTGATTGAACACTTCTAGGTCTAGGATATTGATTTATTTCTCCTAAATCACTATATCTAAAAGTAGTGTCCTCCATAGGCAACACCATCTTTTCTTGTTAGGGATGTTCTTCATGAAAAAGGTGTAACAAAAAGATTTCCTAGAAGTCTAGTATTCGTAGATTTTGAGCTATGGGATAAGACTTCTTTTTCAACTATAGGCTGGAACTAGAAATTATCTCAAGGTTTCCAAGCATGACTACTTTCTCCTTTCTTCTTAGGCCAATTCTTCTTACCACCTTTTGGTAACTCTGTATACAAAGGGATATTTGGGTTTTCCCTAACATACGATCTTGTATTCTTCCTTTTATCATCCATTTTCACTTTAATTATGAGCACTAGTTAACAAAATGTAAGACCGAGTCGCCACCCACTAGGGAAAAAACTTTATAAAATGCCTAGAAGATAAGAAAAATATAGGAAAAGTACTTTTTAAAATAGATCCAACAAAGGGTCCAAACCTAGATGACTTAAATATTGTATACTTCAGGAATGTAACTCTATGTGGCCAATAAGGCACTATGCAAGTCCACATTAAATGTTATATGATGTCCATGGTATTGGGATATTTATAAATTCTCAAGGTTTGTTGCTTAAGAGCAACCAATACCAAAGCATGGGTTTACAAGATAACAAATCTATGATTGCAGATATGTGACTCACAGTAGAGATTCCAACACTTCAACGTTCATTTTTTTCATAGGCTCCCCAGTAGAGTCACCATTTTGTTGGTGTTTTAAAACTACTAGGCTTCTCTAAACCCAATACTAGGATGTAGAAGACAAAACTTAGTCTAAGGGTTAGCTATTTCCAATATTCAACTAAATTCATCTTAGATCTGGACCAACATTAACAAAGTACAGAGACTCTCTACACTTTAGGCTCTGCAAGGCCAAGGTAGGTGCACCTTAGGGATGGAAATAATTGGTTATTTATATTCTTCTTAAAAAATCCTTCACTCACACTCTTCTTATCAGATCTACCCCCTATAGCAAATAATGGTCAATAATTACTTTTGGATTTTCAACAACTCCTTAATTACAGTAGCTAACTATAACTTAGAGGAAAAATATTACAAATAAGTAATGACCAACAATTTGATTCTTCATTATAGTAAGTAAATAATGATTTGATTTTAATATGCTTTATGCAACCACATGAACTTGTCAATTTGCATTTGAATTGATGATCAGTTCCTTATCCATTGCTATACAGAGTCAAACCAATAAATAATTGATCTATTTAATTGAATTGCAATTAAATTCATCATCTGTTAACCCTACACTCCATTCTTATGATATCCCTCTCATATGACTAGAAACCCTATCAATTTATGGAAGCATTTACTTAATTCCTTGAATTAAAAGAAAAAACAAAGTGACGTACAACCTATCCCAGGTGCATTAAATTGCATGAAGTTTTCTCATTCAATCCCAAAATAAAAAACATATGAAAATGGAGACAAAATTTAGAGACACAGATATTTAGAACTCCCATTTTGTATTAATATTCCTTGAAAATAATAAATCACTAGTGTAAACTCAAGAATAACTCAAGACATGACAAAAACTATAATTCAAGATTCATTTGTATTCTCAGACTTGGAAAATTGAATACATCATAAAATTGACACAAAAATTAGACTGACTACAAAAATAGCATAAACACTAAAAATTATATGGACTTCAGACCCTCACTCTACATCTTGGAAATTATTTTATAGGAAGGATTGCAACAAGCTTCAGATGGGAGGACATATGTCAAAATTCTATTGGAAAGAAAATACAAAGATATTTCATAAATAGTTACATTACAAACATTCTTTGTATTTTGATCAAAATTCTAGGATGTAGTTGCAAAATTGGTAGGTGGAACTCTTTGCAGATGTCTTTAGCATATTTCTATTTGTCTTTAATTGCATGTCACTTTCTTTGCCTTTCCTTTATCCTTTTGTTCCCTTTTGGCTTTAACTACACCCTTGAACTGTCTAATCCCTTTCAGTAGATTCTATGGCCTTTATATCTACTATAATTTACCAAATAACAATATCAATATCTACATCAGGCTAGGTGGCATCCCAGATGGTGCTTAACTTATCTATGTATTTACTCCATTTAGTATCAGTGATTTCTTTTACTTCCCCAATAACTTTTATCATATTTGATTCAATCCTAAATAGAAAATGAATCATATCATATGTTGTTGTGACATCTGTCTCATTATTGTAGTAAGCAACAAATTGTGGATGCCTCAAAATATCCTCAAAAGAGGAAGACGATTCTTGCCAATCTTTTATGACTCCACTAACATCTAAGATACTAGGAATAAAATTGGGAATCCCCATGGCAATTATCTTCATTTTACCTTGGATCAATTGCATTTTTCTCGAGAAAAAATCATTTAATTCCTTTACGCTATTTATCATCTTTCTGATAGGGATAATTACCCACTTGGGAAATTAATTCATTTGCGGCAGTGAAGGGACCAAGCTATCAAAAAATTATGTGTGTAAATAAAGAGGATAACATAGCTAATGCCTCTAGGCATTGGAACTGAGCTCCTTGCATATGAAATAATTTGCAAGGCACCTATCTTGTGCATTATAAGGCTCTGAATTGTCTTGATTTCTACCTCCTTTGCACCACCCCAATTATCAATATCTATTTGCTAGCTTTCTTCCACATTTTTTTGTATCAACTTCTGTCTAGGCTTCTTGAAATTTAGGCCAAGCCACATTTCTCAAGCTTCTTACATCTTCATCCAAGGCAGCTAATCTTTGTTCCAAGAAAAAAGTTCTCTTTAGCTCCTCTTCATACATCTTTCTAGCATCAATGTATATGCTATATCTTGCAATATATCCATTTTGCTCTTCCCCATGACTGATAATGTGTTCTTCCCCATGACTGATGATGTGTTCATTAGGTTATGTATCTGGTCACTAAACAAAGTAGTGACTTTCTAGAATATAACATTTCCTTGGGGAGAGTCCTTTATCTCCATAAGGGTTGGCTTGTTTCCCTCAAGATCGATGCTCCATACTACCATTATCTTACTATCAATATTGAAACTAGACCCCTGCAACTCACTAGAAATGTTTGTTTCTTCAAAAGAGACTGATTTGTCTTGTGTTCTTATTTGATCGAGCATGAAGGATGAATTGAGTTCCCAACCTGGGAAAAGAAGCATCCCACTTCTCTTTACTAGTTCTCTAGTTTCTTCCACATTGAGGATCTCATTGTTTAGGTCATACACTTCTAACCTTTGTACTAATTTAGCAGTCTTCTCTAGGGATTTTACTCTTATTAGGAATTTTTTCATTTCTGCTACCCTGCTTCAATAGGAAATTATGCTTGATTATATCAAAATATTGAGATCCTCTGGGAAAAATTTGTAGTGCCTTCCTTCTAACCTTGTCAAGAATGTCAATTATTTTTTTTTCTTTTTCTTCCTTGGGCCCATGAACAGCTCTTAGGCTAATCATCTTCTACCTCGATAGTTATAACATCCTCCTACTGAGGGGCTTGAGGATCTGCTCTATCTCTTATTTTAGTAGGTACTTGTGCCATTATCTAATCAAAATTATTAAGGCACTTATTGTACTTGTCCAAGTATCTTGTTTCATGATAGAAACCCTAGAAAGATGGATCTATTTCCTTCATGGCCTCTTCTATCCTCATTGTCTCTCTCCATTTACATGTTCTATCCCTATAGACCTTTGTGTCTAAAAAATTCATTATATAGTCTTCCTCCCAATTTGGCTTGCTATTAGGAAGAGTATATTTTCTCATCTACTTGAGAGCATGCCTTACCAAATAATTTGGATCATAGGTCCAGGAAGGGACTATAGGAAGCATGAATTTAACAATGCATTTGTCTATTTCTTCTATTGCATCTTTTCCTATCACAAAATCCCCTATTTTGGTATTCATGGCAACAAAAGAGCCTTTCTTGATAGAAGGACCTAAATACTCCTTGTTCATCATAAGTATTTTCTAGAAGAATTTTAATTGACCTAATCTCTTAGGGACATATTTGGGTAGCACATGAGGGGGTTGAGGACACCCAAAAACCCTTATTATTGAATTTTTTTCAAAAAGAAGCAGACTAGCCCAAATCATGGATCATTACCCTATCCCCATTTTGACAAGTAGATGGTCTTATCAACATTCTTACTCCTCTAGGTACTCTCTTACTTATACCAACTAGCATGTTAGAAATTGGAAAAATAAAATCATTATAAAAAGAAATAACACTAGCATAGGGATAAAACCTTTTCCAGAAATGAGTACACTACTGCACAAGTGAGTTCTCTCCATTTTCCTCAATAGCTTTAATGAAATCCGGACTGACATGCCCTATATTCTTATAAAGAATAATGTGCATCAGTAATGAGTAATGGAAAAACCTAAAATTTCCCAATTCTCCCTTCTGAGTTTCCACAATCTCATCATGCATCCTGTTAATAATATACTAAACAAAATCATATCCATCATTATAAACTAGGTCTTGGATGTCTAGAGACATAATACATATATACCTAGGGGCATTCATGGTTCCATGTACTCCCACTAGTTTGTTGATCCTAAATATGGTATATTTGAAGTATTTGTAGAAGAATTCAAGTGGCAGAAGACATCCTACCTTCTTTGGTAGTTCACCCTTTTCCTTCTTTAATTTGGGGATGTGTCTTCTCATAACCCTTCTAGTAAAGAAACTCTTCTAGATCTTGAATGTTTCATTCATCTTTTTCTTCTTAATTGGCCTCGTTATAGGTCTCCCTAGGTTTAAAACTTTAGTAAAATTCTCCCTATATAGTTTGCATAGGATACTCAAGTCCTTTCTATGAAATCCTTTAGTTGTAGGATTGTATGATTTGATCAATGCCTTCATCAAATCAACATCTATTATTAGTTCTGGCAATATCAATTTTTCCATGTTCCTGATCCAAGGGTTGCAGATGGATGATTTCTCAAAAATACTAGAAAAGATCATTCCCATTTGTATCAAGCACAATAGTATCTCTATAGAAGGAGTATGCATCTTTAAATATATGGGAATTCATGGTATGAGCATGGGAAGATCCTAGAAGGAAGAATACCCATTCCTCTGCATATAAACTTGCCAACTTTGGTTTGGCCTATTCAGTGGCTTGTGAAGATTCTTCTACATCAACTTGGGCTATAATTTTGCCTTCTTCTTGTGCCATGACTTCTGCAATCAATTCTTCAAACAAATCACTGTCAAGATCAACATCTGAAAGCTTTGAATGTCTCTAAAAATTTTGAAAATTTCTTAGCGCTCAAACTTCTATCTATGGATTGTGCAAAATAATGTAGCTCAAAAAATCATTATGTCAACTTATTAAACAAAGAATGAGCATGAAAGAAGCATTTGTGTGTGTTTATGTCAACATATATGAGAATTCTCAAATTTTGTTAAAGTGCCAAAAATGACTTGTACTGTCAGCCTTTCAAATCAATTTATGAAATTTTTGACAGGACATCACTTTTTAGTCATGATGAGACTCTTAATAGTCATTCTCTTGCCTAAAAAACTCATGCTTGGGACCTAATGACTGCTCTTAATTGTTGTCTCGAAGTCAATTTTTGCCTTAGCATTTAAAACTAATGACTAGGTAAACACAACTTCATATCTTCATCATTACTTCATAGTCTTGTTAATGTTCTGGATAATTAATTGTACGATTGGAAAGGTATTTTTTAGTTGTTAATATTCTTCGATTGGCTAATTTTAGATTTTTTTGGCTCATAATTTGGCTAATAATTTAAGATTTAACACAACTTAAATTGCTATATTTTTATAAATTTTAGCTCTAAAATATTTAAAATCACCTAATAATTTATTTGATTAAAATAATTATATTTAAAGATTCACCATAATATTCGATATATGATTAGATTTCGTTGACCTGAATATTATATATTATTGGAGAAATTAAAATCAATTCACCAATAATAATCATAATTATTAGTTATTTTAGGGATATATCACAAATATTTAGTTTTCGCTATTGATTTAAAATATAATGTAATGATCCTCACAATATTCCATGAGCTAAAAACTATTCAATTTTTATTTGTAATATTCTATTATGATTAATGAAATTTCTATTATTATTGAGATTCTCCAATATTTTCTATACAAAAATTATGATTCCAAAATAATCGCCAATATAAATAATATTTAAAATAAAAAAATTGAAAGATTCATGAATAGAAATAATTTTCTTTTTTAAAATAATGAGAGATTCATCTATATTTTATAACTTTTTTTGGAGTGGGGTTTCTTAAAGATTACCTTGGCCAATGGGTGCCTTAAGGAATTGAACCCTTTTAGAATTTCAATCGCGTGGTCGCTCCATCTCATTAATATTAGCACTTACTATTTGTGACCACACGATTGCTTTTAACAATCACAAAGTCAGAGCTTCACATGCACTTCTATCGCTAACATTTTCTTGTTGCAACCATTCGATCATTCTTTTCTTATAACCTATTTGAGACTTCATAGGGTCACAACCCCTCTTTCTTTATAACATTCTTACCTTGTGATCATGCGAGCAAAGGATTCTTCATGCATTCTTAGCTCGATCACTACTTCATGACTTATCCTAACTAATATCCTTTTAACATTGTGACAATGCAACTTATTATGTTTTTCTTTCAATTTTGCTATATCTTCTAGTCACATTCTAAAAACTTCTTACAATTCTTAACTGTGTGACCATGCGAACAAGCCTCTTTAGTTGGTTTCACTAGATCACAACTTGATTTGATTAATCCCTTCTTAATACTATGATAGTGTGATCACATACATTCTCCCTTCAAATAGACTATGTTTCCTAGTCATTGGCCTTATAATTCTCATTCAGTTCAACCATGCGATCAAGTGAACAAACAATTTATGCATCTTGTAGTTATATTTTCTAGGTTGCAATTTATCTTTCATATTATGACCTAACTACCACAATTGCTTAATTGAAGGTAATCCTAAATATTTCTAACTTTGTCACCACTTCATAGTTAATCCTCTTGATTATATGCTTTCCCCCACAACCATGCCAACAAAGGTTTCCTTACGTGCTTCTGACCACTTTCGCCCAGTCACGGTCATCAGAACACAAAAGTTCTTTGGAGCTTAAACGTCACAACTCAACAAACAAAAGAAACTTAGCTACATCATTGGGTCACACCATAAGATGTCATAGTTTGATGATAGGCCTTGACTATAAAATTGACTTGGTCACATGGTTGTATGCTTTAGAATTGTAAGAGCTCACATTAAAATGTAGACATATGTTAAAAAAAGATAAAACCAATTGATTTTTTTTAATTTTCTAAAGTTCAAAAAGGGCATGAAATAAAACCAAACATTTTTTAGGGAAAAACATTTTTATGAAATTCAAAGGAAACCTAATTGCTAGAAATAGAATTTTTTTTTAGGTTAAGCTTTTCACCAAAATTGACAACAATGTAGAACAAACCCTAACAATACAACACATTTTAAGGCATTTCTACATTAAAATTTCCAAATTTTTTGCACAGTAAAAATAAGGGCTATCAGATTGGATGATGACGTGGACCCAACAACCAACTAGAGACTGACATGTGGCTTTAGGTAGATGAATAGCAAGGTGACACATGGCACACACTTCCAATCCTTACACAAATTTTGAGGAGATTCCATAGCATGGCTAACACATGTTGAGATATCGTGCAATGTCACATTATCACAAAATAGGTGGCAGATGCTGATTGAAAATGTGAGAATGTGACAAGGTGACATGTGGTAGGGTGATGACATATTGCACACTATGAGGCAGGAGAGTTGGTTGAGGAGGACATGTGTCATGCTATCACTTTGTTTTGATGACATGGCAAAATGCTAACTATGCATGCAAAAATGTAATAGTACGACATATAATAGAGGTAATGATGTGGCAATGTGCAGATCAAAGCACAAAATTGTGCCATGTGGTGTAAATTGACAATCACAAATTCTCAAAATAAAGATGCTCACTAGTTATCCAAAGAGAAAATGCAAGGACCAATCAGGTAGTGACATGTGGCAGTGTGTTAGAGGCAGAAGAATAGTCAGTGATCCAATCAAGAGACACCACATGCTACCTACGTGGTAGAGGGTCCAAGTTGTGATGATGTGGTGATTGATAGGGTAGTATAGACCAATCAAAAAGTGATAGATGGTGGTGATGTGTCAAACAACAGTGAGGCATGTTGATGTGTTGGGGTAATAGTGCATAAATTGGCCAGTTGGGTGTTGCCATGTGTCAATGGGCTGGTCAAAATAGGTTGACTCAGATTCAAAAAAGGGGTAAAATACAAAGTTCAAAAAATTATTTTTTATTGATTTTCCTCCCAAAACATACGGAGGTCTTTTAAATCAAAACATGGTATATTATAAAGTTTTGACTTTTGCTTAAAGGTAAATTGTGTGAATTATTCTACAACCTTGAGTTACAAATGGTTGTTTAGGGCATTTCTCTTATGGGAGTATAGGACTATTATATATCAAAAAAAGATCTTAGAGTCTAGTTTCCATATTTGTTGTTTATTTCTACATAGGTATCAATGGGTAAAAGTTATGTTGGATTTTTCTGAGGTGCTTCTTATGCAATTACATTCTAGTACATGCTATTTCTTCTTTAGTTTATGATGAAACTCTGAAATGGGTAGGTGTCAAATTTGGAGAGGGCCTTAGTAGGGATTTTTTTTCCTCCAAAGTTTTTCAATGTGGATTTTGGAAAATTTTGGTATCAAATTTGATAGTTTATTAGAAAAGGTATTTTCTCATCATTCAGAAAGATATTTTGCAAGTTTGTTGAAAATAATGATGAGATCTGATCTGGTCAAACAATGATAGGAAGCCTAGTTTACAATTGAATATCTTGCACCTAGTTAAGTCCACTTTGGGAGTGTTTAGCATGCATCTCAAAGAATTTATGTTTTATATGTCAAGTCATTTCAATATGTTTTGACTATGTTTTGAATCCATCAGAGTTGGTTGTTTATTGGTGTCATGTTGATGCATATTATTCAGAATTCTAGGAAGCCTTGTTTGACCACTTGTAACTTTGACCCAGTTGATCAAAATGAAAAAAATCCTTTTGCATTGCTTTCTAGGATTCTATATTCTAGATTTGAGCCTATGTCAAATCCATTTGACTAGTTTTCAAACATGATTCCAAATGTAATTTATGAAGTTTTACTAGTATAAAAAGGTGCAGATTGATTGGTAGCCTTGTTCGGGATGTCATAACTTTGAATCTATGATGGGTGACACCAAATAGATTGTACCACTATGTTCTACCATGAAAATACTATAAGTGTGCCAATTTTCAAGTCTTGAAAAATCCATCTATACAGTTTCCTAGGTCCATTCCATTTCCAAAAATTGGTGTTCTGCTAGTGTTCCCAGTTCTGCAAATCCAAGTACCCAACTTCACATGCTTGACAAATTTGCACAGTTATTTATCATGAGCCCAAATCATAGATTTATATTTTCCATATGGAAATAAACTAATTGCTTAGTTTCATTTCATTCAAGTGATCATTTGACCTATTTTCAAAGCCAAAATTGAACACACTTTTTTTGTTTTCTAATATGTTTGTTTGCAGGAAGTTTCTAGTGAGCAAATTTGACAGTCAATATCTTTTGACCCAGATGTCATCATGAGGTGAAGTCTGATAGGCTAAAAGAATATGAACCAGAGAATAAATATGCTAGATCTTAGGGTCTAATTGTTTGATTTGGTTAGTTTTAAAGCTAGGTTCAAAGACCTCCTGACACAAAGGTAACATGTATGCAAAAGGTTGAAAATTAGTTCTGTGGTTCAAGCAATGACCAAATTCAAATTTAGACACTGCACTAAGTTAGATTGGATCAGTTTGAAATGTCATGTATTTTAGTTCAATTTTTCTTTTAGCCGGACCTAATTTGGGGATTGACTAACTTCACTAGACTAAAAATAAATTATGAGATTTGAAGAGTTTTAAAGATTGATTATAATGAGTTTGATCATTTTAATGAGTTCACATGTAATCTTTGTCCTTCAAACTAGAGTGCAAGGTTTATATTTTTGGACTAATAAATTATAATGTGGGGGTAGACCATTAGAGGAGACATTATTCAAGAAGAATATGGGGCAAGCATCACCACATTTTGAGTGTGTAAAAGTTGAGGAACCACATTGATTATTTCCTCCTATACTCATGAGTAATCAAATAGATTGGACCAAATCAAAGAGAGTGCCTATATTGCATTCTACTAAATGATCAAGGCATGTTAAATTGAGGAAGCTGACATGGAAGTAACAATATATAGATGCTAATATGAGCCAAATGAGATAGAAGGTGTACTATTGTGAAACTAACTATACTATTGTGCATTCACAATTGACTCAAGTTCAAAAAACCTAGTTATCATTGTATCGACTCAGGAAGCTAATGATTATTTCAAGATGTCATCTGCTATATAGCTTGAATCCTAGCAAAGCATCTTGGATGATTGAGGCAAGTTTGGAACCATTCTACCTAAAATGTCCCTATCATTGTGAATGATGAAATGCCTTACCCAATGTGGTTAATTCCCATATAAAATCTTACATAGTCCGAGGAAACGACGATGCAATGGACTTGGATTTGATGAAACATGTTTGGGTATCCCATGGATAACACCTTTTCTAGTTGTAGGGAGTTATCAGTATGCCCAAAGAACACAATTCATTTTGTAATTAATGGAGGGGTTTGTTTACGCAATTACTTGTAATATTATAGTTAATCAAGTAATGTAACATAAGATTTTTCCATCTAAATGTGAAGTAATTTCTAGAGAAGATCATCGAAAGAGGAAAGAAACGTTCATCTACAAAAATGGGATCCAAAGTCTTACAAAGGGGGCCCATTTTTGTAGATTGGGTGTCTAGTTTGAATGCTCACAAAAAAATGCAAAGAAATAATGAGCAACTATAGAAAAGGGAGAATCTCTATTAGACCTGTGAATTTAGTCAATTCTCTTTCATATTCAGTAGATCAAAGCGGTTATCTTTGAATGCGTGGTATATAATTGATTTCAACAACAAATCAAGTAAAATATCACTAAACTTAGTTTGGTTGTAAAATATCCAAGAAGTGAATGATCAAATGCATGAAATTTTGATCTACATTTGAAACTTGCTAACATTGCACAAAATTCAGGTTTAAAATGATATGCTTTACTTCAACTAGTAATAAGAACTCCTTATACAAAATAGCCTTGTATTTTTGTCCCAATTGGTAATATGTAAGCACCTCAACTAGTAAAACCATTGTGTCAAGAGAACGATTCACCAAATTAGTTAAGGCTGAAAGTAATTGTAAGAAGTGTTGACTATGGTATGATTGCACATGGTGCCTAAGAAAATTACATAGCAAGAGACTTGTCTTCATAGCCTGATCGTGGTAGATGGTGATTTTTTGTTTGAAAGGGATACGTTGGCCTTGTATGCACAATGTGTTAAAAGTTAGGATCATTAATCCCACATTGATAGTGGGATGGAAGCCTTTGTTGTTTTTATACAACAATAAGTTAAGTGTCTAAAAGGAAACACCTTTTAAGACACAAGGAGACCATGCACACATGGGCCTGGGGTGCTAGTTTGGTGGACATTGACTTAATTTAAGAAAATGTGGTGATGATTGGATGATGATGTGGATCTAGCAACCAACCAAAGAATGACATGACTTATTTGGAACAAATGTTATAGTGACCAAATGCAATGATGATTGGATGATTATGTGGATCCAACAACCAACAAGAGACTGACATGATTTAATTTGACCAAATGCAGTGATGATTGGATGATGATGTGGATCTAGTAACTGACCAAAGACTAACATGCAACACCAGGTGAATGAATAGAAAGGTGATATGTGGCACATTCTTCCAAGCATTACATGGATTTTGAGGAGATGACATGATAGGGCTGACATATGGCAAGCTATCATGTAATGTCCCATTCTCACAAAATAGGTGGTAGATGTTGATTGTACACACGAGAATGTGACAAGGTGACATGTGGTAGGGCAATGACATGGCATGCACTACAAGGAAAGTAAGATGGTAGATGAGGACATATGTCACACTATTGCATTATCAAAATGATGTGGCAAAATGATGACTATGCATGTGAAAATGTGACAATGTGACACATGGCATAGGTGATGATGTGGCAACGTACAAATCGACTCACTAGATCATGCCATGTGGAAAAAATTGACAACAGTAAAAAATTATCAAAATAAAGATGCTCACCTATTAGCCAAAGTGAAAATGCAAGGACCAATAAGGTGGTGATACATGGTAGTATGTCAAAGGTAGGAGAATAGTTAGTAAACCAATCAGGAGATGCCACTTGGCACCTACATGGTAGAGGGGTCCAGTTCATGATGATGTGGTGATTGACAAGGCAATACAAAGCAATAAGAAGATAACATGTGGTAGTGATGTTTCAAAGAGTAATGAGGTATGTTGATGTATCAAGGTGACAATGCAGAAATTGACCAATTAGGTGTGGCCACATGTCAATGGACTGGTCAAAATAGGTTGACCCAGATTCAAAAAAGAGGTAAAATACAAAGTTCAAAAAATATTTTTTATTGATTTTTCTCCCAAAATGTATGTAGTTATTTTAATCAAAACATGGCATATTATAAAGTTTTGACTTTAACATAAAGGTAATTTTTTATAAAAAATTTAGGCCTACGAATCAGTCTACAACCTTGAGTTTCAAACATTTGTCTAAGGTATTTCTCTTAAGTGGGTATAGGAATATTATATATCAATGGAAAGCTCTCAGAGTCTAGTTTCTAGATTTTTCATTTATTTATGCACAAGTATCATTGGGTAAAATCTATGCTTGGTTTTGTCTAAGGTTCTCCTCATGCAACTACATTCTGGTACACGTAGTTTCATTTTCAGTTTCTGATGAAATAGTGAAATGGGTAGGTGTCAAATTTGGAGAGTGCCTTAGTAGGGATTTGGATTTACTTCCAAAGTTTTACAATGTGGATTTTGGAATTTTTTTGCATCAAATTTGAAAATTCATTAGAAATGGGTTTTTCTCATCATTTAGGAAGATATTTTATAAGTTTATTGAAAAGAATGATGAGATCTAATCCAATTTTCAGTTCTAGAGAGATGAAAGATGTTTTTCAACAACATTGGATGTTGATTCAAGTGGACAAGTGTAAATTCCATATCAAATTTGGGATTCCTTCCTCTTCTATATCTTTCTTTTCTCTCTTATTGTATAGGGTTGGGTCCAGACACATGGAAAGGTTGTTTCCAGGCTCTTGGACAAGTTTCCATTGCTGACACCAGCTAGTTTGGTCTTCTCAGTCTATTGAGTAGAGCTCTAGCTATGATTCCACCATTTTCTTTTAGTATTTCTCTTATATTAGGAACAATAAAGATAGAGTACAATTCTGATCTATTGGTGTGTTTTATGAGTCTTTCATGCATTTTGAATGTACTTGTTTCAAAGGAATGAATACAAAGAGTAGAAAATTTACTTAGTTCCATTCTGATTCTTATTTCCTTTCTTAGTTGTTTACAATCTTTTGTGCTTTATGGAAAAATAACATAGATCTAGTTGCATCTCATTTCGGGTTTTATGTTTTGATGTTATTTTCCTTTGATTCAAAGAATCATGTAAATTATTGACACATTTTTGACAGGGTTGTCAATTTCATGAGAAGGATGTTTGATAAGTATGAGGTTCAATATAAACATTTACGTCTGATTCACAAAATGATAGGATAGATCACCAATACCTAATGCATGTTATTATTTGTGGAATACCCAATGGATAGGGCATTGATCAACTACAAGATCAATTTAGTTTGTTGCTACATATGTGCAGTTTTGTTGATTCAAATCAAATAATCAATCATCCATTTTCCTTTTTCTTTAAGGAGCTAAAAGGATACCCTCACTCATCTTGTGGATTTCATAGGTTTTGTAATTTTCTATTGCATACCTTTGTTATTGCATGGATATAAGAGAAATAAGGGTTTAATCTACTTTGTATAGATTCAGATATATGCTTTGGAACTAGTGCCATATGAACAAATCTAAAGGTCTACCCACCTAGGTTTTGTAAAGCTTGAAGTAGAAGAAGGATTTCAGCCTTATAGTTGGCTTGGGTTCTTGAAAATTTATGTCCATCATAGGAGATAGCTTCCCTTAGATGCAATCTTATCTTATCTACCTGGTAGTTAAAATCACTATTAAGTCAAGAGCCAACACATTAACTACAAGAGAAAGAGGGGCTTCCCAGAATAACTCTTGATGAGCCCTAAATTTAATTACAAAAGTCCCAAAGAGGATAAAGGGATGCTAATACAAAATCTCAAAAATTTTCAAGGAAGTGTGTTAAAAAATTCTCTTTCATGCAATGTAAACAAGAGATACAAAAAATATAGATCTAAAATACACATAAATAGCCCAATAGAGATCTAAAAGTAAATGTATGTTGGGAGGGAAACTAAGAGATAAGGTACTTACCTTGAAACATGAATATAAAGATATAATTTGATTTTAAACTCATAGATTTGAATTATTCCTGAACTTCTGATCACATATCTCAGAATAAAATGACGAAAGGAACATAACCCAAAAATCTCCTGAAAAATTGAGACTAGAGGACTAGGTCAACTTGGGAAGACGTCCTACAACTAGGTTGACATAGTTTAGTGACTTGAAATTGACTTCTCCAAAAAAACCCCAAAAATTAGGTTCCAGATTTATAAACCTTTCATTGATATCACACAAATTTCTAACAAGTTTTGTGTGTGTGGGTGGCTATAAAGGGGGTTTCCTTAGTCAAGCCCCCATTTTGGTGGTTTCCATCTCCATAAATAGTCATTAGGAAAAATGTTGTGATTATGTGTGTATCCTAGATTTTTAGATCTAGAATGTAAATATGCTAAATGACTTAGAATCTACTATGTGAGCCAAACTGTAGCATGTAAGTGTGCATATATGTAAATATATGAAGGTGCAAAGAATTATATCTTAAGCATGATGTAGAAATAATACCAAGCCCCCAAGGCTAAAGTGCTTTATCCATCTTCAAGATCCCTTTGCAACTACATGTTTGATACATTCACCTTTGAATGCTTGGTGAAGAATAATAGCCTCTCTTGCAATGAAGAATAAGACACCAACCCTTTCTTTCACCTTGAAATTACCCTAAGTCAAATTGAGGTGTCCACATTTTCTTTCTCCTTGCTTCTCTCATGTAAAAATGAAGGATTGAATGCCTTTTAATAGTAGATTTTTTGAATCTACTTCCCAAGGGCCGATTGCATAAGAGGGATTTTACTAGAGGAGCTAAACATTACTGAGACCTTAATCACTAGAAGCTTCAAGACTAAGCTGACCTGGGTTAACCTAGGTCAACCTAGGTTGACCTAGTCTAGAAGGTTAACCTTCAAGATCTCCATGTCTAGGTTCCAGACTAGTAAGGGTTAGTGATAGAAAAAGTGTATCAGACTGTCATCCATAGATCTAATCTGGGATTTTTAGGTTCTAGGAAGAGAGGATAGTCACATATTAGGTCCTAATATACTGAATGTGTGAAGAACGAGGGGAATCAAGGAAGATTTTTTAGGTCATACCTTAGTTTTACTTAGGAGAAAGAGGAGAAAAGAAGTGAAGTGTATGAATATGAAATGCAAATAGACTAAAGAGGATCTAAAAGGTCTAAAATTGGAGTGCATCCAATTTAAGACAATAAATTTAGCCCCCACTTTAGCGAAATATGATACTACATGCATATGCAAGCTAAAGTAAGAAAATATAATCTTAACTTGTAAAAAGGATATAACAAAGTCCATGTGTGCAAATCCTAAAAGAAAACCTTAGTAATTGTATCCTGCAAAACTATAAGTTAGTGATAATCAAAAATTGCCTAGGACTTACTATAGAGGATGGTGAAGCTCATGAATAGCCATGCCCCCTTGTTTCATCTTTCTCATTTCATAAAGGTAAAACAAGGGATCATGCTAGTCATAATGAATTGTAAATAAATTTTGATGAGAAGAAGCCCCCAAAATACTACTAGATGAGCTTTGAATTCTTTAAGAGGATCTTGGAAGGTTAGGTAAGTAAATCATGATTCTAATGCCTATGATGGGGAACAAATCAAAGTTACCAAGCTCAAGGTATGATAGAAAGAGTAGATAGGTATATTATTTGCAAATTAGGGTTTTGTAAAACATATTCAAAATGTAACCTAAATGAATGTTACATTTATTCATGTTACCTTTTGAAATATCATTTGTTACCTTTTTCTTGAAGGAGAGAAGAAGAAGAAATAAAGATGTTGAAGACAAAGCCACTGCAACCCACATAGATGGAGGTGCTCTGATAAGATGTGTTGGATGGTTTTGCGATTGATGAGGTAAGTGTCAAATCAATACTCTACATCATTTCATACCATTTCTATATTTATGCTTCCATATGTGTAGAATCTAGTCATAGATGTGATTTGTTCTTCCCTAAGGAGGAGGTCAACCTAGTCTTGGGTTAGGCTGACCTAGTCCTAAGGGGATCTAGGGTTTCCTAGGGTCATGTAAACCTAGCCTAGAGGTAGGTCAACCTAGTCCCTAGGGAGGTTGACCTAGTCCCTAGGAGGTAAACCTAGTCTAGATGGAGACTAGGTGGATTTCAGAGTGGGTATGTTGGACTAATAGATCTCTTGTTTGATGCTTCTACAAGACCCACCAATCATGAGCGAGAACTACATGTCAAATTTGATGATATACATCTGAGAGCACATCCAGGATCTAGAATCAACAAATATCTAGATACTTTGGGGTACATGGTTATACTAGGTAGCACAATAAACAAAGGTAAGGTTTCACAGGGGTACACTACTAGAACTGATAGAGAGATGTGATAAGACCACATGCTCATTTTACTTACCAATTAGAGAGATGACATACACCTTAGAGGATATGTACCTGAAATTACACCTACTAGTTCATGGATTGATAGTGAGACCTTGAGGACACAGATCACATGTAGAGATAGGCAATGATTTTGAGTACTGTATGGTTATGCCATATAAAGACAGAAAAAGATTAGACTAGGTACACCTAAAGGGAATCATCATTAGAGAAGCACCTCTTCTTAGGAAGATTATGCTATGCATCATAGATAATGCTATCATACCTAATACAAAGGGTATGATATTCTTGACTCCTCTAACACATATAGTCAGGAATATGGATAGTGTATGCATGGGGATAGAGTAGGATAATACATCTATACTATGAGCTAAGGAAGTTTGTTAGATATCAATAGTCGAGTCTTATGACATGTACACTCTTACAAGTGTGGGCCTTTAAGTACTTCACATACACTAGCCCATTTAGGTTCTTGACCTAGATACCAATAGAGTTATTGAGAGTATATTCTTATGCATTGAGTCATCCTTGGTAGCTTGGAGATATATAATACTAGAGGATCAAATTTGACTGATTACAATCTATTGATGTTACTTGGAGACCCTAGTGTCTCATGATAACATGGCTAAACTCAATAGTACAACTAATATGTATGTAGAGATAAAGGGTAGGCACAAGTACATAGTGTTTCCCTACTTTAATGATAGAGTGTTGCGATAGTTTGGTCTTCAGCAGGGTCTTCCTTTATCTGTGCCCCAATATTCATATAGAGTTAGATATAGACATCCCTAGGACCATACATTCACTAAAAATGGATGATGTGAAACTGACAAATACTAAGGGTCCATATAACATAGAGGTTCCCCCTACATTAAAGGATGCAAGAGTATCCAGAGACTATCTATTGTATTTCAATGTTGAGGGTTTAAGACCCATATTCCTAGATGACTACCCTAAAGGTGATCTAGCTCCATACTCTAGGGTATCACAAGGAGATATATATGGAGTGATGATGATGATGAGTCTCCACATGAGTAGGACATGATGGATGTTAAGGGTGGTGAGGATAGACTAATAGAAAGTGTGAGAGAGAAGGAGAAGATGCCCTTTCTATTAGAGTGGGGCTATCGTTGCACCAAAAGACTGATTTTTCAATTCTTGATACAACCACTAAACTTATTGTACACAGGAGATGATTAATCCCTTGTCACAAATCTCTAAGGGAGTGTTGAAAAAATTCCTAACAATCTCCCCCTCATCATTACTCGAGGGTATGAGGATTCAAACCTTTGACCAAGATTTGATACCACTTGTTAGAGTGGGGTTTTCATTGCACCAAAAGACTAATCAATTAATTCCCAATACAATAAATCAACTTATAGTACACAAGAGGCAAGTAAGCCCTTGTCATGAATCCTAACAGGAGCATTGAACAAATTTCTAACACTCTCCTATAGCAGCCAAACCACTATGATCCTGCACACCACGAAGTCAAATTGGGACTCCTCCTTCTAGGACTAGACAAGAAGAGCATAGAGAGTTGAACTTACCATCCCCAATTACCCATATCTGAGACATAGATCTTGGGTTCTAGGAAGGACATCTAGGTATGAAGAATGATATAGATTGATAATATGAATAATATATAAAATAGATGACTGATAAAACATAACTTGTGCAATGGTTATGGAGAAGTGGAGATACATTGTAAGGGACATCCTTATGGATATGGCCACAGAGGAAAGTATTCCTTCCACTTTACAAATTAGATATGCAAGGAGGTGAGATCCCATATGTCACTTAGACATCTTTACACCTATAGTAGTGGAGATACAATTGATATGAGAGAAACTAGATCAGTAGAGTCATGAGCTATAGGAGCTATGCATACACCAGCATAGATCTCATAGCCGATCAAAGAGGAGTACCTTTAGGAGTCACACATATGTTTCAACTACCTAGTAGACAACCCCATCATGACATCATAGAGAACAGAGATGAGGATCTCACTGTCCCATGGATGAGATTTGATTGTACTATTCTGATATAAGGCACATTTTGTATCTAGTGCCTACTATGTATACCAAAATATTTTGGTGATAATACATATATGAACATGTTTTACTATTCCTTCATGATTAATTTGCATAACTAGTTACATAAAGAAAGAAATAAACATGGGAATGAAGATATCATGTACTTAGCATTCTTACAATCACTTTTTGGATGACAAAAGAGGAGAAATGTAAGCACATAAAACATTAAAAAAAAAGTGAATAATTAAACATAATAATGACAAAATTCATAATATTAGTAGGTTCCTTAAAAGGCACTCCATTTATATCAGCAATTTTATACACACCATATCCATATACTTCTGTAATAATATAAGGACCTAACCAGTTAGGACTAAACTTCCCTTTTTTTCCCAGTAAGGTATTTACATTCCTTTGATTCTCATATAGAACCAAATCACCTATAGAAAAAGAGTGTTCAATCACTTTATTATTATATCTTTTGTTTACAATTTTATAATAAGCCATGTTGTGTTCCAGAGCATTGATTCATTGTTCATCCAACATCTCAAGCTCTTGAAAACAATATTCTTGAAAAGTATCCTTGTCAATTATACATTTGAAAGAAACTCTCAAATAAGGAATCTATAATTCTAAAGGCATTAACACATTTACCCCATACACTAGATAATAAGGAGATGTTCATGTAGTCATTCAAACACTAGCTCCATAAGCCCATAGAGCATAAACCAATTGAGTGTGTCAATCCTTAGAATTTTTATTAATTATCATTTGAAGGATTTGTTCAATAACCTTATTGGAAGCTTTAGTGTGTCCATTATATTGAGGGAAGTAAGGAGAAGAAAAATGGTGATGAATGTGATATTTCTCCAAAAAGGAATTGAGCTTCATTATCTAAAATGATAGCCACAAGGATACCAAATCTAGCAATAATGTTTTGAAGGATGAAGTTATAAATTACATATGTCATGGTAGAGTGCAAAGATACTACTTATACCAACTTAGTGAAGTACTTTTTAGTAGTTAGAAGATAAGTATGTCATTGAGAAGAGGGAGGAGAAATCTTACCTATAAGATTAGAACCCCACATACTAAAAGGCCATGGTGGGACTTGAAAACACAAAGCACATGTAGGAGCATGAATAAGATTATTATGATGTTGACATTGTGAAAACTTCTTGACAAAGATAAATGAGTTTTGTTCCATAGTTTTCCAATAATATCCCAGTTGAAGGAGTTTGTTAACTAAGGATTTCTCACCAAAATGCCCCCTGCATGATCCAACATGGGCTTCTTGAAAATCCATATGGATTTTGGCTTTATTAAGGAATCTAAGGAGAGTACCATCATAAGACCTCTTATAGAGAACATCAAGGATGATATGATGAGCTACAATTTTTTGGATCCTATTCCTAGAATTCCTAGTTACAAACTGAGAGAAAGATCCATCTTTAAGTTACTGATAAATATGAGAATACCACTCATCTAAATGTAAGTTAAGACATGTTGCATTTAATGGGATATCATGTAAAATATCAAGTTCAAATAGAGTATGAATCATTATTTAAAAGTCTAACACACCTTCCTCTAAAGTAATAAGAGATGTTGTGCTAGCCACAGCATTAGCATGTCGATTGTCCTTCTGAAAGGTAGGTTCTAAATAGAGTAGGAAAACAATCTTCCAAGAAGATGTATAGCTAGATCCTAATACTTGGTCAATTTGTCAATATTATATTGATAAGTGTAAATAATCTATTTTATAACAAGTTGTGAATCACCAAATATCTTAACGTGCTTAATGTGTGAGGGTAAAGCTACTTTTAAATCAATGATAAGGTCTTCATACTCAACAACATTGTTAGTACATGATAAGGTAAGTTTTTAAGAGAAAGGAATATGATAACTAGATAGGGGTATTAATATAATACTAGCTCTAGATCTAGTTTGACATCTAGATCCATCAAAGCATAACTCTCATGTCTCATATATCAATAGGCAAGACAAATTCATTAGGAAACTCAATAGATTGTATAGTTGAAATAGGAAAAGGAGCCTCAACCAAATGATTAGTCAAGGCTTTCCTTTCAATAGATTTATGAGAAATGAATTTTAAATGAAACTCTGTCAAGAGCATGACCCATTTAGCAAGCCATTTAGATAAATTTGTTTTTGAAAAGAGATGCTTTAAAGGATCAAACTTTACATAAACATTAATTTCTACATCAAGGATGATGAGGGCACAACCCAAGACAATATGAGCACAATAAGAAAAGGATAATTTTATCATCAAAGATCATATGCTATTACATTTAGTACAACAAAAATAAACTTGTCTACATGCCCTATGGGCTTACAATGTTATCAGATTGTGGAGGAAAACCCTTCTCACAATACGTTCTCCCAAACTCCACAAAAAATGCCTTTACAATGCAATGAATAACATTAAGTAACCAAAATTAGGTTTAGGGTTACAAATAAATTTTATAATTTTACATTTGGAATCCATCACCAAAGAAGAAGGTTCTAGAATACATGTCAAAAGTTAGTGCAAAATTAGAAGAATCTAGAAATGGTAGTCCAACTTCTTGGAGGTATAACTTTTGATCCAGGACTTTGATTGACGAATCATTTACATTTTTAGTAAGATATCCAAGTGCTCTATAGCCTTATACATGAGATATGTAGGTCCCTCATTTTTTGGGCCCGTATGAGGCTATTTAGTGCCTCAAATCTGACTTTGAAGCCTTCTTTGGGGTCTTTAGGCAATGTAAAACTGTAATAACTTTCAAATTGTAAATCGCTTTGAACTGATTCTTTTTATAGAATGCTTTAAATTAAAAGTACAATAATCCCTCCAACCTATACCCTCCAACTCATCATAATAATGGATAAATTACAAAATAACCTATTTTCTACACTAGTACATTTCCCAAGGTGCTAAAAAACACTAATTTAGAAAACCAATAGTGGAACTATGAGAGTTGGAATCTTAATTTGACCCAAATGGTTATCCAAAATACAAACACATTAAACAAAAACTAACGCAAAGAATAGTTTTGGGTGATATAGGATTTCCCTTACACCATTGGATGCTCCTACATCAGAGGAGGGAATTTTGAGTTTTTGACAAGAAAAAACTAAAGCAAGATATTGTTTCTCAATTTTAGCGTAACATTTCTCATAATAAATCAATGTATGACTTATATAATAAATAGCACGTTCTACCATCTTGATCGTGTTGAACCAAGACAACACTCAACACTTTAGAAGAGGTAGAAGTATAAAGAAAGAATGACTTATTAGGTTGAGTTGGCTACAAGATAGGAATATTAGAAAGATAAGGCTTGAATTGTTCAAATGAGAGATTAAAATATTCATTCCAAGAGAAAATAAAATCTTTCTTAAGAAAGGAAGTGAAAGGGTAGTAGGATCCGCTAGGTTAGAAATAAACGTATGAATAGCTTGTATCTTTCCTTGTAAGCTATGAAGTTGTAAGATAATTTGAGGAGGCATATTGACAATAGTATCAATTTTCTCTCTATCTACCTCAATACCTCTGTTAGATATGATAAACCCTAGGAGCTTCCCATTGTCAACCCCAAAGGAATATTTTCATGGATTCAAATGCATATTATAGTTCCTTACTCTTTCAAAGATTTGTCTAAGAGTAGGAACATCCTTGTCACATTTTATAGATTTTTCTAAAATTTCATCCACATAGTCTTTAAGAATCTTATGCATGTAATTGTGAAAAATCAAAGCCATAGCTCATTGATAAGTAGCACCCTCATTTATTAATCTAAAAGGCATCATTACCTAAAAAAATGTTTCCTAAGGAGTAATGAAAGTAGTCTTATATTGATTATAAGGAGGAATATAAGTCTAATTATACCCAAAGAAGCCATCCATAAAAGATAGTAATACATGTCCAATAGTTGAATCCACTATCATATCAATGTTTGGTAAAAGAAAGTCATCTTTTAAAGAAGTCTTGTTTAAATCATGAAAATTAGTACACATCCTTCTCTTATTTTTACCCTTAGAGATAGGCACAATGTTAGAAATGGAAGGGATATAATCTATAGGATGCATAAAACCATCGTCCAAGAGTTTCTTTATCTTTGCCTTAAAAAGAAGAGTGATGCTAGGATTTATTTTTTCAATCTTCTTCTTAATAGGCTTAGCATCTAGTGTCAAAACTATGTTGTGAGTGAAAATTTTAGGATCAATGTTAGGCATACCAAAATATTCCCAAGAAAAGGTATCATAAAATTCCAAAAGAAGCTTGGTAAGATATTTTTGTTCTATTTAAGCCAAACATTTACCATCTTAATAACCTTTTTATAATAATTCAGATCAACACTCACATCTATCACTTTAGTGATTAAAAGATTTCTCTTTTGTGCTTCCTCCATAGAAGGAAGAAGATAAACACATCATTTTGATTCAATTTCTTCTCCAAAATATCCATTTATATCCAAACAATAATGCTTTCTCTTATTATGATGGAAATAAAGTAAATCTTTGTATGTGCCTAGAAAGTTAGCCAAAGCATAATTAGAGGAGAAAAAATCTAAATAAGGTGATTGATAAAATGTGATAACATGTGGGTTTGATAACTTCAATGGACTACTACAACTATGATTCACATTCATAAAGAAGGAAGGTTTCTTATAAAGATTAAATCCTAGACCATAAGTATGTTCACAACCATCATTAGATAAAGGAACATGTATTCCTTATACAAAGTTTCCATACCCTTGACCATAAAACCCATGCTTAGTGAGAAAATGTTATCTAGGACCACAATGATCAGCCATGTCAGAGATAGTCAAGGGAGCTTCATAAGAAACTATCTCTTGGCCATCAAGTTTACTAGTTTTGATGGTTTTTGTTCGCTCCTGATTTAACAATGTTTAAACAACCAAGCATGCAAGGAAAGAATGCGTCTATGGGAAGATCTCTCTAATAATGGACACACTTCACCAAGAACTTGGGAAACTATAAGGCTACACTCCTTTTGCACTTCAGGCTCTATAAAACCTAGGTAGGTATACCCATAGATTCTTTATATGGTACCAGTTATCAAAGCATACACTAAATCTAATGTGAAGTAGATAAAAACCCCCAAATCTTCTATACTGAACTAGGAATCACAAGCATGAGATAGCTAAGAACATAACTCATGAAACTGGCTAGCTAAGTTGGGTTAACATTGAATAACTTTCAACATAAAAGGGAAAATGATTTAATATGTTGATAACAACAAGACCCAAGTATAAGAAACATAACTTAATGATACTATCTCTGACTAGTGCCTTATCTATTTGGTAATTAAAATGAATTACAACAATATATCTCCTAGAAATATCAGACATATCTCTACATCAAGATCCTTGATCCATCCTTCACCTTGTGAACAAACATCTGCTTCAGATTTGAATCTCATACTCAGACAATCCTTTCATGAAATCAGTAAACCCTATGATAAAAACCAAGAAATTACATGGCTCTTTGTTCCATAAGAAAGGTACTTCAATCACATACATCACTAAATGAGATGCAACCTAATCTATGGTCTTTGATCACAAACTAGAAAAGATTACAGATCCACAAATAGGAGACAAGATTCAAACTGAATTTGAAACCATTGCTACTCTTTATTTGCTTTCCTTGAAATCAAATACATGAAATGTATAGAAATTAACTCATAGATCACCTAACAGAATATAATTATCTATATAAAATGTAAATGCTACTCAATACAACAGAGAAATGTTGGGGGTGTGGCTTTTACAGCCTGAGAGGAACTCTAAGAACTGGAAATGAAAAACCAACCAACAACCTTACAATGGAAGAAAAATAGAAAGATATAGACAAAGGTAAATTGCTAGATCTAATATGCAACTGATATCTGTCCACTTGAAATTCCCTCTCTTAGCAACTGAACAACCTATTTCTTCTCTCCTTAACTGAAAATTTGATTTGGTTTCATCATTTCTATAACTGATTTGCAAGTATTCTTTTTTGAATGATGAAAACTTGCCGAGTCATCAAAATATCTAAAAACCCATTGAAATGCTTGGCAAAAATTGAATTTTATTGAGTGAATGTGAGAAAAGTGAACTCCAACTGCATTCTTACCAAGTTTTACTAATCCTCTAACTAGATTTTCAGTTTTTACACATTCCATTGAGAAAGCCCCAAATTTTACATTTCTGGCTATAACTCAAACTAGGAAACACCTGTACAAAAATTGACTTCAAATTCAAAAATTTTGTCTCGTTCTGGTTCCAGTGGTATATTAAAGTGTCCATTTTTGACAAAAAATGCCCTTGTTATGCTCCTCTGAAGTTTATACCTCTACTCATAGGTTTGCACATTAAAATGCCAAAATTAAAAATAATCTATAGTTTGAACTATAGAATATTTAAAAACTAAAATAAAAAATTTCAAGTTTGACTCAACGTGCACACATGGAAATATTTTAAAATTCAAAATCTCTCTTTATACCCTCTAGATAATCAAACAATGCCACTTGTCAACCTTTGACTTGCTCTAACCATCACAGGGCCATGTGATCGACAACATGTCAGCACCATGTCAGCATCACTATCTCATTATGGTAATTCTCATGCAACTTTCCCATCGTGAGATAGTAACTATCATTATATTTTCCATGTGTCGCGATCTCCTTGTTCATGCTGTTAGCTAGCCACATCATCTCATGCCGGGACCCCCTGCCACATGTCATCACCACTTCTATCCTAGCTATGTCACCATGGTTATCGAGTGAGCACTTTTGATATGTGAGATAGAGACACCCACTCGATCAAGACATGTGTCATCATCTAGGTGCATTTGGGTTTTTGGTGCCATGTCATCACACAAGCTTTTTTGTTTAAAATTCTAGATATATTTCGCAAATAGAATTGGCTTGGAAAAGTCTGTAGATGGATTCATTAAGACTTGCAAACTGACACACTTGGAGTACTTTCAGGGGAGAACACAATGGTATAATCCATTTGATCTAGGCAATCATGGATCTCAAGTTATGACATCATGAACAGGGGTACCAAACAATCCGCAAATACTAATAGTAGTAAAAAGATAGAAATTCCATTTGGAATTGCGCTTGAAAACTGATCAAAAAGATTCATCATGAGATGAAACTTGAAGCATAACAAGTCTTTGATGTCTATAATACAACACAATAGGAATTTTAACATTTGGGTCAACTGGTCAAAAGTTATAACTTGTCAAACAGGGCTTCCTAGAATTATGTGCAAAGTGCAAATGCATAAAAACCATAACTAACCAAATTTGAGGGATTCAAAGCCTAGTCAAACGAACTCAAAGCGACTCAAAATATGACACATAGGTTCTTGGATATGAATACTAGATACTCCCAAAGTGGTGAGTCCTAACACATTTCTAGGTGCAAGTTATTCGATGACAAACACAACCTCTTGTCGTTGTTTGACACTCGGGATAAAATTGCAGATTTGACAATTGCTTAAAACAAGACTTCATGGGATGGCTCAAAATCTCAAATTGACTTCATAGAATGCTTATAAAGGCTGAATGTAGGGTGTTAGAAATATTAAACACCTTAGGGGCCTCAACTTGACAGTCGAGTACATGTGCATCAAAAGCTTTTATAGGGCTCGATTCTCTCAAAGGTACTCAAAATTGACCAAGCAATTTTGAGCGCCAACAATGGCTTTGTCTAGGGATGCATGTCCCTTGTAAGCATGACAAGATTTCAGATCTCTGGAAGAAGTAGACCATTCTCAAAACAACAAAACTTTCTCTCAAACAACTTTATTGAAAGCAAGGAAACAACAACACTATTATGTACACACGATGGCCCCAGGCCACTGAAAAGTTTTCAAAACTTCTTACCTCTGTCATACACCTGATTCTCATTACCATCTCTCTGAGGTAAGGTGGAAATATCTTTCTCAATTTTACCAATCAGATTAGCATCTTGAATAACATCACTTGGCAAAATGAAATTATCATCATTCTCATAGTGCCTATAAAATTCAAGACTATTTGATCTTCATGCTCACTATGAGAAAACGCATCAGCATGCTCATGACTACACAAACTGAATTGAGAATCAAAATCCAACAATGATTCATGCATGCTGATTGAAAACACAAAAACTTCATAATCTACATCATTCACCAAGTTGCATGTACCAAAAACTTGCAACTCACCTTATGTCTTCGGATATGAAGAATATGTGAAATTTGATTGTTTCCTACTTGCAATCATGTCATTCACTAAATCAGATTTATTTTTCGCTAAAACCATTTCACATTCTTCAAAAAATTGATTAGTTACCAAACATGAAAATGCATTCTGAAAGTGTTGATCTAAAATATGCTAATCACTATCATTTTCTTCATCTAACTGAATGTTAGAATAAACCTTGAACTTATCTTTACAAGACTTATCAACACATGAAGAAAATCTATAATATGATTGACAATATTCCACTATTTTCCTTATCATCACATGAAACATAAAAAAAATCTCAGCAAGATCAACATAAAAAGAACATGAAACAGCATCAAACCTCCTTTCACTAACATTCCCTGCATCCAACAAATTTTCATGTGCAAAGACATTTGAGGTATTGTCATCTACACCTCCAAAATCTAATAAGGATTTTTTGGATTCTAGATCTCTTTCTACATCAAAATTTGGGGAAGTAACTTGACTGAATGAAGAAACATTATGATGAAAAATATGAAGATCCTTAGAGACACTTACTTGCTTTTCAAAATCACAAGCCAACAAATTTGAGATTTTATCAGGGCTTAAGAAGACTGCCTCACAAATCTTCTCCTAGCTGTGACTGTCATCCAGATAACATGAAGAACTTACAACAGCAAGATCATTAGTATAACAATCTAGAAAATTAGAATTGTTACAACATTCTTTCTTATCATGGCAATCACTAGATCTACTATTGTTACAACTTTCTTCAACTTCATATGTACTATAACAAAATTTATTTTCACTTTCATATCCATCTTCATTACACTGATTGCAATTACCCGATTCATTAACATTTGAATCCACCTCTTCACATTCGAAAGATAGATTATCTTGCTCTACGGACTCATTGTATTCATTACTACCTTGGATTTCAGCACACTCATTATCATTAGAAGATATGTCATGAAATCTATAATCACCACTTTCCATCTCCTCAATGAATCTTTCAATTTGCAAAATCATTTGTAATCTTATAGGTGCTGGCCAATTGACTGAATCGGGTACTAGAACCTCAGGGATAACACTAGGCAAGAAAGATTTCTTAGGTGTACAATGAAAAGACATCTTACTGATTACTAATTTAAGCCTTAAATAACATTGTTCAACACTTAAACCTTGAGTACTTCCTACCTCAATTCTTATAAGATTGACAATCCTTTTGTAGACCAGTCTATTCAACAAAGCAATGTTATTATTCAAAATTTCAAAACTCTCAGAATTTGGAAAACTAATCTCAGATCTAAGATCTAACTCCATCCTAAGAAAAATTTTCTACCTCTTCCTTCTAGTGCTGAAATTCACTGAATAGAGGCAACTTTTTTAAACACTTGAATTCCATGAAAAGGAACATGAAAATCAAAATACCTCAAGTGCTGATGCTAAACTTCAATTTGTTGATTTGGCACAGGTGCAAGACTAAAAATCCTTTACACCACTGATCAAACTTTGTAGAGTTGCCACCTCCCTTCAAGAGGAATAAAGAAATCACAACTGTGATCTACTTTTACATTTCAATGCTTTATAACAGCAGATTGCAAACACCACTTTAGGTATTATCAAGAATTTAAAACTTCCTTTCCAAGATCTATCAATAGTCTCAGATTTGCCCATACAACTAAAAATCCTTCAAAATTTTGCAATGAGATCAACTAGGAACAAACTAGTATAGAGATTTGAGAGTCACCACTCACACTTTGTGAGAAATAAAACATAATTTGTTACTTGACAAATCTGAACCAGAACTTCAATGTAGGAGAAACTTGTAGATCACTAACACCTTGAAAAGAAAATATACTTTATAAATCAATTCTTGACTCTGAGCTTTTCAACAACACTTGCAAACTGAATTGATTGAAGATAGACCTATAACAGTCATAGAACACAATTTTCATCCAATTTTACAACATACTGCTTACCATGAATAAAGCTTAACTAGGGGACATGCAACTTCAACAAGAAAATAAGGAACACATCTTGCTATTGATATGCTATATCTGATCTATTTCATATCAGAGCATTCCGTTCTTTCCACAAAATGGATTATCATCTTATCTCCCTAGCAAAGTCACCATTTTGTTGGTGACTCAGATGGGCAAAACCCAACTGAAAATAGGACTAAAATTTTCAATGAACACTAGAGACTCTTGTCCTTTCAACAAAATGGATTGCCATCTTATCTCCCCAACAGAGTCACCATTTTGTTGGATCCTAATTTAACAGTGTTTAAACAACCAAGTATGCAAGGCAAGAATGCATCTATGGGCAGCTATCTCCAATAATGGACACACTTCACCAAGAACCTGGGCAAACTATAAGGCTACACTCCTTCTACACTTTAGGCTTTGCAAAACCTAGGTGGGTATACCCATAGATTCTTTATACTGTACCAGTTATCAAAGCATACACTAAATCTAATGTGAAGTAGATAAAAACCCCCAAATCTTCTATACTTAACTAGGAATCACAAGCATGAGATAGCTAAGAACATAACTCATGAAATTGGCAAGCTAAGTGTGGGTTAACATTGAATAAATTTCAACATAAAAGGGAAAATGATTTAATATGTTGATAATAGCAAGACCCAAGTATAAGCAACAAAACTTAATGATCCTATCTCTGACCAGTGCCTTATCTATTGGGTAATTAAAATGAATTACAAAAATACATCTCCTAGAAATCTCAGATGTATCTCTACATCAAGATCATTGATCTATCCTTCACCTTGTGAAAAAACATCTACTTCAAATTTGAATCTCATACTCAGACAATCCTTTCATGAAATCAGTAAACCCTATGATAAACACCAAGCAATTACATGGCTCTTTGTTCCATAAGCAAGGTACTTCAATAACATACATCACTAAATGAGATGCAACCTAATCTATGGTCTTTGATCACAAACTAGAAAAGATTACAGATCCACAAACATGAGACAAGATTCAAACTAAATTTGAAACCATTGCTGCTCTTTATTTTCTTTCCTTGAAATCAAATACATGAAATGTATAGAAATTAACTCATAGATCACCTAACAGAATAGAACTATCTATATAAAATGTAAATGCTGCTCAATACAATAGAGAAATGCTGGGTGTGTGGCTTTCATAGCCTGAGTAGAGCTCCAAGAACTGGAAATGAAAAATGAACCAACAACCTTACAATGGAAGAAAAATAGAAAGATATAGAGAAAGGTGAATTCCCAGATCTGATATGCAACTGACAACTGTCCACTTGAAATTCCCTCTCTTAGCAATTGAACAACCTATTTCTTCTCTCCTTAACTAAAAATCTGATTTGGTTTCATCATTTCTATAACTGATTTGCAAGTATACTTCTTTGAATGATGAAAACTTGTCGAATCATCAAAATATCTGAAAATCCACTGAAATGCTTGGCAAAAATCAAATTTTACTAAGTGAATGTGAGCATAGTGAACTCCAATTGCATTCTTACCAAGTTTTACTGATCCTCTAATTAGATTTTCAGTTTTTACCCATTCCATTGAGAAAGCCCCAAATTTCACGTTTCTAGCTATAACTCAAACTAGGGAGCACCTATGCAAAAATTGACTTCAAATTCAAAAAGTTCATCTCATTCTGGTTTTGGTGGTATATTGAAGTGTCCATTTTCGACAAAAAATGCCCTATTATGCTCCTCTAAAGTTTATACCTCTGCTCATAGGTTTGCACATTAAAATGCCAAAATTAAAAATAATCTATAGTTTGAACTATAGTTTGACTACACGTGCACACATGGGAATATTTTTAAAATCAAAATCTCCCTTTATACCCTCTAGATAATTAGACAATGCCACTTGTCAACCTCTGACTTGCTCTGACCATCACAACACCCCATGATCGACACCATGTCAGTGTCGCTATCTCGCTATGGTAGTTCTCATGCAACTTTCCCATCGTAAGATAGCGACTATTGTTAGATTTTACACATGTCATGATCTCCTTGTTCATGCTGCGATCTCACCACATCATCTCATGTTGGGACCCCCTACCATGTGTCATCACCACCTCTATCCTCGCTATGTCTCCATGGTTATAGAATGAGCACTTTTGGTAGGCGAGATAGTGACACCCGCTCAATCGAGACATGTGTCATAATCTAGGTGTATCTAGGTTTTTGGTGCCATGTCATCACACAAACTTTTTTGTTTAAAATTTTGGATATATTTTGCACCAGCTGTACTCCAGGTGATGTCAGCAAAGTCAGGTCCACCATGCATGGGTGAACAACTTTTAAAAGCCCAAGTCATTTGGACACAAGGCCTATTGCAAAGGTTTCAATTTAAACTTATAAAATATCATCCCACAAGCAATGTGGGACATATAACTCTGCATACTGCCACCAACTCTCTACCATTTACGTGAGCTATTTGCGATTTTAAACCTCCCTTGTCATGGTTTTCTCTGCCTGCTGATTGCTTAAATCCTCACATCTTTATGTCTATTGGTGTGAGATTTCTCTATCTCTAAGCTAGGCATGGGATGGGTTTGTTTCATGTGCTTCTTTCCTTTTAGCAGTGGCCTACTCCTTCTTTGATATGCGTGATCTGCTCATGGATGTGGGGGCCTTTTATCTTGTCTTGGCATTTGATGTTTCTTATGTTTCCTTAGCACTTGATTTGCCTCCTACTTAGCCATAGGGTCTTTGCTTTTAACTGCAAGTTTTGTCTTTTCTAACATGTGTGGAGCTCTTTGGTTGGCCCAGGCTTCTTTGTGTGGAGTGTGGGGACTTTGACCAACATTTTTTACTAAATACTTGGTGGCTTCCTGTTTTGAAAATATGTTCCTTAAATGTTGGTATCTCTTTGATTCGTAGATGGCCCTATTTTATTGCTCTCCCCTGCTCTATTTCTTCACTTCAATACGATGGCTGCTGGATGTGTGGAGATTTTTTTAGGTATTAGACTCCTTTCATTTTCCTATGATCCTCTTTCTAACTAGCAGCTTCATCCTATGTATTGGCACTAAGACTGCTGCTTGAAACTCCTCTCCCCAATGTATTAAACTACCTGCTGATGGCGACACAACCCAACAACCAGAATAGACACAATAGAAAGGGGAAATTATATTAACTGAGAAAATAAGCTGGTACAAACAGTGCAGAGAAAATAAACTCAAAACATGCCCTGCGGGCTTACAATAGCATAAATCTGGAGAATATTTCTCCTTTTAGCACCTCCTCTCAAGCTCCTATCCGAACTGCCTTTTACAATGCCAGAAATCTCCTTAAATAGACCCCGGAGGGTTAAGGACTAGGAGTACATTCTAGAAAGTGCTAGTAGGCATCCACCGACAAAATAGAAGGTTCCGGAAGCTGCGTTAGAAGTCGGTGCAATTCTAGAAGAATCCAGAAACGGTAACCGAACTTCCGGGAGGCATAACTTTTGAACCGTAACTCCGATTGACGAACCGTTTACATTTTCGGAAAGCTCTCGAAGCGCTCTATAGCCCTATGGACCAGCTTCGCTCGTCCCCCATTTTTCGACCCTTTTCGAGGTCATTTAATGCCCCAAATCTGACTCTGAAGCATTCTTAGGGGGTCTCCAAAACCCGAAAAACTGCAATAACTTTCAAACCGTGGGGCCTTTTGACCTGATTCTTTTTCTGGAATGCTCTAAATCTTGATTACATTCATCTGGCCAAGTCACACCTTCTAGGTCACCAAAATGATGGTCAAATTGCATGCTCCTATTTTTTCGGGATTTTTAAATGCACTGATAGTTGAACTATGAGAGTTGGAACCTTTATTTGAGCCAAATGGGTATCCAAAAATGCAAAGACATAAAATAGAAACTAAGTCTAAGTACATTTTTTTTGGGTGACACAGGATTGCCCTTATACCTCTGGATGCTCCTGCATCAGACACCCAGGGTAGATTGAAAAGTGACCCTGTCACTTTATGGATGGTAGAGGAAATCCCAAATGGGAAACCTCAGCTGCTGAAATCCAAGTTGAGTCTTCGATTGGTCGTCCTTTCCATTTGACCAAATACTCTTCATACTGCCTGTTTCTGGTACTCCTACCCACACGATGATCTAGAATGTCTTCTATCCCCTCCTTCTTAGAAGCAGGAATTGGACATGGCTCTAAAACCAGCTCCTCATCTGCACCATCATCATGATACTCTGTCAAATCTGCAATGTTGAAAATGGGAGAAATGTGAATACCATCTGGCAGCTCCACCTCATATGCATTTCCTGAGTTATGTTTCTTCAAAATTTTGCAGGGGCCAAATTTCTTCATTTTCAGCTTGTTGTAGGTACCAATTGGAAATCTTTCTTTTCGTAAGTGCACCATGACAAGATCCCCTACTTGGAATTCCTTATGTCTTCTCCTTGCATCAGCCCTAGCTTTATACTCTTGATTCATCTTGATAATGTGTGCTTGAACCTCCTCATGTAGATGCTTGATGTGTTCAGCAAATTCCTCAGCTTCAGCACTTGTTCTCTCCCCTTGTTCTATCTTCCTCAATTCTGGTGCAGTCCTTGGGCTATTTCCATATACAATTTGAAATGGTGATTTTCCAGTACTCCTATTTACAGAGTTATTATAAGCAAACTCTGCCTGTGGTAGAATCAAATCCCATCCCTTGGGCTTATCTCCAACTAAACATCTCAGCAAATTGCCCAAACTTCTATTTACCACTTCTGTTTGGCCATCAGTCTGTGGGTGATGCGTGGAACTGAATTTCAAGTCTGTTCTCAACTTCTTCCACAATGTCCTCCAGAAATATCCCACAAATTTAGTATCTCGGTCAGAAACTATACTCCTTGGAAGACCATGTAGTCTTACCACCTCCTTGAAAAACAAGTCTGCAATATGGACAGCATCATGAGTTTTGTGGCATGGAATGAAATGTGCCATTTTGGAGAACCTATCAACCACCACGAATACTGAGTCATTACCCCTTTGTGTCCTTGGCAATCCAAGAACAAAATCCATACTTATGTCCTCCCATGGCCTTGATGGAACAGGCAATGGCTGATATAGGCCAGTATTTTGACTAAACCCCTTGGCCACTTGACAAACCTGGCAACTCTGTACAAACTTCTTCACATCCTGTGTAATTTGAGGCCAAAAATAATGTTCTCTAAGAATGGCAATGGTCTTATCCCGACCAAAATGTCCTGCCATCCCTCCACTATGTTTCTCCTTAATCAGATTTTCCCTCATGGAACTCCTTGGAATGCACAATTGACTACCTTTGAACAACATGCCATCCGGAATCAAATAGTCTAACCACTTGGTTCTATCTACAGCAACAGGTTCTTTACAAGCTTTCCATGCTTCAGCAAAATCAGGATCCTCAGGGTACAAATTCTTGAGTTCATCAAACCCAACTACTTCAACCTGCATCGTTGTAAGCAACAACTGTCTCCTACTTAATGCATCTGCAACCCTGTTAGATTTTCCACTTCTATGCTTCAACACAAATGTATAACTCTGCAAGAATTCTACCCACTTCATATGTCTCTGATTCAACTTACCTTGGCTATTTAGGTACTGTAATGCCTGATGATCAGTATACAAAACAAATTCCTTTGGCAATAAATAATGCCTCCATTTCTTTAAGGCTTGAACTATTGCATAGAACTCTTGATCATAAACAGAATACTTCTTCTTTGCATCATTCAAATTTTCACTAAAATATGCAATAGGCTTACCTTCTTGGCTTAATACAGCCCCAATAGCGCTACCACTAGCATCACAGTCCACCTGGAATACTTTTCTGAAATCTGGAAGTGCCAACACAGGTTGTTCAGTCACCTTCTTCTTCAGTAATTCAAAACTTCTTGCAGCTGCTGCAGTCCATTTGAACTCTTTTCTATCCCCTCTTATTGTATCAGTTAGGGGTGCACATATGCCATTGAAATTCTTAATAAACTTCCTGTAAAAACTAACCAGACCATGAAATGATCTTACCTCAGTAGCAGACCTTGGAGTAGGCCATTCCAAGATGGCTTTAACCTTCTCTAGATCCATTTTGAGACCTTCAGGTGATATAACAAATCCCAAATAGACTAACTCCCTTTGTGCAAAGACACACTTCTTTAGATTAATTAACAATTTCTCTTCCCTTAGCCTTTCAAAGACACTACGAATATGCAGTAAATGTTCTTCCAAAGTCTTGCTGAAAATTAAAATATCATCCAAATAGACAATAACAAATTTTCCCAAGAACTTCTTAAGTACCTCATTCATGAGTCGCATGAAGGTGCTTGGGGCGTTCGTCAATCCAAAGGGCATGACTAACCACTCATAAAGACCCTCCTTGGTCTTGAAGGCTGTTTTCCACTCATCTCCTTCTCGAATCCGTATCTGATGATAGCCACTCTTCAGATCTATCTTTGTGAAGTACTGAGCTCCACTCAAGCAGTCCATAAGATCATCCATCCTTGGTAAAGGAAACCGGTACTTGATGGTTATCCTATTTATAGCTCGGGAATCTGTACACATCCTCCACTCTCCATCCTTCTTTGGTGCAAGTACTGCAGGTACTGCACATGGACTCAGGCTCTCTCGAATCAAGCCCTTCCTCAACAGCTCCTGAACCTGTCTATTTAGCTCCTCTGTTTCAGTAGGAGTCATCCTGTGAGCAGCCTTGTTAGGCAAACTAGCTCCTGGAATCAGATCTATTTGATGACTGATTTGCCTTACTGGTGGCAATCCATCTGGAACATTATCAGAGATAATATCTCCAAATTCTCCTAGTAAATCTGAAACTTCAAATGGTATTTCACTACTACCTTCTTTATCTTTCCTAGGAATCAAAGCATAGCACATACGCTGATGTTTCATGCCATCTAAAAACTTCCTTCCATCAACAAGACAAATCCTAGCACTGCTACATACCTTTTCACCTTCCTTTTTCATGGGCTTCAATTTGTGGCGAACTCCATCCTTTGTCAAAGAGTATGTGTTTGCATGTCCATCATGTATTGCATGTCTATCAAACTGCCATGGTCTACCCAACAATAGATGGCAAACATCCATCGAAATAACATCACAGAGAACTTCATCATGGTAACTCCCAATTTTGAACTTTACTAAACATTGTTCACTTACCAGGACCTTATGATCATCTTTTACCCAAGAAATCCGATAGGGCTGGGGATGTTTCTCCCTCTTGAGCTTCAGCTTAGAGACCATCTCTTCGGATACCAAGTTATCAGTGCTACCACCATCAATGATCACATCACAACATTTATCTTCACACTTGCATCTGGTACGGAACAAGCTTCTCCGTTGTCCTGGTTCATTTTCACCACTTAGTAGGACTCTTTCATTTACCAAGGTCTCTCCTCTTTCTGCATCCTCTGAATGTGATGATTGTGCATCCTCATCCACATGAGCAACCCTAGCTTGGCCCTCAGCTCTCCTATCTATCCTTCCTTGTCGTTGAGGGCATTCAAAGGAACAATGACCTTCTTCATTGCAATGGAAACAGGTACTACGGAAGCCTCCTCTTCCTTGTCCACGTCCTCTACCTCTTCCTCTTTGATTTCCAAAGTCTTGATCACGGGAGTGGTTGAAACCCTCATTCCTCTGGTTCCTGCTAGTACCCTCATCTTCATTTTTCTTTTGAGTTTCATTGCGGCCTCCAGATGATCTACCGCTTCCCCTTCCTCCTTGACTGCGCCCTCTTTGTCTTCCTTCAAACCTTTTACTCAGCTTCTCTTCAACTCGTAGGGCAAACTGGTATGCTTCTTCAACGCTGGTCATTCTTACCAGACTTAATTCCTCCTGGATGCTAGGTCGTAACCCACTAATATAACGAGCAACCTTCTCCTTATTTGCTTCTGCATGCCCCGCTCTAATCAGGAGTCGGTAAAACTCCTCTGTATATTCTTGGACTGATCTTCCTGCTTGCTTTAACCCATGCATCTTCTTAAATAGATCAAGCTCGTAGTCCACAGGAATGAACTGCTTCTTCAATTTGTCCACCATGCGCTCCCATCTTGTGATCTTCTCCTTTCCTCTTCTAAGTCTTTCTAGTTGAATCTCTTGCCACCAGATTTTGGCATGGCCTTTTAGTTTGGCCTTTGCAAACTTAACCCTATCTGGGTCCCTTATATCCTCATATTCAAAGTATTCGTCCAGTTCATTGATCCAATCGATCAACTCATCTGGTTTCAAATTTCCCGAAAATATACCCACTTCAATTGTAGGTCTTTTCCCAAACCTAGAAATGGCCCTAAAAAGCCTTTCCTCTACAGGATTCAGAACTTCCCCATCAACTTCCATTACTTCCTCTTCATTGTCATCCTCACTATTGTCATCTGCGGCAATATTTGCTCCTCTACGAAGCTCCTCTTGCAATGCTTGTACCTGTCTCTGGAGGGCTCTAACCTCCTCAGGATCAATAGCTCTGGCCCTTCCACCACGCTCTCTTCGTGGAGGCATCTTTTAACTCGAACCCACAACCACACAGTCCTGGTGCAAACTGCCTCACAGTCGGTGCTCTGTCTACACACTCAGGAAAACCTGCTCTGATACCACTTGATGGCGACACAACCCAACAACCAGAATAGACACAATAGAAAGGGGAAATTATATTAACTGAGAAAATAAGCTGGTACAAACAGTGCAGAGAAAATAAACTCAAAACATGCCCTGCGGGCTTACAATAGCATAAATCTGGAGAATATTTCTCCTTTTAGCACCTCCTCTCAAGCTCCTATCCGAACTGCCTTTTACAATGCCAGAAATCTCCTTAAATAGACCCCGGAGGGTTAAGGACTAGGAGTACATTCTAGAAAGTGCTAGTAGGCATCCACCGACAAAATAGAAGGTTCCGGAAGCTGCGTTAGAAGTCGGTGCAATTCTAGAAGAATCCAGAAACGGTAACCGAACTTCCGGGAGGCATAACTTTTGAACCGTAACTCCGATTGACGAACCGTTTACATTTTCGGAAAGCTCTCGAAGCGCTCTATAGCCCTATGGACCAGCTTCACTCGTCCCCCATTTTTCGACCCTTTTCGAGGTCATTTAATGCCCCAAATCTGACTCTGAAGCATTCTTAGGGGGTCTCCAAAACCCGAAAAACTGCAATAACTTTCAAACCGTGGGGCCTTTTGACCTGATTCTTTTTCTGGAATGCTCTAAATCTTGATTACATTCATCTGGCCAAGTCACACCTTCTAGGTCACCAAAATGATGGTCAAATTGCATGCTCCTATTTTTTCGGGATTTTTAAATGCACTGATAGTTGAACTATGAGAGTTGGAACCTTTATTTGAGCCAAATGGGTATCCAAAAATGCAAAGACATAAAATAGAAACTAAGTCTAAGTACATTTTTTTTGGGTGACACAGGATTGCCCTTATACCTCTGGATGCTCCTGCATCACCTGCTCATGGGTGCCCTTCCCTACACATTTACTCCCAATTGTGGGCCACATTAGTATGGGCTTTGGAGGTGTTGTGAAGCTCCTCCCTCAGGCTATGGCCATTTCAAAAAACATGGGCCCGCATTCTTGTCATGTTCTTCCTGCTACAAGCTCTCGACAATTTGTGTGAGTTTCCCTTAAAAAGGTGCCTCTCTTCTTTCTGATATGGAGTTCCCCTTTAAACTTGTGCATGGTCTCCTTTGTGTTGGTGTTCCTCCTCCCCAAATGTCTCCTTCTCCAAATAGCTTCTTACTTGTCTGGCATGGATTACTTCTTTTTTACCTAGTTTCTATTATGTGTTGTGGGTTCTTTAAACATTGGGCGTGAAGTGTCTCCTTAGTACCGGCTACCTACTCTTTCTACATGGCACATTCCTTGTAATTGGCTACATTTTTCATATGTCTGGCCTCATTCTTTTCTTGTGAGTGGGTGCTCTATGGAATGGCATTGACTGCTTATTGCTTTGATTGGCAGCATTTCCTTTTATTTGTGGCTTTATCTACCTCTCAAATGGCAACCACGTTTTCTCTATTGACTTGGGTATTGCTTCCAATTTGAGATTATGTGGAGTTGTCTTTTTCTTTTACCAATTTCAAATTCTAGAGTTATTAGAATTTTGATTCCTACTGATGATATTGAAACTTGCAAATCCTTTTATCCATTGAAAGAAACTAAATAATTATCTTTAACATTTGCAACTGAGAATGACTTCTTATGGCTTGAAAAACTTTGACTTGGAGGTACTTCTATTTCATTCAAAGCAAATTTGACTTGCTTCTTCAGATAATCAATATCATCTCATGAAACACACTTGAAGTAAGACTCCATTTCCCTCCAAACTGGAGTTGATTAAGCAAGACTTCTTGCATTGTCAAGATCCTTTTAAACACCCCAAACCTCAACATATTATCAATTTGGTGAAAATTAGTCAGACCCCAAAGTGGGTCCGACTAAATTTTTTTTCATTTTCAAACACTTGAACCACCAATCTCATCCATTGACCATCTAATGTTGATTAGAACTAATTTTGAGCACTGAACTGTCATTTACAAATCATTTTATCACTTATCTGCAAACTATGGATTTGGTGCCAGGAGGTCCTTTGACTGGCCTTAAAAACTGATCTAAACACCTGACCGAGCTCTGAAATCTGGCACATTGAATCTTTGTTCCGCACACTTGCATCCTATCAAATCTCGTCTCATGAAAAATTTGAGGTCAAAAGATATTGACCATCAAAGTTGACTTTTCAGAACTACCTGCATGAAAACATGCCAGAAAACACTAAATTGGGTTTAGAATCAGCTTAAAAAACTAGGCAAATGAGCACATGGGGAGATGAAAACTAGGACATTGAATCCTTGTCATGAGGACATTATGAATCTATGATTTGGGCTCATGAAGAATAACTAGGCACAAATGGCAAGCGGTCAAAATGAGCTACTCAGATTTTGTAGACTGGAAATAATGACAGAAAAGTGATTTTTGCAAATGGAATTGGCTTGGAAAAGTGTGCAGATGAATTCGTTAAGACTTGCAAACTGACACACTTGGAGTACTTTTAGGGGACATCATAGTGGTATAATCCATTCAATCTAGGCAATAACAGATATCAAGTTATGACATCATGAACAGGGGTACCAAACAATCTACAAATGCTGACAGCAGTAAAAAGATAGAAATTCTAATTGGAATCACACTTGAAAACTGATCAAACAGATTCATCATGAGATGAAACTTGAAGCATAATAAGTCTTTGGCATCTATAATGCAACGCAATAGGAATTTCAACATTTGGGTCAACTGGTCAAAAGTTATAACTTGTCAAATAGGGCTTCCCAGAATTATGCGCAAAGTGCAAATGCATGAAAACCATAACTGACCAACTTTGAGGGATTCAAAACCATTCAAACAAACTCGAAATGACTTAAAATCTGAAATATAGGTTCTTGGATATGAATACTAGGCACTCCCAAAGCGGTGAGTCCTAAAACATTTCTGGGTGCAAGTTATTTGATGAAAAATACAACCTCCTATCGTTGTTTGACACTAAGGATAAAATTGCAGATTTGACAATTGCTTAAAACAATACTTCACGAGATGGCTCAAAATATCAATTTGACTTCATGGAATGCTTAGATAGGATGAATGTAGGGTGTTAGAAACATTAAACACCTTAGGGGCCTTAACTTGACAACCGGGTACATGTGCATCAAAAGCTTTTATAGGGCTTGATTCTCTCAAAGGTACTCAAAATTGACCATGCAATTTTGAGTGCCAATAGTTTCCTTAAATGAAGTTATGATGAAGTTATTACTTAGTTATCTTGAAAGAGGAGTTGAAGTAACTTGTTTGTTCTTAGGTTGTTTAGATGTTTTCATGAAAGAAAGAACAAATACCTTATATTTTCTAATGAATGTCAAATAAAAGTCTAAAGTGCCCCAATCATCTTTAGATAAATAAGAAGAAGGTTCTTCACTTGATTAATTTTTAGCTTCAATTTTATCCTTTAGTTTCTCTTCCCTAGGTCCTGACACCTTAGAAGATTTAATGTTATAGAAATTATTAAGTCTATCATCCACATTATAAGTCTACATCATATTGTCACAGATAAACTTAAATTTGTGACGAAGACTAGAGGGAATAGCATGCATATTATGTAATCGTAGTCTTTCCAAAATAAGGTTATAGTTGAGAGGCCTAGACATCACATGAATTAGAGTATCCAATACAATAGGATTAACCTTAACATGAAGAGTTATAACTTCTAAGGTTTTCTTGGCAATGTCATCAAAGACATAAATAGGAAGACTATCTTGTTTCATAGTAGAAATATTAGCATTGATAGATTTCAACATATCTAAGCTACAAACATTCAATCTTGACCCATTATCAATTAAATTTTTTCAAGATTTCTATTGATAAGGACCATAAGCATAATAAACTCATACTGATCTTGAACTTCCTTAGGTAGAAAATAATCCTAAGTAAACACAATCTAGAGAGAAGAATGTGTAGCATGCATACACTCTAAGAAAGAATTAATGTTATCTTGATTGGGTGGAGACTTGGGAAGAGTAGATAAAGTCTTTTGCAAAGCTTCATGTTAAGTAAGGGATGTTTGAGGAAGTCCCCATAAAGAGATCTTATAAGGAGTAGTGGGAAACTTCTCAACTAAATCATATTCCTTTCCAAAGGAATTAGGTAAAAGAGGTGCTTGAGGAAGCACTAGTTGAGAAAGTGGCAAAGGTGTAGGAGCCATTAGAATATTTGATTGAGGATTATTCCATGTCTGATAAGTGTAAGAAACTGAAGTGTAATTGAGTTTCCCTTTAAGGACTATATGATTCTTATCATCCCAAGGAACTCTCTTAAGAATTATAATGAGTTGTTGAGGTGGACATTCTTTAAGAGTGATAAGGGGTTGAGAGAATCACATATGTTCAATACTACACACAATATCACACACAAGAAGCCATGATATAACCATGTTGTAAAGGTTGTTTGTAAAAGATGTAGAAGAAGTCATAGGAAGAATGGATTCAATGAAGATCTAATTCTTTTCATCCAACTCTTCACTACTGGACACTTTTAAAAGGTTTACTAATAGACATCATCAAAATAATCATGAAAGAGATCATACATCTTCAAACAAAGCAATATTACTCAAGAGCATAAAATTTAAAATGCAAAGTAATCCTAACAATGCAATTTTTATTTGTAATTTTAATTTTATATATACAATGCATAAAGGAAATATCTAACTACCATGATCAAACAAAAGGAGTGTTAATGTTGGGTTTACCAAATGTTCAAGGGGAAAATGAAACCAATAATAATAATGCAAACAAGACTAGGCAAGGTGAACACTTTCTCCCCGAGCCATTCAATACAATAGAAAGAGGGATTTCCAAGAATAACTCTTGATAAGCCCTAAATTTTATTACCAAAACCCCAAAAAGGATAAAGGGATGCAAACAAAAAATATAGAAACTTGTCAAGGAAGTACACAAGAAAGTTCTCTTTCATGCAATATAAACAAGATATATGACAAATATAGATCTAAAATACACACAAGCCCAATTGAAATCTAAAAGTAAATGTATGATAGGAGGAAAAATAAGAGATAAGGTACTCACCTCAACACATGATGAGGAGGATGCAATTTCACTTCAAAACTCGCAGATCTAAACTATTTCTGAACTTCTAATTGTGGATCTCAGAATAAAATGACAAAAGGAAAAAAATCTAGAAATCTCCTTGAAAATGGATATTGAAGGACTAGGTAAACTTGGGAAGATGTCCTACAACTAGGTTGACATAGTCTAATGATCTAAAATTGAATTCTTCATAAAGATCCCAAAAAGTAGGTTCTAGATCTATAAACCTTTCATAGATACCCGACAAATCTATAACAACTTTTGTGTGTGTGTGGGAGGATATAAAGGGGTTTTCCTTAGCCAACCTCTAATTTTGGTGATTTCCAATTCTATGAATAGCTATTTGGAGAAATTTCATGTGTATGTGAATATCCTATATTTATAGATCTAGAATGTAATAATGCTAAATTCTAAGAATCTACTACGTGAGTGAGACCCTAACACATAAGTATGCATGTATGTAAATGTATAAAGCTACATAGAATTAGATGTGAAGCATAATAAAGAGTTCATACCAAGCCCCAAAGGAAAAATTGATCTAACCATCTTCAATGCTCCTCTACAATTGCATGTTTGATAAATTCTCCTTTGAATGCTTGATGAAGAATAATAGCCTCTCTTCCAATGAAGAATAAGAAACCAACCCTTGATTTCACCTTACAAGTGCCCTAAGTTAGATTGGGTTGTCCACACATACTTTCTCCTTTCTTCTCTCATGTATAAATGAGGGATTTAAATTAATTTTTATAGTATATTTCATGAAATTACTCTACAAGGGATAAGTACACAAGTGGGATTTTATCAGAGGAGTTAAATGTCACCGAGCCCTTAATCATTGGAAGCTCTAGGACTAAGCTAACCTAGGTCAAACTAGTCTAGACTAGGTCAATCTAGGTTGACCTAGTCTAGACCAAGTTGACCTAGTCCAGAAGGTCAACCTTCAAGATCTCCTTGTCTAGGTTCTAGACTAGTAAGGGCTAGTGACATAATAAGTGTGTCAAATTGTCATACATATATCCAATTTAGGATTTTAAGGTCCTAGAAAGAGAGGATACTCACATATTAGGTCCTAATGTAGTGAATGTATGAAGAACAAGGCAAATTAAGGAGGTTTTGTTTGGTCCTACCTCAATTTCACCTGGGAGAGAGAGGATAAAATAAGTGAAGTGTGTGCTTATGAAATATAAACACACTAAAGAGGAGCTAAAAGGTCTTAAATCAAAGTGTATCCAATTTAAGAAGGTAAATATAGCCCCCATGTGGCTTGATCTCAAGTCCACCTAAGGTGAACTCTTCTAAATTGGAATGATGCCTCTTGATGCCCATCTCATCTATCCAAAGTACATCTTGCTCTGAGATTCTATGAGGTTTCACCAAGTATTGTTTGTAGGTGTTCTTCTTAGTCTTCTTCACAACCTTACTATCCAAAATTTTTTCAATCTTCAAAGCTTCCTATGATGGAAAGACTTAAGAAAATTATTCATCCTTCTCAATCTACATATTTGTACCTACATTTACATATCCCTTATAATGTGTTCAGTTAGCCACATTAAAAATGGGTGAAATATCATTATTTAAAGGCAATTCTAGTTCATATGCACTAAACCAAATTTATAGATGAGTTTCCAAGAACCAAGTTTCTTCATCATTAGTTTGGTATTATTTCCTTTGGGTAGCCTTTCTTTCTTTAAGTTTTCCCACAGCCTAAAAATTGACACCTCTCTTCTTATTGTCATCTTTCTCTTTGTATTTCTCTAAATATTATTGTAAAGTTCTCTTTACTCAATTGTGGATTTATTTTATTCTTTCTGCAAGTTGTTCTCCATGTTACTATTTTGTCCATTGTTAGGCAATTATCTAAGTTCCAACACCCCTCTATAAATTATTCTCCATGTGTACTATTTTTCCTCTATCTACTACCCCCAAGGTAGTAGACAAGATGAAGCTTCAAATTAAAATATTCTTAATATCTTACACAAAACAATTGACAAGTCTAGTAGGGATTGGTACCTTCAGATCAATCCTACTTTATGGGCTTAAGAACAAGTATATGTACACCTATAGAAGCTACTCCTTTCACCCTTGTCTATGGGGATGACATTGTTTTACCCATAGAAGTTGAGATACATTCACTTCAAGTCTCCCTAAGAGGACTTATCATAGATGAGGACTACCACATATCCCACATGCAAGAACTATAATTGTTGGATGAACAAAGATAAACATCCTTTGATCACATGAGAATCTAGGAGAAATAGATGTTCATAAGATATGATAATAAGGCATCTCATAGATATTTCAAGGTTGATGACTTTTTTTTGAGAGAACCCTAAGAATCAACAATATCAACAATAAAAGGGGATGTTCAAACCTAATTAGATGAGTCCTTATATCATCACTTATGGTTTTGGATCCGATGCATATCAACTCTTAACACCAAATGGATATCCAATCTTGAAACCTAATAATATTCTCCACCTAAAGAAAATTCTATGTTGGATGATCTTTACATCTAGATCTTTTGTATATAGCCTATGATCTTGATCAATTTTTTGTTTTTTTTTTGTGATCCTAAAAAAATCAAATATTATCCTAAAACAATCTTAAAAATTAGAAATTTCTTGAAAAAATGATTATCTTAGTGAAAAAATAGCAATAGGCACTTTGATGTATCACCAAAAAAAAAAATTTAAAAAAAAAATAAAAATTCTTTGAAAAAAAAATCCGTCCAAGCGCTAAAAATCAAGAAATAGGCACTACTTGAGACCTATGTGCATTTTTCTATCAGCTTGTGGCTTTGGCCATGAACCCTCTTGACTTCCATCATGCATAAATTTCTCCTTGGTCTATAATTAGTCTCTATCTAGCTCTAAGGGCATGAGCCACACTATCTTAGGTCTCTAGGACATACATGTGTTTCTTAATACCTCACAACTAGTGTTTCTCAAAACTACCCCTTGACATCGAGTATTTCATAATACTTATTGGATAGACTACTTTGAACCAATGCTTTGTTAGCAATCTAGGATTGTGCAATATATCTTACTTGTGGGCATAAGTCCTAAAGCATCATTGATTGTCATTTTTAGATTTTGATTAAAATAAAATGACTAGGATATGCTTGCTAATTTTCTTTATGTGTTTCTTGTCATTGCTTATTTTCATTAATGCTCCCTCCTTAGTTATTCTAGGATGTCACTCGACTAGAGGAATGGAGGTATAGGGAATGTTTTCTTTATCTTCTATTTGCGGGAATAGTTTGAATGATCCTATGTGTTGTACTATATCAATTTTTTTATGATAAGTGCCTCCTCTTGTTTGGAATGCCACATATACCTCATCTTGATTCATTTTAACACTTAGGTTAGTTTGAACTATGCCATTGACTATTACATCATGCTTTTTCTACAAGAATTTGCTTATGTTTATCTTGATACTTATGTCTGTTGGAAGTATAAGAGGAGTAACTGAGAGGGGAGGGTGAATCAGTTACCACAAAAATAAATCCTAGATCCCTTAGATGCCAATACAAAACAAAAGCTTTGCTAAAACTGTTGTCACTTAGTTAATACACAGGCAATTGGTTAACACTAATAATATATTATAACTTGACAAGCACTGTAATAAAAATTGTTACTTGACAAATACTAATCTTGGATATCTTAAAATATTAAGTGTGATTAACGTTACTTAACTTAGTTGCATACACATGAAAAAAATAACATGAACACAAGTGACACCAATATTTAACGTGGAAACCCAATTTGGGAAAAACCACCAATTGTAACTAGTTACTATTTTTCACTCTTTTAAAGTGAGCCCTATTAGGAGCCAACCCTATTAAGGTTAACAAACACAATGTTAGGTGTAACCCTATTAGAGGATTTAATCACCTTGTTAGGAGTGGCCTTGTTAGAGGTCTTTAGACACTTCAATCTAGAAATTCCACATTGTTAGAAGATTTACAAATAGTTGTTAAGCCAACTCTGTTAGGAGATTTGATACACTGGTACAATGGTTAGAGAGTAACAATGATATGACTTGATTGTTGATGCAAACTTATCTTTGCTAATTTCAAACCTCAATTTTGGCTTTAGTACTTGATCCTTCTTGATTGAATGTATCTTTGTAGCTCATCAAGGATATTCTTCTTATCCTTCCAATTCACTTCTTCTAAGAATCTTCTTATCTTCCACACATTCTCACACACTTCCAATCCTCAACTTGACCTTATATCATATACATTTCCAAGTTAGCTTGAATACAACTTAAAATAATTAACATTCATCTCTTCAGTCAGCTGGAACCAACAAACAAATATATTAAACTCAATATGCCAAATCAAGAAATTCCTTCTTTAGCCAACCCTATTCGGTAGACACTAACACTAAAATTATTTTCCTATGTTAACCAAGTGAACTTAGTTAATGCTACATCTTCACAAACTTCCTTTGGTAACCAAGTGAGATCAGTTAACACTAGTCCTATTTAACTTTCCTTTGTTAACCAAGTGAGCTCAGTTAATACTAAACTTATGCAAACTTCAATTCGATGCCCAAGTGAACTTGGTAGACACTATCTTCTAAACTTAGAAAACACTAGAAATATCGGCAGACATAGGAAACTATCTTCATTGCCTGAGTGAGCTCAACATACACTAACTGGTAAAGATATGGCATTTGTGTAACATCAAATAAAATATACTATTGATCAATTATTTTTAACAATATCCTTCTTTGGCATTGATGGAAATACAACATGTCATAACAAAATGAAATTTTAGAGAAAAATAAAAGTAAGGATAATGAAGGATAATATCCTTAGTTTCATTATGATTCTCATCCATGAGAACCTCCTCTATTAGTATGAATTCCCCCTAACTTTGATTTATCCATCTAATTTTAGTTTCTCCCTCTGTCAACAAACTCTCCAATTTCACTCTATCTTCAACATCTTCTGATAGAAAACTCTCCCTCTTTGATATCAGACCAATTTTTCATTCTTTGACATCTTTCACAAGTTCTCCCTCTTTGACATCTCCAAACAAAATTTTTGTGATATGACAAAAAACTCTCCCTCTTTGACATGTTATGCCAAAGACAATATTTAGTGAATTTCAATGTACCTGATGTACTGATTCATATGCAATTTTCCCTTTCATTACTACATCAACTTGACTATTCTTCAACATGCTATGGTTGACACATCACTATACTTGATTTAGTGAGCTCCAGATATGGGAATAACCCCTAGCTTACCTCTTAGATACAAAAAAGCATCCTTAGGTAATGGCTTGGTGAATACGTCTATAATTTGTTTTTTACTATTCACATAATCCAATTTCACCTCTTTATCTTGCACCAATTCTCTCAAAAAATGATATTTTATTGCAATGTGCTTGGTCTTGGTATGCATCACATGATTCTTTAATATATTAATTGCACTTTTGTTATCACAGAAGATAACCACTAGATCCTTGATTTCTACCTTCATACCTACCAATAGTTGTTTGAACCAAACAACATTGGAACAATTAACTACTACTGCAACATACTCTAGCTCTGCTATAGACTAAGAGATGCAATTCTACTTCTTACTTGTCCAAGACACTAGTCTTTTACCAAGAAAGAATGATCCACCATTGGTGCTCTTCCTATCATCAACACTTCCTGCCCAATTTGCATTAGTGAAGGCTTTCAAATCAAAGTTGCCTCCTTTCTTGTACCATAATCCATAGTCTTCAGTACCCTTTAGATACCTCATGATTCTCTTTATTGCCATCATATGATTTTCTTTAGGATTAGATGAAAATCTTGCCACCATACCAACTACAAGAGCAATATCAAGCTTAGTATGTATTACATACTAAAATTTTCTAATCATTGATCTATATGTGGTCTGATATACCTCCTTGGAATCATCATTTATAGAAAGCTTATGTCTAGTAGACATAGGTGTTCCTACTAGCCTTGAATCCTCCATTCCAAGCTTCTTCAATATCTCCTTAATATAAATAGACTGAGTAATATGGATACCATCTTTCTTTTGTTAAATTTGCAAGCCAAAAAAGAATTTTATTTCTCCAAATATTGACATCTCAAATTTCTTACTCATTTTGTCTAAAAAATATTTGCACAAATCATCATTTTCGGTAAAAAATGTATCATCCACAAATTTTTTTTCTAGTTCACAATCTTCTTGTTTGGTCCTTCTTTGATGTATAGGCTGTTGTTATTATTTGTCCTTTGAAATTCAATCTTCATCAAATAATTATGAAGTCTTTCATAGAAAGCTCTAGGAGCTTATTTGAGACCATACAATACTTTGTACAATTTACAAACCATATCCTTTTTGCTAGGATCTACAAAACCTTCAAGTTGCTTTATGTAGACTTCCTCTTCTAGAATTCCATTCAAAAACACATATTTCACATCCATTTGATATAATTTAAATCCTTTATGTGCAGGATAATCAAGTAAATTCCTAACACCTTCTAATCTCGAAATAGAAGAAAAATTTTCACCATAATCAATACCTTCCTCTTGAGAATAGCCTTTACATACTAACCTTGCTTTATTTCTTGAAATGTCTCCATCTTCATTCAACTTATTTCTGAACACCCACTTATTGCCAATTACATTCATATCCTTGGGTCTAGGAACAAGAGTCTAGGTATTATTCCTTTTTATTTGTTCTATCTCTCCATTAATTGCTTTAATCCAACTTTCATTATCCAGAAAAATACAAGAGGAGGCAAGGGTTTTGCTCTGAAAATATGCAAATTGTATTCTTAGAAACAAAATGGAAGGGTTGAGCTTTCTACCTTGGCTCTTCTCACATTATTATTACCTCCATAGATATCCTTTAGTTTGGTCCATATCTCATGAGCAGTAGCACATCCTTTGACCTCATCAAATTCAACATAGTTAAGAGTAGATGCAATGTCAATCATCATAATGTTATGATTCTTCTTTTTAACAATGTTTTCCATAGTCATAGTTCTAGTAGGAGATTTGAAGGATTTGAAAAATACAAATCCACAAACCTTGAAGAAAGCTTGCATGTAAAAACCTATCATAGAGAATAAAAAGACAAGAGGAGGCAGGGTTTTGCTCTAAAAATATGCAAATTGTATTCTCATAAATGAAAAAGATAAGAGATAATTACAAAAGATCAATCCTTAAAGAAGGAGATCAAAATCTAAAAAAGGGTAAGCTAAAAGATAAATGCCATTTAATAGTTACTAATTAATTATTAAATGTGAATGCATAAGTACATAAAGTGAAACCTTAAGAAGGGAGAAAAGGTAATTTAATAAATGAAATAAAATTAACAATTTTCTCTAAAAAAGCTTTATACTAGTTATTCAAATATTTCAGAGCTAAATCATTGATGGTCACCAGATGTAGCTTCATAAGTTCCTACCATGCCTTGAAGTTAACTTTGTTCAACTTAGGAATCTCTTTTTTGCAAGACATCCCGATCTTTAGCTTAGGTCCTTGAAACCTTCTCTGCAAGCACCAAAACCTTTGATACCAATTGATGGAAATATAAGAGAAGTAACTGAGAGGGGAGGGGTGAATCAATTACCACAAAAATAAATCCCGAATCCCTTAGATGTCAATACAAAACATAAACACTACTGAAATTGCTGTCACTCGATTAACACACAGGCACTCAGATAATACTAACAATATGTTGTAACTCAGAAAGCACTGTAATAAAAATTGTTACTCAAAAAATACTAAACATGTAGATCTTAAGATATTAAATGTGATTAATGTTACATAACTTAGTTTCATACACATGAAAGAAACCAAATTTAGAAAAAACCACCAATTGCAACTAGTTACTTTTTTTCACTCTTTTGAAGTGAGCCCTATTAGGAGTGAACCTTGTTAAGGTTACAAAATACCCTATTAGGTGTGACCTTGTTAGAGGATTTAATCATTCTATTAGGATTGGCCTTGTTAGAGGTCTTTAGAAACTTCAATCTAGAAATGCCACCTTGTTAGAGGATTTTCAAATAGTTGTTAAGCCAACTTTGTTAGGAGATCTGATACACTACTACAATGGTTAGAGAGTAACAATGATATGACCTGATTGCTGATCTAAACTTATCTTTTTTGATTTTAGATCTCAATTCTAGCTTTAGTACTTGATCCTTCTTGATCAAATGTATCTTTGTAGCTCCTCAAGGATATTCTAGTTATCCTTCCAATTCTCTTCTTCTAAGCATCTTCTTATCTTCCACACATTCTCACACACTTTCAATTCTCAACTTGACCTTATACTTATATCATATGTATTTCCAAGTCAGATTGAATACAACTTAGAATAATTAATATTCATCTCTTCAATTGGTAAATCTATTAAACTCAATATGCCAAAACAAGAAAATCCTTTGTTAGCCAACCCTATTCGGTAGACACTAACACTAAAATGGTTTTCCTATGTTAACTGAGTGAACTAGTTAACACTACACTTCACAAACTTCCTTTGGTAACTAAGGTAACTTGGTTAACATTGGTTCTATCCAACTTTCCTTTGTTAACTGAGTGAGCTCAGTTAACACTGAACTTCTATGAAGTTCTCTTCAACACCCAAGTGAATTTAGTAGACACTATCTTTTGAACTTGGCAAACACTGGAATGTTAGGTAGACATAGGAAACTATTTTGATTTCCCAAGTGAGCTTGACATACACTGACTAGTAAAGATATGACATTTTGTGTAACATCAAAGACAATATACAATATACAATTATTTTCAACAATGTCTTGATGCAATCATAACCTTTCCATATTAAATTGGAATCTAACAACAAGACATCTTGACCTTTATGTCTTTGATGCTTAGATTAGGTTCTTACACCCTATCTGATATATATCATAATCATATCTTCATAGTTACTTTGATACTAGTGATGGTTGTATGATCTTGTGGTGTCCCTAATAAGGCTCCATGATAAAAATATTGACCTACCTAATGACCCTTATAAATCACACCTTTTTGACCCTACAAGTCTCATTTGGCATGATGATTGTAAGATGTGTTGTCATTAATGGAAAAAGTGATTGATAATTGGTCAAAAGAAGGAGAAGACACAACATGTTATGATTATATGTAGAAGAGTAAAATGGTATGCACTCATGTACTATTGGCATAGATGTATGGAAGTTAGATGATCCAGATCATCAACTGTAACACCCCACTTAGGAACCCAAGAGAAAAAATCTAACATATTACAACATTTGTTTAACTATTTTTTTAATACTAGTAAGTGTCATCACATGTTAAAACTACTTGAGTTACCCTAGACTGGTGTCTCACTAGACTCTAGACCCTCAAGCATTGAGTTACCCTAGACTAGTCACTCTTGACCCAATACCCTCAATGTGACACGCGTAACCAGAATATCCTCTCATGATGATGAGGAAAAATAGTCATACCTCTCACTAGGTATCTTCCCATTCCCATCCTTAGCCTGTAAAAGAACTCAAGGCATGGGCAAGGAAAAATTCTTTGAATTATATTTTTAATGCATCTCAAGCAAAGGTCTATGCAAGATATTTTAATTACTATATTATCACTTTTTACACAACCTACAATAGGTTACCTTGGTATGCTTGGGCACTTTGGGTGGTAGACGCCACTCCAAAAGACATGTACCTTGAAAACCTCCCCTAGGCACATAAACCATAGTTCTATCCCATACCACAACAACCTCAATCATCAAATTTTGTTCCTTAACAAAAAAATAAAAAATAGTTTGGTTTTCAAGATCCAAGTAAACATAAATGTCCATCCTATAAGAATTTTCCTTAGGGAAAAATGATGCCAAGCTCAAGAAGCTCAAGAACAAAGCACAATATGGACCAAATGATGTATGATCATAATAAAAATATGAGAATGAATGAATGTATGTGTACACTATATGTGCTTGTATATAAAGGCCTCTAGAATGACTAGGAGTTAGCAAAATGATAAGCCTCACAGCTAAGCACATGTCCACCAAGAGTGGATTGTCCTCCATTGAGCAGAGAAGTTAGTGTGATGATGAGAAGATAAGTTTACATAGGTGTGTCACATAAAAAGATGTTCTAGACACCATGTGCTTAATTAGAGTGTGAACAACTACGTTGTCTACATGAAAACTTAGTTGATTATGCAAACTCATGTGTTGTAGACACTATGTGCTAAAATGAGCTGCTTACTCCTGTGTTGTCACAAGACAACTCATATGAGTATGCATACTCCTAGATGTCTACATGATAATAATAAAATAATGTATTTAACCTAATTAATAGTAAATTTGAGGTCATTTTTTGACCAATATTGGTTGAAAATTTTGACCGAATTTGAGGAACCCATTGGTCATAAATTTTCCCGTCAAAATTTCAACCAAAATCTGGCTAGTCAAAATATCGACCAATGGGTTGGTCAAAAAATTTCAAAGTTGCTGGCACAATTTTTGCCTAGCATTGGTTGAAATTTTGAACAATGTAGGTGGAAAATTTTGACCAATGCTGGGCAAATTTTATTTTAGAGAAATTAGCAATTATGAGATGACCAATCAAGAGGAAAAAATTGAGAGCTTAGAGTGACCCAATTTTTAGATGATCATATGAAATGAAATGAGCGTGTGAGTAGAAAGAAACTAGAGAGACATTGTGTACAGATGAAGGCATGAAATGGAAAGTTTTGGAGCACTCAACACAAACACTTAGCATTCAGTATCATCATTTGAGAAGGGTTCAATTCCCTCCTTTATTGTTTGCTATGCGTATGATCCCACACACCCATCTAAAAAGGTTTTAGACATCAATTTCACAAGAAGGGCCATTGCTGAAGTGGACCTCAACAAGTGTGAGCCTCGGGAAGGGTTCAATTCCCTCCTTTATTGTTTGCTATGCATCTAATCCCACACACCCATTTGATCTTGAATGATGATACTGAATGCTGAGTGCTCCAAAACCATCCATTTCATGCCTTCATCTGTACACAATGTCTTTCTAGTTTCTTTTTTCTTGAACGCCCATTTCATTTCATATGATCATCTAAAAATTGTCACTCTAAGCTCTCAACTATTTTCTCTTGATTCATCATCTCATAACTGTTGATTTCTCTAACATAATCAGTTTTTTCCTGACATGTGACCTACTAATATAGTGATTAATAGTAAATACTATGATTTATCATAATCCTAGTTTCAGTATTGGCTATGGTATTGTTATTATTTTGAGCCATTTTTTTAAAGACTATATCTCTCAAAATAGTTGCATGTATTAGACAACCTATTCATCATGTATTTGAGAGATAATAGCCTTTACATAAATATAAGTTTCTTCTTATCATATCTAGAGAAAAATATAAGACAACTCAGGACAAAAAAATTGAGTGTAAGCTAGAACCATACCTAGTGTTCTCATCATGAAAAAAATAGATCAAGTAACCATCATCCTCCTCCAGATCTAATCCAAAATCCCCGGGTATAAATATTGTGTCAAAAGAAAATATTCTAGGTCCAAAGTCAAAAACCCCTAGCACATTGCCTCCAACTTCAATCTAAACTTTCCTACCTTAGGTTTTTCTTGAAGATCAAACTTTATGAGTCCCTTGACCTTAGCTACTGAATCTAGTGTAGTATCATACACATAATGCTATTTTCTACATGCATTTTCAATCTTAAAGTAGAATTATATATTTCCCAATCAATCTTGTATCCAAGACAATAAGATCGACTAGAAATGGAGACAAAATTAGAGATATATAAGACTCTTAAGAGATATCTTAGCTTTTTTTTAGAGTGATTGACCCGCCTATGTAGGATAATCATAAAACTGACAATAGTAATATGAACTTATCCACTACTAGTTGTAAAAGAGAAAAATGTAAGTTTATTAAAATGTAAGAGAAAAATAATAGTCCTGCATTTCTTAAGTGGTTGTATTTCCTCACCATTTCTTTAAATGTGCTAGAAGCATGTTTTTTCTTTAGGACTTTAATGAAGTCATTTGCAAAAAGATAAGGAAGGTTGGGCATGCCTACAATCACAACCAACATCATCATCACCTCTATGTATCAGAATTGCATAAGTCATACTGATTTCTTCTAACACATGATCAGAAAAACACTAGAACTGTATTTGCTACAAATGATGGAGACTTCAAGTGGCAAACGTTAGAGATTTCTAGTAAAAAGCTACAACTGTATACAAAAAATGATAAATGAATAAATGAATGAAGATTTTTAATGACATCCATGAGACTAATTAGTCTAATGGACCATGGATCAAAGCCTAAATGATTACCCATATTAAGTCAACAAAGGATGTGACATGGAATGGCTTAAGACCAATTCCATTCTTTTATGACTAACATGTTGCAAATATCTTAAAATGCATAAGGGAGAACACATTAGGGCATTGGGAGGAATATGCATAGTTTTCCCTGTCTAAAATGGTTGAAAATGCATCATGCCAATAATCATTGTCACCATGATGGTGAAGGCTTGGTATTGGTGGCCTAGGAGAAAGTTTGGCTTCTATGACAAACTAGATTGTCCCAGTTGCCTCCATAGCTACTTCTAATGATTTAATGTCTATAATCCGATATTGGCCAACATATTTGGCCCTATTTCCTACAAAATTGAATATTTATGTTAAAATATTCTAAGACTTTGTGGGTGATTTCCAGAGTTAGCTGTAGTTTGTCAAAAATGCTATTAAAATCTCAAAGATGAATCACTTCTTTTGTCATCTTATATTATCCTATAAAGTTCTAATGTCTAGCTAACAGCCATGGCAACATATATGCAAGACAATTGTACTCACAACACTTGTAAAGCATATAAAAGATTCTGATACCATAAAAAATCTTCCTTTATTGATTAGGATGGAAAAGAAAATCCTATGATGCAATGCTCTTCTTGATGTACAATTTATTCATTCATCTAATATAAAACTCATTTTTCATATAAATATTGCAAAAATGATTAAAACCCACAATCATAACTAAATGGATGCTTGAAATAAAAAAGAAATAAACCTTGCCACTATGGTCCCTGTGCCATCTCTTTTGAATAGTTCTAGTAATATAGCTCCACCAACTGTACCATCCAAGAGATGGACCCTTTGCACACCACCCTACATATTCACAGTTGTTTATAAGAATATATAAAGTAACAAAAATAATTGCAAGCTTCTATCTAACTATACAAAAATTAACAATTGTTACACAAAATCCTCTTGTTTAGCTATTGCCTATTAGGAAATAGCCCAAAACATGGGTATCTTCCTTCTCACAAACCAATAACAAATTTCAATTAAGAAAAGAAAAAATTTATGAAATTAATTTATGGCATGGCTAGCTAAACTGAAATTAGACTCAACAATCAATAGAACTAGACCCTCCTAGCACTCATTGATTCGAAGCAATATACTATATTGGACAAAATATCACAAAATAATAAAAAAAGAGTAGGCCAAACTGAAAAAATCATTATAGATAGTGTGGAATGGAAATATTGTGTCAATAGTTCACTTTAATATTGCTACTGAACAAATTTTTACTTAAGTGATTTAGAGAGAATGCAGATGAACAAAATAGAAGTATAATGATTGATTGTATTCAAGATAGTATATTATAGGCTTGAGATTATTCAAAACGATTAACTCATTTATCAAAAAATTGGTAAAGATTAACTTAAGAGCCCATAGAAAACCTATTTCAAATAGACATGCCAATGAATATTAACCATTTACTGTATGGGAAGATGTTTGTTGGAAATGAACAATCACTTGAAGTTCTTTCCTATGATTAAATATGAGTTCCTAGTTATTTGTCATCTTGTGGACCAGGTTGAACTTCCATGGTTGATTTTATTTTGCTCAATGAAAGATGTTAGCAAAAAGCTAATATGCACAAGCTCTCAAAGTCAAATAAAAATTGTCGCATACATACTAGCATAGATATCTTGAATACATCTGTCTAAAACACAAAAATATACCCACATACATTTATGTTTTCAAATAAAGTTTATAGCCCTAATCCTATTAACATCTATGTCTCTAGTAGGATGATCACCCTGAAAAGACTGAAAATGAATTGCAATGACCTTTAAGTCAGAATCCATTTAAAGGGAGGAAGGAGGCAGATAGTAGATTAAATGATGAACACTTAAATGCATAAAAACTAGCATATGTACTATTTGTTAATTTGGATATAACACACTTCAAACATGCTAACAAGAGTGAGAACTATTTTGAGCTATGACATTGCTCAATTATGGTAGAAAAAATAAACCTTTATCTATTCACAAATACATTTGATTGTCTTCTCTTCCACACAAACCTCTAGATGCATCAATGACTTTTCATTATCAGACACCGATGACACACAACTCTATTAAACAAAATCAGATTGCACATAGCTATTAAATGTTAAGAACTTTTAGTGATGCAAAAATATTTGAAGAAAGTCGAAAGGAAATTCAATATTTCAAAGAATAGAAAAGCTAACATGAAATTGGATATTATAGTAGAAATCAAACAAAATCTCCATAATATTTACCAGTATTTAAAGTTTAAATAGAGCCACAACTACCATGAGCTAGTAACAAAAAAATTGGGTACAATTTTTAATAGCATTAATACTTTAGGTACATACATAAGATATTTTAGGAGATTCTATGGATCTTAGAGAACAAAAAATTGAATGCTCCACTTTTGATGAAAAAAATGACTTTACATGTTGTACAAGAATTATGTGTTGGATATTTCTATGGATGGTAAAGTAAATGTTCCATTTTAAATTTCCTTGTAGACAAAGTTAACTAAAAAGGCTTTTATTTTCTTACTATGTAGAGCAAGTGATATCAAGGACTTACAAAATAGCCATCCAAGGATTGTGAACCACTTTGTTGATTTGAGCATCTTTGTATCCCCTGCTGCAGGTGGACTTGATCTCTAGCAAGCTTATTTCGACTGTATCTTTTATTTTCAACAATACCAATATTTTTAACTTGGCTTAGTCCCATCCCATTAGATGCTTGATCCATGTCACTCTCCTAGTAATGAATAAGAATAACATGTGTATTAAAGATAAATTACTTGAGCTAGAAACTGTATCCATCTTTATGAATCTAAAATATGACATAGAAAAAAGTGAAATATTTCTGATGGAGAAATATTATGAATGATCTAACTTCAGCATCAAATGCCTTAATAACAACCAAATTATACCTTAGATTTGTAATATTCGCAACAAGATAGACACCTTCCTCTTCGTTCACTATCTACATTAGCCTTTTGATTAGATGTATTTTGAGGATTAATGGAATAGTTCCAAGACCCTAAACGTCCTCTTCTTTTCCCATGTACAACCTTAGATTGATAGTTATTTAAATCATTAGGTATAATACAAGACAATGATCACCCTCTTCTATCACTTGACTCCACCTTGTTTTTCTCTATGATTCTGAAGGCTTCTTCCAATATTGTGGGTCCTCTAAAAAGGGGATTAACCATCACATTTCCAAAATTCATTTGGCCATTCAAAAAAATGTCTGCTGATGAGGAGGATTGAGAAAAATTATTTGAAGTGTCATTGCTCCTTGATCTCCTATAGGCTCCATTTTGAAAGGAATCAGATTTTCCTTTGTCTATTGTGGCTACACTCCTATCTTATGACCCAGTCAAGGATCTTTTAGAAGTTGATTTAAATGCTACCACAACCATCACTGATTTGAGCATATGCTAACCTAATTGAAAAGAAACAACACATATAATATCAAATTACACATAAAAATTTGGTAATTCCCTGAAAAGGAGAATAACTAGAATAATAAAACAAGTGTAGGTCCATTTATCTAAGGTAGTGGATCTTAAAACAACTGCTCCTACAATCCACCACTCAACAAAGCCTAATCAAAATTTTAGTAAATATCTAATTAATGGGTCTATTTTTCCTTTAAATGTAATACTTCAGGTTGGACAAGTAAGATTGAAATTTTATACCAATATCTTTGTATCAAATTAATTTAAAACTACCCTCTAAAATGTAAAATATGGAGAAAACAAATCACAAAATAAGCATGGCTCAGTTAGATTAAATCACGATCCTACACCACCATAAAATTATGGTGTCTTAAAGCAAATATAACTAATATTACTCACATTGATCATGTAGTTCACTCTCTTTCTTGGAGAAAAGCACTGAATATCAACTAGAAACTGACCAACTTCAATTGATCTATCATTAACATAAATTTTTCACTGCTAACTCACTAGTACAAATTTTAAACTTATGGAAGCCTGATTTATGATTTTTACTTAGTGCCGTCTAAGGTCTTTTCTTAAAAGCCATTAAATTGACTTACAATTGTGAAGATAAGTGCCATAGTTTTTATAATATTACAAAAAGTGAACTGAACTCATGCCATAGTCTCTCTGTGCGATCTTTACAAACCAAATCACTCTATGCAATCTTTACAAACCAAGTCATTGCAAAGAGATTTACAATAACATTGTGAAACTCGAAAGCACTTCAACAATACTATACCATACTTTTCTTGCTTTGCAACTTGCTTCTTACTCAGTTGCACAAACAAGATACAACTCCCAAACTTTGGAATTACATGACTTAGATGATCCTTAAGGCATGTATACCAAATACAAAAAATTCTATAGAACAAGATCCCAATAACACAAAAATTTGAATGGAATCCCAAAAAGATTGATTTTCCATGAATTTTCTCAAATCTCTCAAATGTGGATTGTGTTCAGCTACCCTTCTAGCTCTATTTGGACCACACAAGTTATTCTTATGCCAAACGTGCTTGATAAGTTTAGTTGAAACCAAATATATTGGATAGGGACTATTCTAAGCTACTTATGGTTCCACAATATCTTGGATTACCCTTGAACCCTCTGCATCTACCTCATTCATCACCTTATGGTAAAATTGTGCATTCTTGTTTAATTCATTTATATTACTCAAACTCTAAGCATTAGTTTTCCATGGTTGGCATAGTTTTAAGCATGAAACAACATTCATAGCTTTATTTTTCTCTTTAGAAGGCCAAAAACTACTATTATTAGAGCTGTTGAATTCTATAACATTGGGATTATCAAAATCAAATAGAATAGTAGAATAGTTGCATTTGCTAAACCTAATGATGTTGCATTTCCAAGTGAAGTTAGTGGAATAGACATTTTCTGGAAAAGGGGCTCTTCAATCTTACCACTTCGACCATCTAGGTTATTATTGGGCAACAATGGCTTTGGAATATTTTGGAATATACCAAACTCATCTTTTATGTGGTTTACAAAAGACCCTACATCCATGTGTATTTGGAATTAACCCTTTCTACCAAAAATGAACCAAAAATTAAAAAAACATTGGACCGCTAAGGCAACCCAACCTACTACAGCTCCTCAAGCCTTAGTTTAGTTTCCTAAGATTGCATGGAAGGAAAAAGAAAAAAAAGAGAGCAAGTGCATACATTCCATAAATTGGAAGCCAACTAAAGATGTCACTAGCATTATAATTGTTGATATACCAATACCAAGAGGTAAACCCCAACCATGTCATCCAAGAACAACTAGTATACAAATAGACAAGAGATGGGGACCAATCAGGGAAATACAAAATAGATGAAGGCCAAAGCTAAAGATTTAAGCTAGATTAAAATTTCACATATAAATGTCATCCCTTACAAAAGACCCTATTTAACATGACTTTCCATGACAATAGTAGGTCCTGCTTAAGATACAAAGATATTCATTAAAGAACTGTATGGACAAATGGAGAAAGGCTAGTCAATGCTAAGAGGAAGAAACTACTTCTCATCAAAGCTCTCCTAACACCCAAGGTTAATGAATTAATAGAAGTAGAGAAATAATAGATGATTCATGCCCATTCCCCTTGTCTATGCCTAGGGAGTTAATTGACTTCTAGCACTATAAAGATATGAATTACTGATGCCTTAAATATGAGCATGTCAACTTCAAATTCATAGGTATAACTACATGAAGACATTCTACATGCCCTGTCATTATATGTACATGTTCCTAATTTCCTAGTGAGTATACCAATTGCCTTGTTCTTAGAATTAAGAAAGTCAACTTTCATTGATAATCATAGAAGTAATGGAAAGAGAATGTTGAAAACCAAATAATAGTGAAATCGTTGGGATTTTATGGAGAAGATAAAAAAAGGAAGAGAGAAATAACATGGAGATGAGATAGGCATGGTTAGTAAGATGAAATTTTTTGAATGTGGAAATACTAAAAACAAACACCTACCTCAAACTCTTAAATATGCTCCTCATAGAATCCTACTACTCATCAAGAGATTAATTGACAAAAATCAATCTAGGCATGCAATCAAAACCAACTCCAAACAATTTAGCTTTGTTTAACTACATGCGTTCACCAACCTTATTGATTGTCCGTTAACATTTTTCAATTCTAAATTGGCTACTAATTTAACAACTACAATTTTATAGGTGCGCATGTGAAGTAGACAACTAGTTCAATACCCTTGTCATAGAAAAATATAAAATGCTACATAGAACATAAAATAGAGGTATGCTCAAATTATATGAAGTGTAGCATTGAAAAGATTGTGCTCCAATAAAAACCTAGAATAAAGAAAATAGCTCCAAATATTCTTGAGAAGTTAACTTCAAAACTTGAGCCATCAAAAGAATGTCTTCGCAACAGAACTAGCTAATTTTATAGTATATTATATAAATAAACACTCATTTGTCCCTGGTCAAGTGGTTTAATAATGCATCACCCAACATGTCCAAAAAAATTAATTATCAATTAGCTACTAGAAGACTCAATAATGTAAGCTATAAAGAAAAAGTGTGTGCCATTATGTGTTGTACATCAAAAGTTAAAATGATAAAAAAGTTGGGACAAGAATTTTATATATAGAATAAGGGCTCCACATCATAGATCATGCAATATTAGCCAGTTAAATATCCTTGAAAAGAAATTGAAACTCTGGAATCCACTCTTGAGGCAACAAGCACATGACAATCAATTTCCCTTTCATTGCTCCTTTGAATATGGCCTGCATAAAGTAAATAAACAAGGTTTCAAAATGCAAACCTAGCCCAAAGATAATCTTGCCAATATAAATCCAGTTAAGCAAGTTAATAGAAAAACAAAACTAGACAGTGAGAAACTACAAAACAAAACCATCCCAAGCTATAAGTTTGATGACCCAGGGTCAAAATTCTAATGTAACCATGAAAAATAAATATAAATGAAACAAAATCAATCTACTAGATGAGCTGAGCCCAATACAACCAAACTCCAATCTGAAAAATATTGTCAGAGACAAAGTGACCAAAGGAATTAGTGACATGATGATAGACACGTTATCAAAGAACTAAAATGCTTAAAGAAGAAATATATTTTGGAACAAAATGCTGGTCAAACATCAATAAAATGTCCATTTTTCTCTATTTCATGCATCCAAAACATCAATAAAATCTTGTTTTTAATGGAATGCACCTATCCATTTAGTATGGTCTAGAGTCCTATTGAAGATGGGACATCAAAGGTTATAAAACAAAATTTATAAATTCTGGTAATGAATTTAATAACTAGGCTGTAGCTATAATTTATAATGAGATTCGCCCATAGAAGAATTCTAAAGTTTATAGTGCAATTACTGATAATAAATATGTTTTTCAGTCCAAAATATAAAATTGATTCGCACCAACATGTGCAACATAATTTTATTATAATTCTTACTCTCAAATAAAAAAATACAGCTGGAACAAAATTGATTTCAAATAGGATGTATGAAGTACCCATAATCCATCTTCATGTATTGTGCATTAAAGAAGAAGATTGTAGTAGAAATCAAAGTAATGTCAAAATACTTGGTATAAACTTGGATTTCCTTAGCACCCACATCCACTAAAGCTATTGATGCAAACTTTGAAACTTTACGTGCAGATTTTGCAAGCTATAGACATAGTGAGCTTGTATAGAAAATAATAAAATTAATGTCAACAAGTCCAACATCCATCAAAAACTCATTATAATTAAAAAATGGGGTAGGCATTATAGAGGAAACATTACAATTTCATCAAGTTGCATGCAGACAATATTTGTGGTCCTTCCAAAAAAAAGAACTAGAACTTTGTCCAATGTATTGCTAATGTGCTTGTCAACTTCCTATTTCCTTGTGAGAGTCTGTAGTAAGTAGCTCATCTCTTTAGAAAAAGGAATCCAACTTCACCCTTTTTTTGCAAACAAACACTGACTGTTACCACAATGTAAGCAATAAGGGACACCTTAAGCTACTATATAACATGCAAAGTAGAGAATGGATTTAATAATAAAAATATATCCTAGAAAGATTTAGAATAAGGTCATAGGAGGAATGTAAAGTAGCTCATTATGCCAGATCGAGCCCAACATTTAGTAGCATAACTTTTGAAAGATATAGATGTCACTTTTTTGGGAATCAACTGCACGTTTATTGAATGAAATCAATCTATATGATGCATCTCTTCACACTAAATGATTCACAAGAGACCATCTCTTGTGAGGTTGAATGTTCTACTTGTCATTGATTACATTAGGATATGATCATATCAATGATGTAGTGGAATTAAAATGGCAAAAAATAAACACCACATAGTATCAATCAGCACCACAAGGTAAACCAAGTCTTTTCAAGAGTCCAACCATCCAAAAATTATTTTTGCTGGAGCATGCTAAACAATGGAAATCCCTCATGATCATTCCTACTTAGCAATCTTGGTGCCCAATTTGTTTACAGATATGAATACTCACCACTATACGACAATGACAATGCTATTTGGTGGGCAGTTCATCCATGACCATTGATACCTTATTATAACCATTTATTAAATCCCAATATTCCAAGACTCATAGAATCTTCTCTAAACTTTGTCAGTGTAGAGCCGGGTCGGCTCTACCAGGACCTAGACTCAACTGAGTTAGCCAGGCTGGACAAACTTGTAGAGTTGGAACTAAGAAGCTTCACATTTAGATTGTGTGCTCAAACTTGTATGTAATGAACCCATAAAGTTTAGTCCACCTGGTCTTGATGGTAGTACTGGCAAGCACCTAGCCTGGATGGCAGTGTTGGTTGCCAACTATGAAGTTTCATCTCCTTCTAGAAAAAGTAGGAAAAGATTAGATTGCTACCAGCCATGTGGTCTTATCTTGTGTAGGAAGTAAAGAAATAGATTTTAGTCTTGAATCTTCTAGTATGAACCACTAACTCCTTGAAGAAGCCCAATTTTGTCTTGTAGTGACAGATGTCTCCGAGAAGGAAACAATAGATTGCTACCAGTTGTGTAATTTTGACTTCTTGAAAAAACTCAGAATTATTTTTTATTATCTATGCATGATTATTTATTTTGGGACAAAAATCCCTAGAGATCATTTTTTCTATTGTATGTTGTTGTTTGAGCTCTACATGGTCTTGGGATGAAATCCTTGAGACTTCTCATCTGTTGTGCATTATTGTTCAAACTCTCTCTATTGAGTTTTGTGTAATTTGAAAGCTTAAATTAGCATTGTAAATAAATTCTATATCAATTTCAAGAGTAAATATATTCCTAAATTTATAGATGTTGGCTAAAAATGGGATGCTTTGAGTCTGCATAAGCATAATTGACTGTCTCTTTTCTTGAATCGATGTTATGTATAGTTATTTGTTTTGAGATTTAGATAGTTTACAAAAAACAAAGTTCATATCATACAAACCTTAATGTCTTTATAGTGGTACCAAAGAAAAAATCCTGCCAGTCTGGGATGTTAAGGATGATTATAGAAATGGAAGAAAATGACAATGAAATAGAAGCCTCTAAAATTGCTTTATGGTATAACAAATATCAAAAGATGAAAAATTTTTAACTTTTGCCAAATATTTATGTTTATTAGGTAATACTATAACTGTGAATGAGGTCATCCCAGTCTTTGATGAGTGCACAAATGAACCAGAGAAGGTCAAGGCTACTAAATCTTTTGATAGGTACCATTACACTACATAATAAAAAGGAGAAAGGAATTGGACCTTGAGTTAGGAACTCAATCAGAGTCAAAAGATTCATTCTTGAAAGAGAAAGAACCCAAGATAATGTGACTTGAAGCATTGAAGAGTACATTAGAGTCTAAAATTAAAATGTTAAAACCAAAGAAAAATGAAAAGAGAAGTTACAATATGAAGCTATTCAAATCTTTGAAAAGTACCAAAAAGTGAGCAAGAGGGGTTTAAGAAACAAATTCCCTTTGACGAATTCTTAAGTGTGGTCATAATCTTGAGGCATCGTAAATGAACTTGATGCAGTACATCAAAAGAATAATGAAAGAAAAATTAGAAGTTATCCTTAAAGAAGGGTTAATGAAAGAAGAAAGAAGAATACATACTAAGATGAATCATTTTACAAGTTTGGCAAATGAAAAAAAGTGGAGTAAAGAGCTTGTTGGAGTTTCAAAACTATTGAGCAACAAAATGCTCAATACAAAAATGATATCACTCAAACAACCTAAGTATTAGCCAATTCCTATTAACAATTATATGTGCAAACCATTTGGATCCAACTTCAACAAAACCAAGGGTGGTTTTCTATTCTTTAGGCTCTACAAAACTAGGGTGGGTATACCCAGGGATGATTCAAGACTTAGAAGATACTGTATGAGAATTATTTTAGTTTCATTCTAATTCTCATCTTCTACCCTCAGGCACATACATAGTTTGCAAATTTTCCTTAAATCTCTCAAATCTATATGCATCCCATATAAGTAGATCTGGTCATAATTATCCTTGAGTTCACAAGTGTTCTTGGAAATAGTGGCTACCTAAAACCCAAAAAAATGAATGTAAATGAGTGGTGACCACCATTATAACTAAGAAACAAATACAATAAAAATAATTTTGAATTTATAATTTATTTTTGATGTAGAAGTAGAATTTGATCCCAATTATTCCTGATTTGTATACCAGTGCCTTATCCATGGGGCAAGGAGTCAACTATTGGCAGGAGATCTTGTTTCAGATAACTTGTAATGAAACTATCAAATATAATCACCAACTTCCATTCTATACTATGGTAGTAACTTCTCCTTTTGCCTCTTCTTTGGTTGTGTCAACATCCTATGGGCCCGGGCCTACAACTGAAAGTGACTGATCATTCTTGTCTTCTTCTTCCTGTTGGCCTTGTGTAGTGATAGTGTGAATGATTTGGATCTCATCACCCTACACCTCATCACTATTAGTTTCAACTTCCCCAAACTATTCATCAAGAGCTATTTCTACCATCCATTTGTCAAACAATGTGTCATCTGGCCAATTGAATTGCAAAATATCCCTTCATATTTTGAGCACATACTTAGCCTCATTATCAATAGTAACAAAATTTTGTTTCAAAGAATCAAAGAATATTTGGGCTTTAACTATTTCTTTAGTTGTTGTGGCCCACCATACATTCCCTGTTTCATTGATAACTTCATTCATTCTTAAGAAAAATAAATCATCAAGCTCCTTAGCCCATTCATCTTTGTTTTTCAAATTATTCTTCTTATCTAGGGCACAAGGAAACAAACTAAACTTTTGGCTCTTCTACCTATCTAAGTAGCAAACTATTATTCTTTGCAAATGAATTCTCTTATTGTCAAAGTCAATAAGATCAAAAATGATATCAAAAGTTTTCTCAATTTGATCATAGGAGCTTATTATAATAGAATAACATAAAAATGTTATCTCCTTCCTCATTCTTACCCACTTATTCACAATAGGCTTCAAAGCCTCATCACTTGCTTTCATTTCATCCCAGATATTGATCACCCTAGCCAACTGATCATAAACTAATGGCCATTCAATTTTATCCCCCAAATATGTGAGACCTTTCTTAATTTATCTTCATATTTAACATTCAACTCCACATGTAAGGCCCATAGTTTATTCTTTTCTTCTTTAAAGTCCTCAACAATGTAATACTCTGGCCTTTGGGGTGTATCTAGTACTTCTATGAGGGGAGTGGATTTAAAAGGTTCAACTAGGGGGTGAGGGTCTGTTATTCTTGGCCTTGTGGAACTCCCCATTAGTTTGTTCTCAAGCTCAATTCTCCTTTTTACCTCTTTATTGTAGGCATCCACAACCTTCTCATACTTGCTCTACAACTCTATCATTTCCTTTTCCTCCCTCTCTATAGTAGCCAAGGAAAATTGAGAATAATCCACATTCATATGGGCTACCTGTACATGTGAGGTGTGATAAACTCTCCTTACAATGATATTCCCTATCAATCCTAAATCATTAGGCTATGATGGAAAATCCCTGGATCCTGTTCTCAATGACCACATGACAAGAGCAACTTGGTCATTACTAAATGTAGTTCCCAAGAACTCCTTTTTACTTGGATCTTGCAATCCCAAATTATTTGACACACAAGTGAAAATCAATGCATCAACAATGTCCCAATTGGGCAATAATAAAATATTTGTAACCTTTACCATCTATCTCCCTTCTTCAAGAGTTATATTTTGGAACTCTTGAATCATTTGTTCCTTATTTGATTTTGAATGGAGGGTTCATCCTTTTTTGGATGCTTTGTTTTCACATTCTTACATCTTTCCTAAAAACTATTTATGTTTTCCCTCAAAGCAAACTGGTGGAAAGCCCTAGACTTTACAAAACTATCATCAGACAAAAATTGTTGACTAGCTTGTTCCAAAATGGGATCCAATTCCCTTCCCCTAAAATCTGCTACAGTCAGCTCAAAACTTAGCACGAGAGGCTCCTAGGGGTTCCCTTCATCAATCTCTGCTTGGGTAACAAAAAATTCCCCTTGTGATCCAATTTGTTCAATTTTCTCATCAGTGAGCTGCCCCTCCTCAATCCTCATGGGGGTTTGGGAAGGTGAGTACCCCTCATCATGAGGTTCCTCTTCCCTTATTATATTTTTCCACGTAGGAGAAGGTTTATGAGGCCTCTCTTCAAAAACAACACTATCAGATTCAACTATCTTTTTCCTTTATCCACAATGGGCCTTTGATCTTGAATAATAGTATATCCTGGCCTCCTTTGAACAATTAATGGACTTGCCCCTATATTGGGAGTGAAACCTAAATTTCTCATTATTTCCCTGGCCTTTTCTAGAAAAGAATTAATGAAATATTTCTTCTTCTCATTCATTACCTCCATTATTTTAGGGAATGTATTGATAAGTTTATTAATTTTATCTTTAATAGTTACAACATTACTTAGAGGGCTATAATCTTCATCAAAACAATTAAAAAATTCAAAACTTTTGAATAGACTCTCCATTTTTCTTTCTTTGTCTCTTGCTCTTGTAGAGAGTACTCATTCCTTATTACATCTTCAGGGAAATAAAATTCATGTATAATTGGATGAAGCTTGATTCTATGCCTAAGAGCCAAATGAAAGAAACCCTCTTCATCACAAAAATGAGTGTGAGACACTGCCATCTTATATTGATCAAAAAAATTGTAGAGTAAAACCCACCCTTCCTTAGTTATCACAAACTGGTGGGCTACATTGCCAGTGGGAAAAATTGATCCCATCACCCTTTTGTGCAAAAAATCTTCTTCTACTCCTCCCAATTGCCACAAGAATTCAACTACCCTTACCTTTAAAGGCAATTGGTAAGGTAGTGTTTGTTCCCTTAAATCCATAAATTCTAATAATAGTTGGATCTAAATATGTGATGATGTCTCCCCAATTATGTGAAACCTTCAAATTATGGGGTATATCCATAGGCCTAACGAGGTGCATTAGTGCCTTAGGGATCTTGGGATTGTCACTTAATATGAGGCATCTGAGTTTGGAGGCAAAGTATTTGTCAAATCTAACAAAACTAGCATTTTCTACTCTCCACATCATATCTGCACTCCATAGTTCAACCGACAATGCTTCCCCTTCTTGTTCTTTGTTTAAAAACATTTCTTTACCAAAGTATATAGCCCCCTTAAATAGAAATGTGTGCATCAAGAGAGAATATTGTCCCCAAGCCTTCTCCACCTTGCCCTTAGCATTCCCAACCAATCCACTATGAATCTCATTAGCCAAGTAAGAAGCAAAATGAAAAATTATTTCCACACCAAAAGAGGAGATTTGAGTAATCATATACATGAAACTCACAGGCATAATATCTTCTTCACCCTTTCCAAAAACTCTGCACATGGTCCTGTATATATCTACTACCCTGGCATTGATGTATGCTTTCTTGAAAGGTTCTTTAGAGGATGATGTTATTGTTGGTAGGGTTCCAATTTTGCCAATGTGGGCCTTTAGTGCACCTTTTCTAACTATATCCTTCTTAGACATATACTCTTTTTCTAAATCTTCCAAATTAATGGGCACATGATATCTAGTGAGAGGTCCAAAATAAAAAAATTCTCTAATTTCTTCTGGGCTGATGGTGATTAGAATTTCACCATCTGTTCTTCTTACAATGCTAGTGGCTTGATCATAGCTTTTTGCCACATCCTCAAGGAGATCATAATCCATAAAAACACTAAGGACCACTAGCTTTCCTAGGTCAAAATTCCATATATTGGTATGTGGGGCAAACACTCTCCTCTCTGCAAACCATTTCTTGAAAAAATTTAAACAAGTTTTTGAGGTATGAGCATCTTGGACCCAATTACCCTTATCAAACAACCCATTTTCTATCCTCAACCTAGGGTTTAATGAGGTCAAATTTTTAAGTTGTACTGTCTCAACAATAGACTCAGGAAGCAACTCAAGCAAATCATCATGTACATTTCTATCCAAATAATTTACTTGACCTGAAAATTCCTTCTTCAGAGGTGTCTTCAATTATGCTTTGCAGAACTAAAAAACTTACAAAGATTATAGTGTAATTACTTGAATTCCACTCTTGTTCTCTCTATATTTTTGCAATTTCTACGTGAACAAGCTGCCTCACAATCTTGCCAAATTCAACACGGTCTTCTCAGTAATTACTTCTTCTTAGAAAAGGCTTGAAATCTTTGTTCACGTAAGGTGGAACTGAGAAAATCTTCTGTGTTATACCTTTTTTTTCACATGAAAATCTTTCATGTTTAATTAATACACAGAGTGGCACCACCTTTTGTGTTTAAATTTGTGCCATCGATCTTTAAAAATCCTACAATCACGAAATGTGGAAAAGGACAACTAGCATTCCACTTTGACAAGTTGGCTAGTCAATCCAATAAAAATTTACCACATTTACAACTCCTTCCTTGATGGCATTTCTATTTAGACCCACTGGCGACTGAGGACACATGTCAACAGGTCGCTACCTCACTATACATATCCTCCGAGAAACTCTTCATGGGGAGATAATGACAACTATTGATTTGAGATCAATCCAAGGGTAAAGAAACTTCACAAATTACCCTAAAGATTGGTGGGTCCCATACTCGCTATGTTGCATTGAGTAAACAATGGGAAACTTTCTATATAAAGATAGTGAGAATCATTGATCCAAGCTTGATCTAACGATTAGAATCCCTTATATGTTTTATGAATGGGCCGTGGGTCTGGGACACTGATTACATAAGAAAATCTTAAATAGCTAGAAAAAAAAAAACCTTACTTTAATCCTAGTCACCTTTCCACATTTCTTTGAGGTCCCACCATGTGTTCATTTCATGACACCTCGCTATGTTGCTAACGACAAGATGCCAAAAATTTTTGATAGTGAGGTAGAAAACTCCAGTGTCTTTAACAAAACTCAATGCTGAAAAAATAAAAATAAGTCAAGTCACCATCGCCCTTATTAACTACTTCTGACAATAACAGTTATTACTCACCATGCCACTTGGAAAAATTTATGGTCACCGAGAAGTTTGGAGGCCATTGTGTCTTATACTTACCGACTACTCGCTACTTCACTAATGGCAAGATGCTTAGTTTTTTTTATAGTGAGGTAGCGAAGCATTAGGAAACCTTTATTTTGGCAATGTCATCTAGCTACTTTTTACTGAGTCCCTTTTCCTGCTCTAACAATACTAACAAAGTGCATGAAACTAGAAATTTTGGCCGCAACACAGATCCCTGAGTACTGTACCTGCATTTTACAGTCTTATTTTCTATGTTTTTCGGTACTCGCTACCTCACTATACATAAAAAGTGAACATCTTTTTATAGTGAGATAGCGAGAACTATATATATTTTCAAAATTAGATGGTAAGGAACATGAGAGGAAAGACTATTTGAGGGTGCATAAAAATTAAAGGAAAACATAATATTCACCAAAGTTCTTTTTTCAAAAAGATTTCATGCCCAAAAGTTTTAAAAGGAATGAGCCATAGGGTTTTAACAAATATTTTCAAAAGCTAACAAATATAAATGACTAAAGAACAAAAACCCTATTCACCATTTATGGATATAATCTAAAATTTTATACCTAGACATGGGAAATTTTTTCATGCAAAAAATTAGACCAACAGTGGCTCTATTTGGGAACATTGAATTCTTAGGATTCAAATGAGGGCTTAGAAATTTTGGGAGAAGTAGACCAACTAGACTCCCTACAAACTAACAACTACTAAGAGAACAACACACGTAGGGAAACTATGCACAAGAATCTATACAAAGACAAGAGGATTTACAAAAATCTACAAGAAACCCTAAACTACTTTTTACAGAAGAAATAAGTATTTTAGTAGAAATACCTCTTCATGAACTGTCCATGAATCAATAGTTCAAGAATGTTGCCTAATAAATCTTTAAGAATATAGGAGTCTTCTCACCATGTATTTTCAATCAAATAAGGACCTAACTAGATAGGATCAAATTTATTATGCTTTCCTTTATCCTCAATTCTGGCATTCCACATTAGGACTAGATCTCCATCTTCAAATTTTCTACTTAATATCCTTTTATCATAGAGTGTCTTAACCTTGTAGTTGTAACTTTTGGTTCTTAAGAGATGCTTCTCTTCTAGTTTCTATTAATCCTACCAGTTCATCCATCCTTTCTTGCATGTCATCTGTAGTATCTTCATCATATAACTGAATGTAATTGTAGAGTCCTACCAATTTATTCTAAGGCATCCTAGCCTAAATTCCTTATACCATTTATCAAATGGGGTTACTCCAATGGCTTTCTTTACAGTCACTCTGTTAGCCCATATTGCTAATTGTAACTTTGAATCCTAGGCCTTCTTGTTATCATCCAATGTCCTTTTTATTATTTTCAACAAGCTCTTGTTTATAGATTCGGCTTGTCCATTTCCTTGTGGATGATAAGGGGAAGAAGTTGATCTAGTGATTCCATATTTGTCACAGAATTTTTTGAATTCTTCAGACCTAAAGCACATTGCATTATCTATTACAATCTTCTGAGGACAACCAAATCTGGAAATAATGTTATTCAGAAGGAAATTATTAAGAACTTTATTGGTGGTATTTCTTTTAGGGATTGCTTCTACCCTCTTTTTGAAATAGTCAGTAGCAACGAAAATCCAAGAATACCCAGTGCTAGATTTGGGAGAGACTTCACCTATGAAATCCATACCCCATTGTTGGAAAGGTGCTTGGAGCTCAACTAGCTTTAATGGAGTATTACCTAAGAATTTTAGTTTTCTAGCAAATCTTTGATAGGCATCACATTTTCTAATCATGATTTGAGCATCCTTGAAACGGGATGGCCACCAAAATCTAGCTCTCATCACCTTATGTGTAGTAGTCTTGGCCATATAGTGTCCTCCACAAACTCCAACATGCATTGCATTTAAAACTTCTTTTACCTTTTTTTTATCAATACATTTCAATAGCACTCCCTCAAAATTTCTCCACCATAGACTGCCTTTGATAATTATGTATTTGATGGCTTGCAATTTAGTACTCCTCTTTTCATTTTTAGTCACAATGATTCATGTCACATAAGTCAGATCTGAGGTCATCAAGTACCACATTTATCTGATTAGCATCTAGTTTAGATTGAGCCATGAGTTTAGCCAAACCTTGACATCTTACCTACTTAGTTATCTATATTTCAATATGAAATTCTTGGATCCTATTTATCCATCTAGACCTTCTCCTTGACACTTCTTGCTGAGAAAATATGTCTTTCACAATAGCACCTATCAAGTAGCATCTAAAAGCCTTAATAGCCTTTTGCTAAAGCATATGACTATTTTTCATTTATCTCATATTTCAATTCAGTAGCTTGTAGTGACTTACCAAAAAAAGCAATGGGTTTTTCAAATCCTTCTTCATTTTTTTGCAACAAAATTCTAGCTACAGTGTGGAAAGATGCAAAAGAGAAGATGTGCATTGGCTTTGTGTAATTTGGAGTTCTAAGAACTGGAGCATTTTTTATGGTAGTCTTAATACCTTGAAATGATTGTGAAGGTTCACCATTACAGTCAATAATAGCTCCTTTTTTGAGCATTTTGGAAATAGGTCAACTAATTTCAGCAAAGTTTGTAACAAACCTCCTTAGAAAATTAACTTGCCCAAAGAAAGATTGTATTCCTTTCACATTTTTGGGCTTAGGCACCTTATCAATGGCTGCCACTTTTTCAAGGTCTATCTTCACACCATCCTTAGACACTATATGCCCTAGTAACCTACCTTCTGTCACCCCAAATGTACATTTCTTTGGGTTCAATGATACTCCATATTCCAAGGCTTTGATAAATTTTTTTTCCAAATGCCTACAATGATCTTCAGCCCTTTTAGAATAAGCTGTGAGGTCATCTTGGTATACAACCATAAATTTTTTGATATAATCATGAAATGCCACATCCATAGCTCTTTGGAAAGTAGGTCCTACATTAATCAAGCCAAATGGCATCCTTAAATATACATAAGACCCCATGGGGTTGTGAAGGCTATCTCAAATTTTTCATTTTCCTTTACCAGGACTTGATTGTACCTTGAGAAACCATCCATCATGGGCATTAGCTTAGAACTAGTTACTTGCTGCAACATGGCTTCCATATTTGGTAGTCCATAATTATCCTTCAAGGATGCAATGTTCAGATTTTTGAAATCCATACATAATCTTATGTCTCCATTTTTCTTTCTCACAAGTACCAAATTTGAAACCTTGGTGGAATGTCCAATTAGTTTGATTATCCCACCATCCCTTAACTTCATCAACTCTTCTTGCATTTTGGGAGCTAGGGTAGGGTTCGTTGGTCTCTATTTTTGTCTAAAAGGTTTTACATTATCCTTTAGTGGTATGACACGTTGGAACAGATCTTCCCTATAAGCTTTAAGGTCATCATATGACCATGCAAAAACATGTCTATATTTCTTAAGCAAGTCAATCAATGGTTTTCTAATTTTAGCAGGCAAATTTTGGCCAATATAAACTTTCTTGGGAGGTTCATCAGTACCAAGGTTTATCTCTTCTAATTCTTGAGGCTTAGGGTCCTTAACTCCTAGTTTTACTCTATCCTAGTTATCTAAAATACTTTCCAAAACCACTAACTCCTTTGGAACCTTGTTGGTTTTCAATTGCATAATCTCCTTACCAAAAATGGTTTCCTTACCATCTATAGTTTCAATTAAATCATTGCAATCCATTTCTTGACCATGGTATTTGTCTTCATGTAACAAAAAAATTACAATGTCTTTGTCATCTTCAAAGACTTGCCAATTTTCAATATTGTCAGGTATCAAAGGTTTTCTCTATACTTCAATTTGAGAGATTCCTACAAATGATATCTCCTTAGGTTTGATTGCTACATTTGCTAATATATCAGCCATCTTGTTTTGAGTTCTATCCCTCCATGATATACCAAATGCTTCAACGAATTCAATCTGATCCCATACATCATTTCTATACTATTTCAACCTTCTGTTCTTAGAAGCATATGTTCCCCTTACTTGTGAGATAATCAATTTAGAATCACCTATAACATGTAACTTCTTGATCTCATGATGGGTAGCCAATTTCAATCCTATCAGCAAAGCTTCATACTCAGCTATATTGTTGGTGCATGAGAAAATTAAGGTAAAAGAGTATTTAAAAGTGTTTTTCTTAGGAGAGACAAAAACTACCCCTACCCCTGCACCTTCCTTAGAACTAGCCCCATCAAAGAACATTGTCCATAAATTTGGTGAATTCATACAACACTCAACTTAATGTTCAATTATAGTAGGAAAATTCTCAACTTCTTGGATATCAATTCAGCTCTGAATGCATTCACACTAGTATCTAAAAAGAAAGTAGCATCTTTATCAATTTCTTCACCCAAGATGTGACTAACCCTTGGCTCTCTGTCTACTTTTACAACCTTATGACCTATGTGAAAAGTTGCATAAGTTAAGTCACATTGCAGGCTACCTCCCATAGAAGCACTCCATTTTCTAGAAAGTAACATTCCATAGTGTGGAGGTATATCAACTACAAGGACTGAAATGGTCAAATCTACCTCAGGATATGCACCTAGTTTAAATGGCAAAGCATTTATAGTACCTATTACTGGGACTTCCCTAGCATCCATACCTCTGCATCTACCCTGCTTAGTGTCTACTTTCAACCCTGAGGCTTCTATTACTTTGAAAAGCATTATGGTGTTAGAGGCTCTTGAGTTTGTCATGCAATTTTTTAGGGTCTCCCCTTTTATAATTAGACTGAGAAAGAATGGGTCAATATCTTCTATGTATGCTACCGATGAGTCATCCAAGAAAATTTGGGGAATTTGGGACATAATACCACTATCTTCTATTACTAAGGGAATCTGTTGAATAACACTTTGTTCTACATTGTTATTGCTATTTCCTATCCCTCCCAACCATGACAAGGCTTTACTCTTATGCTCTTCAATTCTAAAGAGTTTAGACAAAGGCACCAGAATAGTGATTTTGGATAGCATGGATATCATGTCAATTGGCTTAGACATAGTGTTTTTAACAATCATACCTGGAGTAGGAGTCTTTTGAGCAGCAAGGGTTATTATTTTCTTGGAATTATCAGACCTTGATCCCTTCTCTTGCACAATTGTTTTTTCTATCTCATTAGCTTGGAATTGCACTTTCTTCTTAGGTTCCCACTTCTTAGTTTTAACATCTTTAACCTTAACTGTCTCTGCACTTGCCTTCTTATCTTCATCTTTCATCTTATGGGTGATATCTTTTATGAATATACTAGAAGAATTCTCACTTTCATTGTTAACTATTTTGTTTCTCAAATTATAATTGCTATGTACTTGGGAGATCATTTCTGCAGTGATCCTATCAATTTCTCAATTTCTTTGGAAGACATTCTTAAACTTACATGACCCACGTCAAAAGATGTAACACATACCTGATCTTCATCATAGCTTTCACTATCTAAAAAAATTTGTTGATGATGTAATTGATAAGCAATTTTCTTATTCTCTAGATCACTTTCTACTTCCTCTAAATCAAAATCAATATAGTCACTACGGATGCTTACCATATTACAACTTACATCATCATGACTCTTCTCTTCTTCTTCCTCCTCAGTTTTTAAACTGTGATAAAAAACAAATGACTGAACAACTGCACAATATTCTACTGAGTGGGGTGATTGACAAATACTGTACCATGGCACATTATCATTCATATTTACTAAACTTCTTTACAGAGGGTCTGGTGTACCCTCATCCTTAACATTTTGAGTCTGGTTAGGGATTGGCTTGCCATCCTTCGATTGGGTAGTATAACGGTAATTCTACATTCTAGGCTATCTGTTGAAGTTGCTATTATTCACAGGTGTTTTCTCAATAACATTTGGCTTATTGAAACTAGTGGAATTCATCTTTTTAAACAACTCAACAACACCTAGCATATTGTAGGTTCTTCAAGATTTTTTCCTATAGGAGTTTTATCACCCTCCCTTCTATTACTATTCTTAGGATTAAAAAGCTTTGGATCATCCCTCCTACCTAGTTTTCTAGATACTTTCTTATTATTCTCTATATTTACTGCAACCTTATAGACATCCCTTAAAGTTTTAGGATCCTTATCCCTCAATTGGTAAGCCATTTTGCTATCAAAAACATTAAAATATGTTGTGAGACAAACATCCTCATTCAACCTCATAACCTGAAACAATTTGTACATACCTTTTTGGAATCTAACATTGAAGTCGAATGTAGACTCACTAGGATTCTTCTTGATATTGTTGAATTCATTTAACATGAATCCAACATTAGTGCTATCTCCATATTGTTCTTTGAATAACTTCTCCAAATCACTCCGTGAGCTAATACTGTCATCAGGCAACTTTATGAACCAATCTCTTGCTCCTCAGTTAGTGAATGAACAAACAACTTCATGACCACTTCTTCATGTTCAACTTCACAATCACTTAACATGTCTATGAAGATTCTCAAATGTTCTTCACTAGTGACAGTATTATTTCCAGAAAACTTAACCACTTTGTCTCTTAAATCAATTGATATGGATGTGGAGCACTAGGAATACCAAAGAATGATATTTTTCTATCCTTTTCTAGGTATATGGGTTTCTTCTGCGAACTAGGAACATTTGAGGTGCTTGCTATGTTAGCTTGGTTAAGAAGAACACTTTGGTATTGTTGAGGTTGGACAATAGGGGGTTGAGTATAAATGGTGGATGATGAGGCAAGAGTAGACTGAGATATTCCTTGAACTGAAACTATTGGTCTGGAGGGAGGTATAGAAGCTAAAGTCGAGACAAATAAATTTGACCGTGAGGCTAATGCAGAATTACTCTTAATGAACTAGATTTTCCTCCTAATTTTTGCAGCTTGGGCTTTGTTCTCCACCTTTTCAAGCTCTTTTGCAAGATCTTCCTTCTCCTTTCTAGCCTTCTCTAGATCTAGATCTAATTTTGACATGGATGGTTTGATGGGTTTGCTTGGTTGAGCTTGAGGTTCATTTATTTGGACAACTATAGCTTTACCCTTTCCTTTGTTTGCAACTTTCACAATGGGTTCTATAAGATTTACTTGGACAAGTTTATAATCTTGGATTTGAGCAATAACTGGTTCTTGCTTTTGATTTAGGAATTTTTCTTGTTCTTTAACTTTAGCTCTCAAACTATTTATGTCTCCAAATACATCAGTGTGGAAAGTTGTGGTATTCTCTTCTAACTTTTTGTTTTGTTCTTTTAAGGAAGCCATCCTTCTCAGTAGAGCATCTCTTTCTATTATAGCATCCAAGGTGGCTTTCTCCTTTTTTTTTTCAAGGTGAACATGCTTAGCTTCTTCTTCAGCAACCCATTTCTTCATAAATTCTATCTTTGACTGTACTTCTATAGGATCTATAGAAGAAGCTTCTAAATCAATAGGGTCATCTAGATCTATAAGATTTGGTTTTGTATACGGGACTATTTTAGGGTTATAGGGATCTCCAAAAGAATTCTTGAGTCCTAACCTATGATGCATTTCAGCTATGAGATCTGGTCTAGGGGATATATTCCCTATTGGTGACATATCTTTATCTTGATATGCTCTTTCATCTAGTACTGGGGTAGTGACTATCCCTCCTAAGAGTCTTGTGGTTTCTAATTTAGAGCTGAGTGAAGAAGACTCTCTCCCTATCACTGGTTGATATTGGGAATTGATGGATACACTATCTCTAGGTTTCTAGGTGGGATTTGGATCTATCCTTTTCTTATTTAGGTTCTTCCTAAAACCTTTTGGTAAATCAGTATACATTGGTTCATCAGGATGGGCTCTTGTGTAAGCTCTTGTGTTTTTTCTTTTGTTAGCCGTTTCACTATATATTAAATGAGCACTAGATTCAAAAGCTTGACTAAGTTGCCACCCTATTCTAGGAAAATATAACAATTACAATTATTCTTGACTTCAAGGAAAAACACAAATAGAAACAAAAATATCTAATACGGATGGACCAATCACTGATATTATAAGACTACAACTCTTTCTTGTTAGATAAGACACTTGGAAAGGCTAGATATGTTAGTGTATCTCTATGGTATTTTAGCTTTTCTTTCTTTCTTTTTAAATTCTCAAGGTTTTTCACTAAACATCTTCTTATAACCATGGGCAAAACTTAGATAACCTAACACACACATACACAATAGGCCCAAAGAAACAACAATACTTTTCATAGATATGTTGGACAACTCCCCAACAGAGTGGCCATTTTGTTGGAGCTTCAAAACTACTGAGAAAAAAAATGCTCAATACTAAAATGATATCACTCACACAACCTAATGATTAGCCAATTCCTATTAACAATTATATGTGCAAACCATTTGGATCCAAATTCAACAAAACTGAGGGTGGTTTTCTACTCTTTAGGCTCTGCAAAACTAGGGTGGGTACACCCAAGGATGATTCAAGACTTAGAAGATATTGTATGAGAATTATTTTAGTTTCATTCTGATTGTCATCTTCTACCCTTAGGAACATACATAGTTTGTCAATTTTCCTTAAAGCTCTCAAATCTATATGCATCCCTTATAAGAAGATCTGGTCATAATTCCCCTTGAGTTCACAAGTGTTCTTGGAAACAACAGCTACCTAAAACCTAAAAAATTTAATGTAAATGAGTGGTGACCAGCATTATAACTTTGAACCAAATAGAATAAGAACAATTTTGAATTTGTAATTGATTTGTCATGTAGAAGCATAATTTGATCTCAATTATTCCTGATTTGTATACGAGTGCCTTATCCATGGGGTAAGGAATTGACTATTGGCAAGAGATCTTGTTTTAGATAACTTGTAATGAAACTATCAACTATAATCACCAACTTCCATTCTATATTGTGGGAGTAACTTCAACTTTTCCCTCTTCTTTGGTTGTGTCAGCATCCTATGGGCCTGGGCCTGCAACTGAAAGTGACTAATCATTCTTGTCTTCTTCTTCCTATTGGCCTTGTGTAGTGATGGTGTCAATGATTTGGATCTCATCACCCTGCATGTCGTCACTATCAGTTTCAACTTCCTCAAATTGTTCATCAGGAGCTATTTCTACCATCCATTTGTCAAACAATGTGTCATCTAGCCAATTGAATTGCAAAATATCCTTCTGTCTTTTGAGCACATTATTAGCCTCATTATCAATAATAATAAAAATTTGTTACAAAGAATCAAAGAATATTTGGGCTTTCACTATTTCTTTAGTTGTTGTGGCCCACCATGCATGCCCTATTTCATTGATAACTTCATTCATTCTTAAGAAAAATAAATCATGAAGCTCCTTAGCCCATTCATCTTTTTTTTTCAAATTATTCTTCTTATCTAGGGCACAAGGAAACACACAAAACTTTGGGCTCTTGTACTTATCTAAGTAGCCAACTATTATTCTTTGCAAATGAATTCTCTTCTTGTCCAAATTAGTAAGATCAGAAACAATATCAAAAGTTTTCTCAGTTTGATCATAGGAGGCTTTTATAACAGAATAACATAAATTTTTTATCTCCTTCCTCCTTCTTGCCTCCTTATTCACAATAGGCTTCAAAGCCTCATCACTTTCTTTCATTTCATTCCAAATACTGATCACCATAGCCAATTGATCATAAAATAGTGGCCATTCAATTTTATCCCCTAAATATGTGAGAGCCTTTCTTAATTTATCTTCATATTTCACATCCAACTCCACATGTAAGGCATAGATTTTATTCTTTTCTTCTTCAAAGTCCTTAGTAGTGTAACACTCTAGCCTTTATGTTGTATTTGGTACTTCTATGAGGGGAGTGGATTTAAAAGGTTCAATTAGGGGGCGAGGGTATGTTATTCTCGGCCTTGTGGACCTCCCCATTAGTTTGTTCTCAAGCTCAATTCTCCTTTTTATGTCTTTATTGTATTCATCCACAACTGCCTCATACTTGCTCTACAACTCCATCATTTCTTTTTCCTCCCTCTCTGCATTAGGCAAGGCAAATTGGGAATAATCCACATTCATATGGGCTGCTTGTACATGTGAGGTGTCAGCAACTCTCCTTACAATGATATTCACTATCAATCCTAAATCATCAGGTTGTGATGGAACAACCCTAGATCCTCTTCTCAATGACCACATGATAAGAGCAGCTTGGTTATTACTAAATGTAGTTCCCAAGAACTCCATTTTACTTGGATCTTATAATACAAAATTATTTGACACACAAGTGAAAATCAATGCATCAACAATGTCCCAATTGGGCAATAATAAAATATTTGCAACCTTTACCATCTATCTCCCTTTTTCAAGAGTTATATTTAGGAACTCTTGAATCATTTTTCCTTTATTTGATTTTGAATGGAGGCTTCATCCATTTCTGGATGCTTTGTTTTCACATTCTTACATCTTTCCTCAAAACTGTTCATGTTTGCCCTCCAAGCAAACTAGTGGAAAGCCCTAGACTTTACAAAACTATCATCAGACAAAAATTGTTGACTGGCTTGTTCAAAAATAGGATCCAATTCCCTTCCCCTAAAATTTGCTACAGTCAGCTCAAAACTTAGCACAAGAGGCTCCTGAGGGTTCCCTTCATCAATCTCTGCTTGGGTAACAAAAAATTACCCTTGTGATCCAATTTGTTCAATTTTCTCATTAGTAAGCTACTCCTCCTAAATCCTCATGGGGGTTTGGGAAGGTGAGTACCCCTCATCATGAGGTTCCTCTTCCCTTATTATGTTTCTCCTCTTAGGAGAAGGTTCAGGAGGCCTCTCTCCAAAAACAACACTAGTAGATTCAACTATCTATTTTCCTTTATCCATAATGGGGCTTTGATCCTCAATGATAGTATATCCTAGCCTCCTTTGAAAAATTAATGAACCTACGCCTATATTGGGAGTGAAACCCAATTTTCTCATTATTTCCCTGGCCTTTTCTAGAAAAGAATTAATGAAATATTGCTTCTTCTCATTCATTACCTCCATTATTTTAGGGAATGTATTCATAAGCTTATTAATTTTATCTGAAATAGTTAGAACATTACTTAGAGGGCTGTGATCTTCATCAAAACAATTAATAAAATTCAAAACTTTTGAATAGACTGTCCATTTTTCTTTCTTTGTCTCTTTGTCTTGTAGAGAGTACTCATTCCTTATTACATCTTCAGGGAAATAAAATTCATGTTGAATTGGATGAAGCTTGATTCTATTCCTAAGATCCAAATGAAAGAAACCCTCTGTATTACAAAAATTAGGGTGAGATACTTCCATCTTATACTGATGAAAAAATTTGTAGAGGAAAACCCACCCTTCCTTAGTTATTAGAAACTAGTGGGCTACATTGTAAGTGGGAAAAATTGATCCTGTCACTCTTTTGTACAAAAAATCTTCTTCTACTCCTCCCAACTACCACAAGAATTTAGCCACCCCTACCTTTAAGGGCACCCAGTAAGGTAGTACATGGGGTGTTCCCTTGAATCCATAAATTCTTATAATAGTTGAAACTGAATATGGGATGATGTCTCCCCAATTATGTGAAACCTTCAAATTATGTGGTTTATCCATAGGCCTAACAAGGTGCATTAGTGCCTTAGGGATCTTGGGATTGTCACTCAATATGAGGCATCTGAGTTTGGAGGAAAAGTATCTATCAAATCTAACAAAACTAGCCTTTTCTACTTCCCATGTCATATCTGCACTCCATAATTGAACCGACAATGCTTCCCCTTCTTGTTCTCTATTTAAAAACATTTCTTTACTAAAGTATGTAGCCCCCTTAAACAGAAACATGTGCATCAATAGAGAATATTGGCCCCAAGCCTTCTCCACCTTGCCCTTAGCAATCCCAACCAATCCACTATGAATCTCATTAGCCAGGTAAGAAGCAAACTAAAAAATTATTTCCACACTAAAAGAGGAGATTTGAGTAATCATATACATGAAACTCACAGGCATAAAATCTTCTTCACCCTTTCCAAAAACCCTGCATAGGGTCATGTATATCTCTACTGCTCTAGTATTGATGTATGCTTTCATGAAAGGTTCTTTAGAGGATGATGTTGTTGTTGGTAGGGTTCCAATTTTTCCAGTGTGGGCCTTCAGTGCACCTTGTCTAACTATATCCTAGACCCAATTACCCTTATCAAACAACCCATTTTCTATCCTCAACCTAGGGTTTAATGAGGTCAACTTTTTAACTTGTACTGTCTCAACGGCAGACTCAGGAAGCAACTCAAGAAAATCATCATGTACATTTCTATCCAAATAATTTACTTGACCTAAAAATTCCTTCTTTGAAGGTATCTTTGATTATGCTTTGTAGAACTAAAAAACTTATAAAGATTACAATGTAATTACTTACTTGAATTCTACTCTTATTCTCTCTATATTTTGGCAATTTCTACGCGAACAAGCTACTTCACAATCTTGCCAAATTTAGCACGGTCTTCTCTGTAATTGCTTCTTCTTAGAAAAGGCTCAAAATCTTTGTTTGTGTAAGGTGGAGTTGAGAAAAATTTCTATGTTATACTCTATTTTTTCACACATGAAGCTTTCATGTTTAATTAATATATAGAGTGGCACCACCTTCTGCATTTAAATCTGTGCTGTCAATCTTTAAAAATCCTATGATGATGGGATGTGGAAAAGGACAACTAGCATTCCACTTTTTCAAGTTGGCCAGTAAATCCAATAAAAATTGACCATGCATACAACTCCTTCCTTGATGGGATTTCCATTTGGACGGACTGGCGACTGAGGACATGTGTCAACAGGTCGGTACCTCACTATACATATCCTCTGAGTAACTCTTCATGGCAAGATAATGATGGTCCTTGATCTGAGATCAATCCAAGGGTAAAGAAACTACACAAAGTACCCTAAAGAGTGGTGGTTCCCATACTCACTATGTTGCATAGAGTAAACAACATGCAACTTTCTCTAGTGAGATAGCGAGAATCCTTGATCCAAGCTTGATCTAATGATCAGAATACCTTATATGTTTTACAAATGGGGCATGGGTGTAAGACACTGATGACATAAGAAAATCTTGCACAGCTGGAAAAAAAAAAACCTTACTTTAATCCTAGTCACCTCTCCATGTTGCTTTGAGGTCCCACTATGTGTTCATTTCATGGTGCCTCGCTATGTCGCTAATGGTGAGATGCCAAAAATTTTCAATAGCGAGGTAGCAAACTTTGGTGTCTTTAACAAAATTCGGTGCCAAAAAATAAAAACAAGTCAAGTCACAACACCCTTATTAACTACTTTTGCCAATAACAATTATTACTCACCATGCCACTTGGAAAGATTTATGGTCATCAGGAAGTGTGGAGGCCACCATGTCTTATACTTACTGACTACTTGCTACTTCACTAACAGTGAGATGCTTAGTTTTTCTAATAGCAAGGTAGCAAAGCATTGAGAAACCTTTATTCTGGCAATGTGTACTGGCTACTTTTTATTGGGTCCCTTTTCCTACTCTGACAATACTAACAAAGTGCACATGATTAGAAATTTTTGCTACAACATAGATCCCTGACTGCTATAGCTTCATTTTATAGTCCCATTTTCTAAGTTTTCTGGTACTTGCTACCTCTCTATACATAAAAAGTGTACATCTTTTTATAGTGAGATAGCGAGAACTGTAGATCTTTTAAAAATTAGATGGTGAGGAACATGAGAGAAAGACTATTTGAGGGCATGGAAAAATTGAAGGAAAACAAAATATTTGCCAAAGTTCTTTTTTCAAAAAGATTTCGTGCCCAAAATATTTAAAAGGAATGAGCCATAGGGTTTTAACAAATATTTTCAAAAGCTAACAAATCTAGATGACTAAAGACTAGAAATCCTATTCACCATTTATGGATATAATCTAAAATTTTATACCTAGACAAGGGAAAGTTTTTCATGCGAAAAATCAGACCAACAAAGCTCTCTATTGTAGGAGATAAATTTGGTGACATGTCTTTGTCAAAAGATGTTTTTCTTACATCGATGGTGGATCTAGTGAACTATTTGCATACAGTGGATCAACCACCTTTCTAGGTGATTCAAATAGAAATGGTTCCAATAGTGACCTTCTTGGGTGAGCATAGGTTGCTAAATCACAAAGATAAGAAGGTGGGACTTGTTTTTACTCACTACATGAGTGAGTTTATAAGAACTAAACTCCACAGGTTCCTGAGAAGGATGATAAAATAAGGGAGATCTTTCAATTGATTGTCAAAAGTTTTTATTTGTTAGGTGACATCATATGTTTCATAATTTCCTCATTGCTATTAGAGGATCATGAAAACTACATTCTTGATTACACAAGGATCATTCTAGCTTCAATTATTGCTAAAACGGATGTTATTTCCTAGCCTATCATATCTTTTTTATTGGCTGTTCAAAATTGAATACAGATTATTTCTACAACTTCTTATAACTTGGTATATAATGTTTTCAAGCAATGTGAAGGGAACCTAAAATCTTACTTGTCTGATGAAGAGCTAATGGAACTAGAGTTCAAAACAAGAAATTAGTCATTTATTGTAGTCATATCCAATGAGCAACCCTCACTTGGAAATGCAATTTTTAGACATGGGAAAGGTGGTATTTCAGTTAAGAATTACTTCAAAATTGGACTAATCTGATTACAAATTATTAGTATGAAGAATAGTCAAGAAGTAAAACAATACTCAAACCAATGCCTAAAAGTAAAATATATTTCAGATTTATGCATTTAGGCCTTTCTAGAATTTGCACAAGAAAAAAGATCAGACAAATCGCTTATCCATAAGCAGAGTCAAAATGAAATAACTCCCCATGACAATATCACAAAAAGATAACTAGTGGTCTTGAAATCATCAATACATTTGATAGATTAGAAATTTGTAAACCATGCTGGTGACATTCTTCATTAACCCTAAAATGCAATACAATGATCTTCAACATTCAAATGAAATCTATAATTAACATATTCCTTGAATATGAATCATCAACTAGACATTTACTATAGTTTCTAAACCTAGGTCAGATGCCAAATCACAAACCATGTCATTGCATATGTTATTGCTTGGATATCAATTTAGGGAATCCGACACCTCCTCATGTGTGCCACTCCACCCATCGCTCTCCAAGAACCCTTCACACATCACCTCAAAAATTGCCTCAAGTGCATACTGTTAGCTCTTGATTGGAAGCCCTACTCCTTTGGTCCTTTGCTCCTATAGCTCCCGTGCTCTGTGAAAACCAAAGTGAATGCTTGTGCAGCTCCCATGTGCATGAAACATAACAATGAAATAGGAAACCTTCTTCATTTTGACATGTTAAGATTGTGTTGGTCAAAATTTTGACCAACATGGACATGGACTAAAAAAACATATTTTTCCTTTAATATTCTGACCAATCTAAAACATTTTAATAGATGGTCAAAAATTTTGGTCTAAAAATGGGGTCAAATGTACTAGTGTAAACTTAAGTAAAGTGTAATAATTAATTATTTACACTAACACCCCCCTTAAGTGCAACTTAAGGGAATGCACTTAAGCTCACAAAATCTATGATGAAAATGCATGATGGGTCCTAGCTACTAGGCCATGTTAGGTACCCATGTACAAATACAAAGCAATGCAATCTCTCTGAAAAAAAAGAAAGAGGGAAAACCTCATGGGAAAACCCCTGCCCCAAAAAGAGAGATAAGTACAATAAAGAAGAGAAGAGTCATGTGACTCCCATGGTGAAAAATCCTACACCCCCAAGAGGTCTTGTAAATGAAGATACTTGACCTCAGTGAAGGGCTTGGTGAAGATGTCTATAACTTGTTGCTATGTAGGACAATACTGCAATGCAATGACCTACTCATGAATCAACTCTTTGATGTAGTGCATATGAACTTCAATGTGTTTGGTGCACTGATGTTGCACTGGATGTTTTGAGATTTTAATGGCACTTTGATTATCACAATGTATGACTGTGGGTCTAGGTAGATCAAAACCAAACTCCTTTAGAATATTCTACAACTAAATAGCTTCTATCATCATAGTCACAACTCCTCGATACTCAGCCTCAGTTGATGAAAGAGAAATAGTGTTTTTCTTTTTACTTTACCAAAAAATGGGACTCAAACAAGGATGAAACATATATCCTAAAGCAGACTTGCAAGAATCAAGATCTCCTACATAGTCTGAGTCTGTATAACCCGCTAATTGTAGTCCAATACCACCTACATAACATATCCCATATGTATGTGTACCCTAGATATAATGAAAAATGCATTTGGCTACCTTGCAGTGAAGTTCATGTGGCTCTTGCATGAAGCAATAAACCATGCCAACTACAAAGGATATGTCAAGGCATGTATGTGTCAAGTAGATGAGACTTCCAACCAACTATCTTTACAAAGTAGCATCAACAAGTGGAGTGGAACACTTTGCTTCTAACTTAACACCTAAAAGAAATGGAGTAGATGGAGCCTTGTAGTCACTCAAGTGAAATCAAGCAAGTAGATCAAGAGCATACTTGGGTTGTGATAATGTGATCCTTGATGAAGACTGATGTATCTCGATACCAAGGAAATAATGAAGTAGACCCAAGTGTAATAGTGAAAACCTAGCCTGTAAAGTAGACATGACATTATCAATGATGGATGTTGTACTTCTTGTAATGATCAAGTCATCAACATAAAGCACAAGTAGCAATTGAGAATCATCCCTCTAAAGAATGCAGGCATTCAGATTGAAATGACATCCGGTGAACCCTACTAAGAGAAGAAAAGAATCCATCTTCACATACCAAGCTCTGGGAGCTTGTTTTAGTCCATAGATAGACTTTTTCAACTTGGAAACCAAGGTAAAATCCTAAATGAGCCCCTATGGCTGCTCCATATAAATCTCCTCTTGAAGATCACCATTCAAGAATGCACTCTTCATAGCCATCTGATGAACAATCTATCTCTGAGCTACTACTATAGCTAGTGTCAAATGAATGGAGTTCATTTTTGCAACTGGTGCAAAGGTCTTAGTGTAGTCAATGCCAAGTACCTCAGAGAAATCTTTTGCAACAAGTCTATCCTTATGTTTATCAACACTTCCATCCACTATAAACTTGGTCTGATAGATCCACTTGCACCAAAACAATTTTCTTCCCTTAGGAAGAGAGACTAAATCCAATGTATCATTTCTCATAAGATAATTATATTCTTCCTTCATTGTCTTATCCCATTTGGGATTCTCGAATCTTCTTTGAATGATTGTGGATCAGAAGCAATTGCAATATAAGCATGAGGGAATGAGTTATGTTGTGATCTTGTCCTCCTGGTATCTAAAGGATTATCTTCCAATTGTACTATTGCATCCAATGTCAGCTAAGAAAATTTAGGTCTAGTCGAAGAAGATATAGAAGGTATATCCTCAACCTCAGTTGATTGATGCCTTTGTTTGGATCATGGATGAACATCTTCCACATCATTGTCATTATTGTCACTCTCTTCAATGAAGGAGGAGTTGAAGAAGTAAAGTTGGGATAACTTTCTTTGAAGTGTACACTCCTCTCATAGAATATGTCATGTGTCTCTAGATCCATCAACTTGTAGGCTTTATGCAAGTCCACATATCCAACAAAGATGTAAGGTTTTCTTTGAGTTTCCATTTCCTTGTGTTTCTATGGAGGCATTCATGCCCATGCTAGACAACCAAAGACTCTAAAGTGCTTTACTGAAGGTCTCCTTCCAATCCAAGCTTCAAAAGGAGTTAATCCATCCAAAGCTTTATGAGGACTCCTATTCTGGATGTAAGTTGCACAATTCATTGCTTTAGCCCAAAAGACTTGATTAAGAGACTTATGTAGTAGCATGCAAGTGATCATCTCCTTGAGGGTTTTGTTCTTCCTTTTGGAAACACTATTCTATTGTGGTGTGTATGCTACTAAATTTTGAAGTTCAATTCCCTCTTGAGTACAAAAGTCTATAAGTATTGAGTTCACATACTCCCCTCCATTATTTGTTTGAAGGACTTTGATGGCTTTCTCTGACTACTTTTACACTTGAGCCTTGAAGCTGAGAAATCATTCAAACACTTCAATCTTATGAGCCATGAAGAATACCCAAGTATAGTGAGAGTATTCATCAATGAAGGTGAGTGCATAGTGAGACTTTCCAAATGATGGCATTAGAAATGGGCCCACTAGATCACTATGAACTAGTTCAAGAACACATTATGCTCTCCAAGACTTCCCCTTGTTAAACATTTTTTCTAGATGCTTCCAAAGTGTACAACCTAAATAAACACCTTCTAAAAGTTGGACTTGAGGTAGACCATGAACCATGTTCTTGCTGTTAAGAAATTGAAGATACATGTAGTTGAGATGTCCAAACCTCTCATTGCATAGTTTGCTTTCTGTATTTGAACACATTAACAAGGCTTGTGCATTTGACTTAGGCACAAAGGAAGAGAAAGTGTATATCCTTGAATCATGATTTTCTTCACCAATTGCAACCATAGAGTCATCCTTGATGCTTTTCACTACCATTGGATCTAGAAGAAATTTAGCTTTGTTTCCACCTCCATATTGAATGATTTGGTAGACTAAAAGAAGGTTGGAGGTAAGATTAGGAACATATAGAACATCCTTGAAGGCTCCATTTTCCATCTCAACTACACCTTTTCCTTCAACTTCTACTTTAGTATCATTCCCTACAAAGATGTGAGGCACCTTTGAATGCATCATGGAAGAAAAATCTCTCTTTGAAGCACCCATGTGATGTGTGGCACCTAAGTCAATAATCCATTCTCCCTAACTAATAGTGTTTGCGAGTAAAGCTTTCCCTTTGCTCTTAGAATTTGAAGATGAAGACTCTTTCTCCTTATAAGCATTAGGAAATTGAACATTGTGCTTCTTCATGATGTTTTTCAATTCATCAATCTGCTTGTGATAACACTGATGTTCATCATGACCATTTTTTTGCAATTGGCACAATTCTTCTTTTCCTGATTAATGTCCACCTTTTTTTTAGTATTAGGAGAAGAATTTCCTTGTTGTTGTTGATTTGATGTTGGCTTTTATATGTCTCCTTGTTTATTATATTTCCACTTCTCTTTTTTTCCCTTTCCTTTGTTTGAACTTTCACTAGTTGAATTTTTAGAATTCTCATTGTTAGCCACCAATGCCTTACATTTTGAAGACTTGAGAATCCCCATTGTTATCAACTTAGCTTTTTCATCCTCTAACAACTGAGCATAGTCATCAAAAGTGATTTTTTTTATAGGTAGCCCCTAAGGCAGTCTTTTTGGTGTTAAAAGAAGAGATAAATGTGGAGTATTTAGAGGTTATTGTGAATTAGATAAATCAACCTATAATCTTTAATAGGACTACCACAATCAATAAGTTTTGTTCTCAAATCATTCACCTTAATGATAAAATACTAGATAGAATCAAAGATCTTAGGATCTATGGAGACAAGCTCATATTCAATCTTATAGACATCCTCCTCAGTCACTTTTCCATATAAGTTTTTAAGGGCATCCCAAATTTTCTTGGATGTATTATATTTAATCATCTGATAGAGAATCTTGTCATCAACCCCTAACCTAATGAGTCCTAGGGCATCCTATCTGATATTTCCCAAGCATTGATATCACTTTGAGATACTTGATCACCTGTTGGTTTAGGAAAAGAACCATCTGCATATTGAGAAACTTCTTTATTCATAAATTTACACCATTTTTTAATTGACCATGTGGCATAGTTATGTGGTGTTAATTTTGGAATCCTAAGGTTTCCCATTATGCAAGGAAAGAAAGATAACAACAAGGAAAGAGGAACACAACACCAAGAGACACCCCCCCCCACCCCCTTTTCACTCAATCAACCTCCCCCCCCAAATGAATGATTTTGGCACTTTGTACTTAGTGTGTTTAAAATAGCCACCTACCAATTTTGGCCTTAGTGGTCTTCTAATTTTTCTATTTATAACCTCTTCTTGTAGTTCAAATCTAGTACTAAGCACTGTAGCTCATATGTACAACAATTTTGAAGTTTGATCAAAGTAATACAATGCAAAAAAAGACCTATTTCTAAAAGTGGTATTTCTATCCACCAAGCCTATAATCTAATTATAGATCTAGAAAGTAGATGAAGAATTATTCACTTGAAAAAAATAGAACATGAAAATGTGTCTAGATGACCCCATGTGGAGTATTCGAAGTTTCAAAATACAGGATTGGACAAGTATAGTCGCCAAAAACTAATTTTTCTAACAAATCTGTCATCAAAACTAGAAAATAATAGCACCATTGGAAAGTTCAAGAAATTCTAGCCAAAATAGAAAAATAAAATTGCACCTAATTTGGAGCCTGGATGACTGAGATATGGCCTCCCAAATTTGGATTGTCAAATTAAAATTGCATATGGCGAGGGGTCTACTCACCAAAACACTATGTTAAATTTGATGTCCAAATGACTATCATAGTAGTGCAATTTGGCCTGCTGGTGATGGTCAAATGACCATTAAATTTAGGCTCATGAAATGCTGATGTTGGCAAAAAAGGCTAGCTAGGCTGATGTGGTAGAGTCATACGATGATGTGTCAAATTTGTACCATATGGATGCTAACATGTCTTGTCGATTGTTCACCTGATGTGGGTCATATGGTGTTGATGTGGATTGGCAAGCTGACAAGGTAACTTTCGGTGACATGGATCTATGTTAGTAGTGATGACATGTCATTGTTGGGCAGAAAAGCCTTTCCAACAATCTAAGATCACCAAGGGAGCCATAGATGGTGGTCAACAAGTGACGATCGGTGGTGAGTGTTGTAGTGGCCAGTGCCGGCAAAGGAGGAATTAACAGTTACTAGTGGTGGTAGGAAAGTGGAGGCCGGTGGGAGTTTGAAGTTGGTTTTAGTCCCATATGAGGCACATATAAGGTGCTGCAAATGTATTAAAGCCAAAACTATAGAGGGGTATAACAACTTAAGGCCACTGGTTATTTGATCCACTGTGAGTTGACTGTGAATGCTGTCAGTTATGTGTCTGCCATGATTTGCTAGAATATGCCAGATTGTAAATAGAATATTGCTTGGTCGCTTGTGGTTTGTGAAGAATTTGTGATGGAATATTCCACGAGCACTAGGCTTTGACCGCTTGGTTAGCCTGCATTTAAAAAATTCTCCTATGCAGGCCTATTGGCCAAAATTCTTTCCAAAAAAAATTGAAAATTGCACTCAAAAATTAAAATATGTAGATCTGAAAAATAAATTCACAGATCTAAAGATCATACATAAATTTAAAAAATCGGGCCTTCAGGTGCCAGTTTGCAAAAATTTTTTGCCTCAATTTTGACTATTGTCTAGGGTAGGCAAATTTATAGTCAAAATTCACTGATTCGATGCTCTAGATGCAATGGGAAGGTCCACTCTAGCTCTAGACACTCCCAATAGTTATAGATACTCCAAATATGAATCGAGGTCCTCTGAGAGGTGAAGCAAAAATGGTCTCCAATGGCTATGAAATGATGCTCTTATGACTTTGATACCATGTAAGAATTTTCCTTAGGGCAAAATGATGCCAAGATCAAGAAGCTCAAGAACAAAGCACAATATGGACCAAATGATGTATGCTCATAATAAAAATATGAGAATGAATGAATGTATGTGTACATTAGAAGTTCTTGTATATAAAGGCCTCTAGAATAACTAGGATTTAAAAAAATGATAAGCCTCACAACTAAGCACATGTCCACCAAGAGTGGATTATCCTCTATTGAGCACAAAAGTTAGTGCGATGATGAGAGGATAAGCTTACATAGGTGTGTCACATAAAAAGATGTTGTAGACACCATGTGCTTAATTAGAGTGAAAACAACTATGTTGTCTACATGACAACTCAGTTGATTATGCAAACTTCGGTGTTGTAGACACCATGTGCTAAAATGAGTTGCTTACTCCTGTGTTGTCAACAAGACAACTCATATGAGTACACATACTCCTAGGTGTCTAGATGATAAATAATAAAATATGATATTTAACCTAAGTAAACTTAAGTAAAGTGTAATAATTAATTATTTACACTAACACATCCAAATAAATCTTATAAAGTATAAATCTCAAATCAATTCATAACTACATCCTAACATCTAGTTAGACTATCAATCATTAAGGAACATTTGAAAATACATCTCTAGTCTACATCCTACATGACTGATTAGATAATTGACATGAAAACCATCATGAAAGGAAAATTCCACTAAAACTCAACAACCATCACATAGAAAAGACTCAAATAACCAAATATAGAATACAAGTTTTCCATTCATATGGTTAAATTGAGTTGTCGTCTAATACTTCAATTTAGGTCATCAGATGTGTTTAGTCATTATGTTTTATATGTTTTCAAAAGTAAATATTGTCTCCAAGGTTACATATTTAAAATCTATTTAATTAGCATTATTAAAATTATAAGTCCAATAATTCTAACAACACATTTACAATTTTATCAATATTCCTTACTAATAAAATATAAATTCAACCCTATTTAGTATCACCAATTTTAAAATGAAATAATAAATAAATCATAAATTGATAAATTTTAAATTAAATAAATTTCATTAATGAAATATGTTAATTTATTAAAACTTAAATTAATATAATATTAAAATGATTAAAAACATTAAAATTTGAATAAGTAATTTTAAATTTATTATTATTTTTTAAAATAAAATATTTAATTTTTTTTAAAAAAAAAACCCTTTTGGATTACTGAGAGGGGTGGGTGAATCGGTTTTGTCTAGTTATTCTACATGCCTTTCAAATAGTTTAGTACCAATACAACTTCATAAACATCAAAAGCAATAACTCGGTGACCACTTTCAACTTCACAATTCAATCTTGCAATAAATTTACTCTGAACTATTATCTCACTATTTTTTTTATTAATGAATATTATAAATATAACTTAGCTTTTACCTTACTATTACATAGTTGTTACCAAGTTGCATTATTAAGTAAATACCATTAAAATCATCTTGCAACATAAAAAAATTCACACATTTATCACTATGATTAAATGTGGAAACCTTGTAAAGGGAAAAAACAACTGGGACTGACAACACAAATAATTTTACTCTTTTGAAGTGATCTCTGCTATAGGAGCCAACCTTGTTAAAGGTCTAAATGCACATTTTTAGTGTGTTCCAGTTATAGGATTTTAACATGAAGGGATTCTAGACCATATCACTCCTTGATCTTGTCTAAAGAGGGACATGCTCTAAAAGACTTACAAACATCACTAATCGATGTTACCATATAGTATTTCATAGACTTGTTAGGTCCACTTAGTTAAGATATGTTTCTGCTAGAATGGTAAAAAAGTAATAGTCATATGATCTCCAAGATTGGCACTACTGTGTTTTTTCAAATATCTATTTTTCTATATCTTCTTCCCTCTTTGATCTCTCCTTGGCTAATTCACTCCTTGACACTTTCACTTTTCTCTAACTTTTCTTGATCTTCCTTCTACTTTATTCAGTTCTCCTTCCTTCTATCCTTCTCTTTAGTTTGCACATCTTCAACTTAACAATATCAATCAACAACCAAAAAATTGTTCCTACATCTCCTTAAATAGTAAAATCTCTTCTTTTATATTCTTTTAGGTTTTTTCACTTAACCACATATGGAGATATCAAATTCACTATACTTAGTGAGTTAGAAAATAGAACTTCCATTGAACTTTATGTTCATCCTTATCATGTTTAAATCTCCATCATCATTTCTCCAAATGTAGATCTTGTAACTAAAATTGACTTGTGCCTTTGATATTCTTGAACATTCTTTAATTTCACCATGAGTTAGCCTCAAATTTCATCTTCCTTAACTTGTTCTTCTAGCTCATACTCAGTGAACATTATATTTTACTTGGGTAATACATCACTTGATTAACATATGAATTACCTAGTTAACACTTTAGAGCTATGATAATACTTTACTCCTTTTTTTTGTTGGAAGCATGAATGCTAATGATATTACTATGGGGGAGTATAGAAACATGATTAGATCATTATAATGATTATATGTTACATTCATGACTATGTTTGTCATTAATGTCAACGTAGCAGTTTTCTATGGTATATGACATAAGAAAAACAAATAGATCAAGTTGGTATAGATAGATTGTTGAGTACTTTTAGTAGCAAGTTTAAAGGGAGATTATACTATGTGTCTAGTATATAAAGGTAACCTTAGAAGAAAAAGATATTAATTTTGGAAGAAGTTATGCAAGTTTCTGTGAAGACAGTTCTAAGATAGAGTTTATAGAGGCATGTTTTGGTAAACTTGTTATATCTCTTAGCAAATTTATTATTATGAGAAGCTAAAGTTACCGATGTGAAGAACACATGTTGGTGATGATGTGGCTAAGCTTTCTCATCATAATATTATGTGTACAAAAATTTATTTAAGTTGCAAGGCAGAAGAATAATGTTATCACTAAGTGTAACATGTTATTAATGTGGTCCTATAATAATTAATTGAGAAGGTGTAACAACTGACTTAGGGAATTGTTTTATAGATTTGGTATAAAGGAAAGACATTTTCCATTATCTTAGATGTGACATATGAGATGATTGTAAGTAGCACAAAGAGAAAAATTTAAAGTTAATTAGAGTAGAGTGGAAGTGAAGGAGAATTCATTGTCAAGGTTCTATTGTGTGATCCAAAGTTGGATACTTGGATCCGAGGTTTGTGACATAGTCTACAAGGTCTGATAGTGATTGGTAAGGTTGATAGGATAGAGGAAATAAGTTACAATATAGTACACACAATTATTCTACAAGGAATAGTTAAGAGATTAGTTGGATAATAAGTTCAATGGTCTTTCCCTAGAAGCTGTTTGGACAGTGGGTCCATCTATCTTCTACAACTCCTAATAGGGTTGGCATAACTGCTAACAGGGTTGAAATCTCCTAACAAAGATTCAAAGTCTCCTAACAGGGACTCTTATGTACTAAATGTTCTAATAGAATCCTAATAGAGTCCATCCTCTAACAAGGAATATTTATATTAGTACATCATCTTGTGGGCATCATTAACACTAGGCTTTTTGCTCTGATCAAGGGTTTCCCTAATTAACATATCTAGTATAATTGTCTATGTGCATCTTGTTATGGTTACTGTTTACTTTGGTTGAATGGATAATATTGCTTAAGTTTAATAAATGTTCTAATTATTGGATAACTGATTCATGCCCCCCACCCCCTCTCAGTTATCTTGGTGGACTATTGTTTCTAACAATTGGTATCAGAGCATCAAGTCCTTGAAGACAAAGTTTAACAACTTTGGAAGATCCATGGCAAGCATGTTAAGGAAAGATAGTCTAAAGTTTTATGGAACAAATTATGATAGTTGGAAGGAAAAAATGAAGACACATTTTCTATGTATGGGTCAAGGATATTGGATCTTGACAAAAATATCAAAGACAATCATTGCTGGAAAAGATTTGGAAACTTATACCAAGGAAGAAAGAGATCTTTTTATGTGAGATATGAGAGCTAGAGAAGCCCTATTGACTACACTTCCTAAAATTGAATACAATCAGGTAAAGTCACTTGTTACTTCACATTTGATTTGGAAAGCTTTGGAAACAAGTTTTGAAGGTGATGAATATTCTAAGAAATTGAGGCTACAAAATTGGATTTGTCCATTTCAAGATGCTAAAATGATGGAAGATGAATCTATAAGATCATATGTAGGCAGAATATTAGATTTCATTGTAGGTATTAAATCTCAAGGAGGAACCAAAGAAGATGATGAGGTCATATGGAAGATATTGAAGATTTCAACACCTCCATTTAAGTTAGTAGTTCAAATGATACAGTTGTTGATATCTTGTACCAAATATTTCACAAATGAGACATTTCTTGGAAGACTTGAAGTAATTGAGAATGATCTTAGATGACCAGAACAAAAACATTTTTTAGTGCCTTGAATATTTTACCTAGTTTATCAAGGAGCACAAGTGCTAGAGGTGAATTTGTTAGTAGCAGTAGATCTAATGAGGATAGAAAGATTGAAGAAGGAGTAGCCTTCTGGTAAGAAGAGAAAAAGATGGTAAGAAAATCTTTAAATGTTGGACTTGTAATGAATTTGGTCATTATGCATCTAAGTGTTCTAAAAGAGAGAAATGTATAAAGGAAATTTCAAACCTAGAAGAGATAGAGAGTGTCTATATGAAAATGAAGAAGATGAATTTAATGAACAAGTAGTAAGTGCTAGTGATGATGACATATGATTTGTAGCAATCAAAGAAGAAAGCCCAAAGAAAGTAGGTTTGGTATCACAAGTTGAAAAGAAATATGATTGCATAATTCATAGTGGTTGTTCACATCATACGACTGGTGATATGAACAAGTTTGTTGACTTCAAAAGTCAGGATGGAGGCATTGTCAGAGTTGGAAACAATGCATCATACCATATTGGATCTATAACTCTTGATGGTAAAACTAACACTGATGGTGTATATTTTGTTGATGGTTTGAAGCATAATCTTTTGAGTGTTGGACAACTAGTGGATAAAGGTTATCAGTTGTAGTTCATAAAAAAGACATGTATGATCAAATACAAAGATGGAAAGGTAATTGGAACAAGAATCGAATCTAGAGGTAATGTATTTCAGTTGAATCCTACTAAAATGAAATGTTTGGTTGCAAAGGTAGATGACAGTTGGTTATGGCATAAGAGATTTTGTCATATAAACTTTGACAACATTGTGAAGACTAGTAGTATGTTTGCAGTTAGAGATTTTCCTAAGATTGTAAAACCATCTAACACAATTTTCAAGGAGTGTGTTTTGGCAAAGCATAACATAACTTCTTTTCCCTGCAAGAAGTTTACTACTACATCAAAATTGGAAATTGTACACACAGATCTCAGAAGTCCTACAAAGACTAAAGGATTCTATGGTGAAAGGTATTTCATGATTTTAGTTCATAAATTTTCTAGAATGATGTTGGTTGAATTGCTTGAAGAAAAATTTGAGGCATTTGATAAGTTCAAGATATTCAAGAATAGAGTTGAGAATGAATTAGACATGAAGATTAAATGTTGGAGATTAGATAGAGGAGGATAGTTTACTTCAAATGAGTTTAACATTTTTTGTGAAGAAAATGGAATTGAAAGACAATTATCATGTCCAAGAACCCCTGAACCTGATGGTAGTGAAGAGAGAAGAAATAGATCAATAATAGAAGATGCAATAGCTATGTTAGCTGAGAATGATGTATCCAAGATTTTTTAGAGAGAAGCTATGATTACAACAGTCTATACAATAGATAGAGTACATGTTAGGAAAGACACAAAGAAGACCCCTTATGAATCATGGTTTTATCACTCACCTACAGTTAAGTATTTAAAAATTTTTGGTAGTAAGTATTATATCAAAAGAGATGATGATATTGGTAAGTTTGATGCTAAAAGTGATGAAGGTATGTTTCTTGGTTATTCATTGAAAAGAAAGGCTTATAGATATTATAATTAGAGAAGTAAGACTATTATGTAAAGTACAAATGTGAGAGTTGATGAGAAATTTAGGATACAAGAAGGAATAGTTGATTAAAATTTAGATGAGGATGTTGTTACTAAACCAAGGAATGATGAAGTATTTATTGAGACTAAAAATGATTTGCATAATGAAGTAGAGCCAAGGTAGGAACAAAGCTCATAACCTTTAGTAGAGCCAAGAGTTGAGATAAAAAATCCTACTTCGAGAAAGAATATGAAAAAGAATCATCCACCCAAGTAGATAATCAGAAGCAAAGATAAAGTTGTGATGACAAGAAGAAAAATCAATGAAGAACTATATTTGAAATCTCAAGTTGAACCTAAGAATGTAGATGAAGCATGTAAAGATGACTATTCGAAGCAAGTTATGAAAGATGAACTGGATCAAATAGTAAAGAATGTGACATGGGAATTGGTCCCCAATCCAGCAAACAAGAATGTGATAGGAACTAAATGGGTATCTAGGAACAAGATGAATGAACAAGGTGAAGTTTTAAAAAACAAAGAAAGATTGGTATGTAAAGGTTACTCATAGAAAGAAGGAATAGACTATGATGAGGCCTATGCTCCTATGGAAATAATAGAAGCAATCAAATTATTCTTAGCATATGCAACATATAAGAGATTCAAAGTATATTAGATGGATGTAAAGTCAACATTTTTGACTGGAGAACTTGAAGAAGAGGTGTACATTGAATAGCTTGAAGGATTCCATTTAATAAATGACAAGGACATAGTATGCAAATTGAAGAAAGCATTGTATGGCTTGAAGCAAGCACCAAGAACCTAGTATGCCAAGTTGGAAAAATATTTCACAAACCTTGGATATAACAAAGGTATGGCTGATAGCAATCTCTATTGGAAAGAAATTGATGATGGATTAATGATTTTGGTGATATTTGTTGATGATATCATATTTGGAGGAAATGATGATGAAAGTGACAAGTATATAGAAGAATTGAAGAAGGAATTTGAAATGAGTATGATAGGAGAAATGAAACATTTTCTAGGGTTATAGATTGTAAGGATAAAGAAGGAATCTTTATTTATTAGACCAATTACTTGAAGGATTTACTAAAAAGGTTTGGTTTGGAAACATGTAAACTTTTTGGAACACCTATGGTAATTAGACACAAGTTATCTAAAAAGGATGAGACGCCTACTATTGAGCAGAAGAAGTACACATCTATGATCAGAGGTTTGCAATATCTAACTCACGCTAGGCTAGATATAGCAAATGTAGTTGGAATTATTGCAAGATTCCAAACCGATCCTAGAGAAGCACATTATGTAGTATTCAAAAGGATATTTAGATATTTGAAAGGAACACCAGAGTTTGGATTGTGGTATGTCAAGTCTAACGATTTCACTCTATGTGCCTATACTGATACTAATTGGGTAGGCAATATGGATGATAGAAAATGCACTAGTAGTGGAGCCTTCTTTCTTGGAGGAAGATTGGTTTCTTTGCTAAGCAAGAAGTAGGATTGTACCTCACAAAGTATAATAGAAGTAGAATATGTTGCAGTAGCAAATAATTGTAATCAAGTTCTTTGGGTGAAGTAGATACTAAAGGATATAAAGATAGATTTCAATGAACCTATTTTCATATATTGTGACAATACAAGCATAATAAATATTTCTAAGAATCTAATATTGCATTCTAAGACCAAGCATATTTCTATCAAGTATGACATGTTGAGAGAGAAAGTTGCAAAAAATGAAATTAGATTGGAGCATGTGACCATTAAAGAGAAGATTGCATATATTTTCACTAAGCCTCTTCCCAAAGAGAGTTTTGAGTATTTGTGAGGTATGCTAGGAGTTATGTCCTTTCCTACATCAGATTAGAAGATGCAAGAATGCATCAGTCCAATGTAACATAGCACTATTGTTTGTCTACACTGAATGCTAATGCTTTCTATATGGGGGAGCATCTATGATGGACAAAGTCATCTAGGACTCTTATAGGATGTTGTTTTTGAATAGTGTCTTTGGACACTTGAGCTAAGTAAGAATCCATTGTTGCAAAGTTTGATGGTTGCTGAAACCATTGATATTGATGCCAATGGGGGAGAAGTTCAACATGAAAAAAAAGTAAGAACAAGTACAACATGTTTGGGAGAAGTAGAGCATGAAAAAAAAATTGAGTATATTGAAGGAAGAAGAAAATAGTTTGGGAGAATTATTGATGAAGAGGATTGTAAAAGAAAGGCTAATAGTCTTTTGGAGTTGGTATTCTTGGAACTAGATGTTTTTCATCTATGTTTCCATCAATGCCAAAGGGGGATATTTTTGGAAGCATGAATACTGATGATATTCCCATGGGGGAGTATTGTAGAAATATGATTAGATCATTATCATCATTATATGTTTCATGACTATGTTTTTCATTGATGTCAACATAGCAGTTTTCTGTGGTATCTGGCAGAAGAATAGTAGATAGACCAAGTTGGTACAAATAGATTATTGAGTACTTTCATTAGTGAGATTAAAGGGAGATTATATTATGTGTCTAGTATATGAAGGTAACCTCAAAAACATAAGGTATTAATTTTGGAAGAAGTTATGCAAGTTTCAATGAAGACAATTTTGAGATAGAGTTTATAGGGGCATGTTCTGGTAAACTTGTTATATCTCTTAGAAAAATTATTATTATAAGAAGCCAAAGTTAAAGACCAAGCATATTATTAGCAAAATTATTGCATTCTAAGACCAAGCATATTTCTATCAAGTATGACATGTTGAGAGAGAAAGTTGCAAAAAATGAAATTAGATTGGAGCATGTGACCACTAAAGAGAAGATTGCATATATTTTCACTAAGCCTCTTCCCAAAGAGAGTTTTGAGTATTTGTGAGGTATTCTAGGAGTTATGTCCTTTCCTACATCAGATTAGAAGATGCAAGAATGCATCAATCCAATGTAACATAGCACTATTGTTTGTCTACATTGAATGCTAATGCTTTCTATATGGGGGAGCATCTATGATGGACAAAGTCATCTAGGAATCTTATAGGATGTTGTTTTTGAATAGTGTCTTTGGACACTTGAGCTAAGTAAGAATCCATTGTTGCAAAGTTTGATGGTTGCTGAAACCATTGATATTGATGCCAATGGGGGAGAAGTTCAACATGAAAAAAAAGTAAGAACAAGTACAACATGTTTGGGAGAAGTAGAGCATGAAAAAAAAATTGAGTATATTGAAGGAAGAAGAAAATAGTTTGGGAGAATTATTGATGAAGAGGATTGTAAAAGAAAGGCTAATAGTCTTTTGGAGTTGGTATTCTTGGAACTAGATGTTTTTCATCTATGTTTCCATCAATGCCAAAGGGGGATATTGTTGGAAGCATGAATACTGATGATATTCCCATGGGGGAGTATTGTAGAAATATGATTAGATCATTATCATCATTATATGTTTCATGACTATGTTTTTCATTGATGTCAACATAGCAGTTTTCTGTGGTATCTGGCAGAAGAATAGTAGATAGACCAAGTTGGTACAAATAGATTATTGAGTACTTTCATTAGTGAGATTAAAGGGAGATTATATTATGTGTCTAGTATATGAAGGTAACCTCAAAAACATAAGGTATTAATTTTGGAAGAAGTTATGCAAGTTTCAATGAAGACAATTCTGAGATAGAGTTTATAGAGGCATGTTCTGGTAAACTTGTTATATCTGTTAGCAAAATTATTATTATAAGAAGCCAAAGTTAAAGATGTGAAGAAGACATATTGGTGATGACATGGCTAAGCTCACTCATCATAATATTACATGTATGGAAAGTTATTTAAGTTTCAAGGTAGAAGATTAATGTTATCGCTAAGTGTAACGTGTTCTTAATGTGGTCTGATAATAATTAATTGAGAGGTTGTAACAACTAACTTAGGGAATTATTTTATGGATTCAATATAAAGGAAGGACATTTTCCTTTATCTTAGATGTGACATATGAGATGATTGTAAGAAGCACAGAGGGCAGAATGTGAAGTTAAGAAGAGAATAGAGTATGTGAAGGAAACTTCATTATTGAGGTTCTATTGTGTGATCCAAAGTTGAATACTTGGATCTGAGGTTCGTAGCCTGGTCTACAAGATCTAGCAGTGATTGGTCTAGTTGACAAGGCAGAGGAAATAATTTATAGTACAATACATACAATTATTCTAAAATGAATGGTTGAGAGATTAGTTGGACAGTAAGTTTTGTGGTCTTGCCCCAGAAGGTATTTGGGCAGTGGGTCTTTCTATCTTCTACAACTCCTAATAGGGTTGGAATCTCCTAACAGAGATTCAAAGTCTCCTAACATGGTCTCTTATGTACTAAATGTTGTAATAGACTCCTAATAAGGTCCATCCTCTAATAAGGAATATTTATATTAGTACATCATCTTGTGGGCATCATTCCCACCAGGGTTTTCCCTCTAATCAAGGGTTTCCCTAGTTAACATATCTGATGCAATTGTCTATATGCATCTTGTTATGGTCACTATCTAATTTGGTTGAATGGATAAGGTTTCTCAAGGTTAATAAATGTTTTAATTATTGGATAAATAATTCCCCCCCCCCCTTCCCCTCTCAGTTATCTTGGTTCACTATTTTTTCTAACACTTTCAACTTGTCCCTCTGTGTAGCTTGTATAGCTTGGTGAATACATAAACTTCATCATTACATTACAAAATTACATGATTGAAAAAAAACCAAACCAATATTACAATATCACTATCCAAATCATTCAAGTGTCCATTGAATACCATATTGATCAACTCTATCATCATCACACTTTTTTCAAATCCTCTTCATCAATCAAATGATATGGAACTCTATTGATTTAGCATAATGTCTAGCCAACTAAGACTTTGACATCAATGAAAACATAACAACTAATACAACTCTTTCACATACAATCATAGATTTCTGGGTTACATCATTAGTTGGGGCTAACAATCTCCCCCTTTGGAATTTATGGAAACACATAAATAGTGATTTTACATTACAAAAAATTACATAAGATAATAAAATGTATTCATTGAAAACAATACAACTTTTCAACTCTATGTTCTCATTTAGGTTCTCTACAAAAAATTTCATCATCAAGTATACTTAGTTTGTATCTTCAGCAACATCAATCTTCAACATTTCTCCCCTTAGGATATTATCTCTTTATGTTCAATACGATCTTTAATCTTCTATATTAGCTTCTTGATTCTCTCTCTTTAATTATTCTCTCCATCTTTAGGTACTCTCGATCATATTCTTTTTACAAATTCTCTCCCTTAATATATCACTCCCCCTTTTCTTATTCTCTGCCCCTTTTATAGTAATGCCAAAGGTAACTATAAGTTCCAATGTGAAACTTATAAAACCTTGTATTTATACATTGTACCTTCCATGCACTATTTACATCAATTTCTTTACAGTTATCTTCATAACTTAAGAACTATTCCTAAAGTGTGAACTCTTGCATCAACTCCATAAAGATATTCCTATTCATCCATGAATTGATGCAACATGCATCTTCCCTTAGTGAATTTATAATAGGGAAAGGACCCCCAGTTTACCTCATAGATACTCAAAAGCATCTTTAGGCAATGTCTTCCTAAATATTTCTACAATTTTCTCCTTATACTTCACATATTCAAGCCTTTTTTTATCTTTTACTTTCTCTCTCAAGTAGTGATACTTGATTGATATATGCTTTGTCTTGGCATGCATTACAAGATTATTTGATATATTTATCACACTATTATTATGACAATAAATAGTAACAATCTCTGTTATCTCTTCTTGTATCCCTTCTAATAATTATTTAATCCAAACAATATTTAAACAATTAATTGCACCAACAATATACTCAACTTTAGTAGTAGTTTATGAAATGTAGATTTGTTTCTTGCTCAACCATGTAATTAATCTTTCTCCTAAAAAGAATCTCTACCACTTATGCTTTTTCTATCATCAATATTACTAGCCCAATCAACATGAGTATAGAATTTAATATTTAAGTAACCTTATTGTTTATACCATAATCCAAAATGTTCAGTCCCTTTAAGATATCTGAATATTCTCTTGATAGTAGTTATGCGTGTTTTCTTTGGATTAGATGAAAACCTTGCAATAATTCCAAAAACACATGAAATATTTGGCCTACTATGTACAACATATTGAAGTTTACTAATCACTAATCTATTTTGAGTTTCATTTACCTGAACAATGGTATCTTCTTTTCACAATTACACTCTAGTCACCATAGGTTTACCAATTGGTCTTGACTCATCCATTCAAAATGTTTTCATGATTTTTCTTACATAGATCGGGTCATTCAATAAAAATTATGATCTCACCAAACATTAAAATCTCAAATTCTTTACTCATTTGATTAGAAAATGATTTACATATAAAACTATTTCCACCAAATATAATGTCATCAACAAAAAATTCAGCAATCAACACCATATTTTTGGATTCACTCTTTAAATATAGATTACTATTCTCACTTGTTCTAGCAATCCAATTTTAATCAACTAAGAATGCAACCTTTCATACCATGCTCTCAGTGTTTGTTTTAGTCCCTATAGTGCCTTGTTCAACTTGCAAACCATGTTCAACAAATCCTTCTAGTTGTTCTATATAGACTTCTTCTTCAAGTATTCATTTTAAAAATATAAATTTCACATCCATTTGATGAATTTAAAATTTTTATAAGTAGTATAGGCCAACAATGATCTTACTCCTTCCAATCTTGCCATAGGTGCAAAAGTCTCACCATATTCAATTCCTTCTTCTTGGGCATAACCATTACAATCTAGTCTTCCTTTATTTCTCACCACTTCATTTTTAGTTAGCTTATTTCTAATTTTGGTCCTATCAAGTTTTTCACTGTAGGCCTTGGTACTAGTGTCGATGCATTTTTCTTCTCTAGCTAATCAATTTATTCATTCATAGAATTTATCTAATCCTCATTTTCATGTGTAACCTTAACTATTCTACGCTCAAAATCAACATTTAAACATGTAATATCTTTCAACTTACTTCTTTTCATTACTCCAACACTTCTACCTCCAATGATTTATTTTGGTGAATGATTCCTTCTCACATATTTTCCTAACATAGATTCAAATATTTGAATCTTATTATTATTCTCACTTGGTTGGGGTTCAATTTCTTGTTTGGGTTGTATTATTTACTACTTGGGTAAAGTATGTTTTTTCTCGGTAGCTGTTTGCTATAACTTAGGTAGTGTATCATGTACAATTTCATTTACCTATAAAAATCTATTGTAATCTTTAGATTCCTTCTTTCTCTCTACATCATTCTTATCTGCAAAATCATCAATCCTTACATTTTCACTTTCAATCATTGTGTTAGTAACTTTGTTCAAACATTTATATACTTTTCTCTCAGATGAACATCCAAGGAAAATATCTTCATCTCCTTTTGAATAAAATTTACCATTCCTTGCATCCTTGTGAATGTAACACCTACTTCCAAATATCTAGAAATGATTTACATTAGGTGTTTGAGCATACAAGAAACATTTTTTTCAATCTACCTTTCACTAGACATGGAACATCATTACTGAGCTTAATAGTTTTTCCATCATTAATTTTTATAAATTTGTCAAACTTGGTTATGTTACCAGTCATGTGATGCGAGGATCCACTATCTATAATGCATGTGTCATTCTTTGTAACATGTGAAAAAAGGGATTTTTTACTCTCACACCTTTCTCCATTGGGATCTTCCTTGATAGCAACATACACCATCTCAACTACTTCTTTCTCACCATCAAAATTAGATTCAGTGTGCTCTTCTTCAACAATGTAGCATGATTCTTTCCTTTATCTTTGTAGTCCTTGTTCTTATGTACATGTTATCTTTCTTATCATTTCTATTACTCTTACTTCTATTCAAAAACTTAGGTGCAAAATGACGAACTTCATTACACTTGAAACAGATCAGGGGGTATTTTCCTTTTTCTCCTAAAAATATTCTTGCAATCAATGCTTCATTATCATCCATATCATATTCAGATTTCAGTTCACTTTCATCTTTACCACTCTTCTCTTTTTTCAAACTACCAATGGTTAGCATAGATTTAAAAGCATTTCCAAGTGTAAGCAAACTATTATTATAATTAATCAACTCAAATCCAGTCAAATGATCAACTAAACTATCAAGTGTCAAATCATTTCTAGCTATAGCCCTAACTACTTGAATTACCAAAACTTTTATATCATAGTTGGGTAGAAGAGTTTGAGAACTTTTCTTACAATATAAAAATCACTAATGACTCCTCTAGAAGATCTGATTTCACCTACTACTTCTTTGATTTAGTTTGCATACCATGTAACATTCTCATGTCATCATACTTTCCTCTTAAACTTCCTAGTTTATCTCTTAGAACATTTGGATCTCAACTATGTACATGTGCCAATTTGTCCCATATTTGGTTAGTATTAGTACAATTCTTGACATCATCGAACTCAAGATCATTCAGTATAGACACAATTTCAATCACTAGCCTATTGTGGTCTTTATTCTCTACCATTTGCTCCAAGGTCATAGCAAGTGGAGGTGCACTATATTCATTATCCAACCATTATGTAGCATTGTCACAAATTCTAGACACATATAGCCTCATTCTATTTTTCCACAAGGAGAAATAATCCTTGTTAAGATTTGGTACTTCTCTCTTACACATCTTCAGATCTTCAACTCAAGTTCCTTCAAACTTCTTCCTCCTAGCACTGTACTCTTATACCAATTGTTAGGTAAATAAGCTGGGGGGGAGTGTGATTTAGTTATTTCCAGTTATCCTATATGCCTTTCAAACACTTCATTACCAATATAACTTCATAAACATTAAAAGTAATAATTCAGTAATCACTTTCAACTTCACAATTCAATCTTGAAATCAATGTACTCCAAACTATTATCTCAAAGTTCCAACTTGTTCTTCTAGCTAATACTCAAAAAATATTAAATTTCACTTAGGTAATATTGTTGACCCTAAAGGAAATCTTGGTATTGTCTATTAGTACAAGACACTTAGTCATTTATAAGGTAGAGGTTGTTAGTCAACACTACGACTGATCAAAAATGAAGGTTGAACACATAATAGTCATCAAGCATTTAGTAGTTGCTGAACTATTTAGAAAGTAACACATGATATAAAATGTGTGCTGCATGAGCTGATTAATTTAAAGAGGAAACATTTTAAGCTAAGTTTAGCATATGTCAATGATCAATAGGAAGAATCAAGCATGTCCGAGCATTAGAGGCTTTCTATGCTGAGTAATATAGTTTGTATATTTCTAAGATCAAGTTGAAGATCAAGGAGATGATTATGCTTGTAATCTAGTATTATTAATCCCTATGTAATATAAATAACTAATCAAAAAGTTGGAAAGCTTAAGTGACAAAAAGATGAACGATAATATTCAATTATGATCTAGATTATTCTTAAGATTGCTATATAAGAAGCGATTCAAGGTTGAATATGGAGTTGTGAGTTGGAGGAATGCATGTATGAAAAGCTAAAGGAGAATCAATGAGTATCAAGACTAAAGGTGAATGAGAAGTATAGTGAGCAAATATTGTAAACCAGTTACATTGAGGTGATCAAATATTGGATAGAGAAGAGCTATTATCAATAAATTAGTGAAAATTGGAAGATCATGGTACTATTACATTCTAATAAGTGTATTAGGTGAATCTCTAAACACCATGGTCCTAATAGACCTATTATAAATCTCTTAATAGAGCACTCACTTAGTTGTGAAGTTTTAACCCTTTTATAAAGGAAGATTTAATAGTTTTGTATGCTTTTAGTAGAGAAAACCCCTCACAAGGTAATCCACCAAAGGTGATCAAATTATAGTCCTAATATGCACTTTATTATTATAGTAGTGAAGACTTTGTGGGTGTCATCCCCACCATAGTTTTACCTTCACATTGGAGGGATTCTATAATACCAAATCTTGTATCAAGTGTTGTTTACTTATTTTTTTTGTCCATGTTAATGTGTGAAGTGGTAAATTTGTTTGGGACATCTTGATTCATCCTCCCTCTCAACATCTCACTTTTCCATTATTATTCCAACAATTGATATCAGAGCTTAGTTCTCTAAGTAAGAAGTTGAACCCCTTAAGAATCAAAGGTCTTGGAGATGGAAGCCTAAAAATTGGGAAAGTGATTGAAAATCATAAGATTGATTTTAGATTACACTAGAACAAGTTAAAGCTACAGAGGAGGAACTAAGGAAATCCTTGAAAAGAAGGAAGGAGATGGAAATACAGAAAAATGACACACAATACTAGGAAGAAAACATTGAATACATATGTGATGAAGGTAGATCTAGTGAATCTGATGCAACAATAGAATATCTATTGGAAAGGAATAAAAATATGAACAAAGAAGTAATAGAACTAAAGAGAGAACATGAAATGCACTCAATAAGACTATGTGAAGTCATGGAATGAAAGAGAAATGCTGAAGATGATAAGGCAATGGCTGATGAAGATAAGAGGAAAATGGATACAAGACTTGATGAAAGGGTCACTGAAATACAAAGGATGCAAACAATCAATTTGATATGGTCAATTAGTTACTAAGTGCCAATCATGAATTTTATAGGAAGGTGGAAAATGTTGCAAACTTGAAACTAGAAAAATTAATTAATTGAAAAATGAATTGAGATATGAAAAATAAATAATTAAAGAATGAAGAGATCTAAAGAGAGCATGAAAAAACTTGATGAATAGTTAAAATCATAGAGAATACCTAATGACACTACTAGGTTAGGTTATATTGAGTCCTTATCATTTACTAAGCAAGGTGAGTCATCAACGTATGGAGAATAAATGAATTTTTTCGTAAAAGCAAAGAGCAAGAAGCCTACATGCTATCATTATGGAAAACAAGGTCACACAACAAATGTTTGTAGGAGAAAAATTGGTAAGTCCAATCCTAAACCTAAATTTGATGGTTATTGCTTTAATTGCAACAAGTATGGACACCAAACATATGAGTGTAGATAAAAGATCATTAAGACACTAGTTTTATCTAGATTTGAAGGTTATTGCAATAGATGTCAGAAGTATAGTCACAAGGAAAAATATTGTATATCTAATATAAAACACAATTGGACACCTAATAGACAATGTAATGTAACTAGGCAAGATAATGCAATAAATTAGGATTACAATACTTGGGTCAATTGTCAGTTGTGTGGAAAGAATGGACATATTACAAAAAATTATGTAAGAACACATTTCAGAGAAAGATCTACAAACTAGAAGAACTTTGGTATGACATACTTTCACTGTCAGAAGATTGGTCACCTAAGAAAATACTATATGTACCAAGCATTAGCACCCAATAATGAAGAGAATAAAGGAAATTAAAAAGATAGTTTTAAAAGAGTAAGAAGCCAAATAAATCAAACCTCAAAGAAGAAATCTAAAGGATGTAGTAGTTCAAATAAAGTAGTTGAGATCACCCAATCCAATGGATCAAGTAATTCTGCCACCACAAACTAAAATAAATAAGTATGGAACTAAATTTGAAATAATTATACATCATTTCCCATGATTAAAAGCATACAAGTCCAAATGAGCATAAGATTAGATGAATACAAAAAAAATTGTAGTATGAAGAAGTACTAGTAATATCAACCGAATGAATGTGTTTGGATATTGACCTGCAAAGTTAGTAATGACCAAGTATTAAAAATGCTTAAGTAGTTGAGAAAATTATTTAACAATAACTGAGTCATGGCATTGGCCAAATTTAAATTGAAGGAATTTTGAGAAGTGTTACTACCAAGTTCTACACTAGTGGCCAAGATAGCTTGTAATGAACCCACTTTATGTACAAAACATTAATGAGGCCCTAAAATCACATTTTTGATCTATATAGAAAATTTTATTACTCAATCTTATCACTTTGTATTCAAAATTTAAAGAGAAAATTAAGCCTAAAGAATATCTATGCATGGTTAAGTGATTTTGAGAATATTTTTGAGTGTGCTATTGGCATTGGAAGTAGATTTGTGTGCATTTGTCTTACAACCAAGTAAAGAAGAGTTTCATTTGATCAAACCCTAATCAAGATTATGACATCTAGCTCATCCGTTGTAGAGAAGAGGATGGAATAAAATGCAACAAAGGTTAGTAATTTTGCATTGGTTAGAAATGAAGTATGTGATCCACTTAAATTTAACACATACCTTGAGATTGTGGCAAAGGGAGATTCTTTTGGTGCCCTATATTTGATCCTATCAAAAGTTATCATGATCCATAATGTGAGATCATGCTACACATGCAAGATTAGTGAGGTTGGTGATTTTGAATTGAGAAGTGCATATGAGGAGTTGTGTATAGATGGAAGACTAAAGGATGAACAGAAGAACATTGCAAAGAAAGGACTTATACATGCTTTGAACTTCCCTATGGTCTTCAAGATTGATTGGATAAATATTTTCTTGAGTTGAGTCCATGAAATAAAGTTATCGATGGAAAGAGAACCAATTGAGATTAGTAGAAAAATCATTCATCATGTCATTGGATATCCTATTATGGATAAGGTCAAAACCATTCAATACCAAAGAAAGGAGGTTATTGAGACTAATACATTGGCATAATGGAACAAACAATCAATGACAATTTCAACCATTACAAGAACAAAGATTGATTTTTCTATTAGGGTTTTTGTGCATAAGCTCTACCAGTCTAGCTGATTAGACAATGTTCCTTGCATGGCTGTGGATGTTGCATGGAAGGTAGTGAAGAAGGATCATAGTTATGACCTTGCCAACCTACAACTGCAACAATTGGCCAAGAAACTAGAGAGTGGTAGGAAGAAAAAGAATAATATAAGTAAATTTGTCTCTCTACTTTTTTGCATTTTCTTTTATGTTCAACATTGTTTCCCTACCATAGGAGATGTAACTTGGAACAAGGAGAATCTTGTCACATAATAGATGAACAAGTTTATTAATTAATTAGGTGACAATTTTGAAGAAATCATGGATAATTATTTTGATTAGTTTAAGTTAAAAATGAAGAATGGAACAAGGATCCCAAAATCCTTAGTTGACAAGTATGATATTGATATCTATTTTTTAGTAGACACAAACAAAACATATATACATGAAGTTATCCCAAGAATAGCCTAGTTAAGGCCATTAGGTTATGAAATCAACATTGATGAGGCTACTACAACCATTAAAACACTATTGGATGAACCTATTGATAAAAATGCTGATCCATTTGACAGATATGAGACTGCCAAGGTAAAAATCACAATGAAGATAAATGTTTCCAAGATGAGTAAGAAGAGGAAATACATGATAGAAAGTTTGGAAAGAGATTTTGAAGAAGGTGCAGACCAAGAACAATCATTGGAGATTATCGAGGACAAATTAGAAGACATGTCAAGTGGTGAAGAGGAAGGTAATGAAGAAGAAGATGTTGAAGGTAAAGGGAAAGAAATAGCTTTTTCCAAGCCACATGGAAGCAAAGGAAAGAAAGTCATAAAGCCTACCCCAACAACTGAAAGAGTTACAAGGCTAAAGATAAGGGCATGTAGTGTAGAAGTGGCCAACTCTTGGAAAGGAGTTGCTAAAGTTACTAAACCTACTTAAGGAAAGAGCTTGAAAAAGAGTAAAGATATCACAGAAGAGGTTGAGCTGAGAAAATCCACAAAGAGGAAGAGAAGAAAGGTTATAATTCCCAAAGATGATGACAATGATGATAATGATGATGAATGGACTAAGTTAGATGACACCTGTTACTTCAAGATTTCAGTACATAAGTCACCTTAGATAATTGATGATATTTGTCACAATATTAGGGAGAGTATAGGCCTAGATCAATTTAAGTTTGTAAAGTATAATAAATTGAATAAAGTAGATAAGGCTAAGGTAGTAGAAGAAGAAGTTATTGATATGATGACAAATTTCAAGTATACACCATTAGAATTAGGTAACATGATACCTAATGAACTATATGGTAAGATATATGAAAAATGACAATATGCATTAAAAAATTGGAGAAGGCACACTAGTCCAAATTATGGAAGAATTAAGCAAGAAACAAAATTTTAAAGCTTTGAGTGACTACAATGAGAAATTTTTTCCTAAAGGAAGAAAATATTATTTTGAAAAGTAAAGTAGAAAATATAGTGGAGGAAAGTAAATTTATATGGAAGAAAATCTATGGAGTGATGCTAGATGATATGAAGAAAGATGAGGGTGAGAAAGATGAACATCGAAATGTAGAGTAGGTTGATAAAATGGACATCTATGGTGACATTGAATATCTTGTAGACATAATCCACAACATGGTTCAACAAAGTGATGATAAAATTGACACATTTGTAATTGAAGAAAAACTAGAGGAAAGCCCAACCAAGGATGTGTCACATGAATAAGGTGTCATTGATAAACCTAAAAGAAAGAGTCAAGGTCATATGATGACAAAGCTAAAGAAGATGGATGAAGCTCTACCATCCAAGTCAACTCATGAAAGCTTGTTGAGTCCAAATCTTGTGATAGAATTAGTTAAAGACTATCCAAATATTGGTACATAGGAGAGCACAAATTAGGTAGATTCAAAATCTATTATTTCTAGTTTTCCTAATATCACCTAGTCTAGATGCAAATAAATAGAGTCAACATACTAATGAAGGTGATAACACCCAAAGGCAAGAACAAAAGGATGATGCCAAAGAGGGAAATAATAACATTAATACTAATGGTGAGAAGGATGAAAAGAGTTAAGATTAAAAAGTAGATTAGTCTTCTACTAGTGATTAACTAATTTCCTCAGGACCTATAGATGAGAGAGGAAAAGGGGCTGGACAATAAAGTTCCACTAGTGAACTCAAAATAAAAAATTACAAGGAAAAGAAGAATGAATTTTTACACTAGTCTGTTGATACTAAGGAGAACAAGCCCGAGGAGACAAAGATATATGTAGAGCTTTAGAAGGCCAAGGAAATCAAAGAGGAGAAACTTAGGTAGAATCTAGAAGTCCATACATAAGGACTACAACATACAATGTCAAGTTGCAACACCCCATATTCCAAGGAAAAGAAATTGATGAAAAAGAACAAGCAGTCTCCATTGGCTATGAAGGATAATCTAGTTACTCTTGATGAAGAGATCATGATCCATAATTGGAACACATCTAATGCAAGTTTTGAACAAATGAGAAAACTTACTAGTTTTTTAGACATAAAGGCCAAGCAAGAGGAGCTGAGGAGAGAGCATCAACAAAGACATCTACTATATGATATTAAATATATATTTCTTTAGATTGTTGATGTAGAAAACTTAGATGAGAAGACCCTCATTATAGAAAAATGGGCTAAGATTATTGAGAAACTTAATGAACTTGACATAAAAACACAAGATAAAATGATGCAAAGTTTAGAGAGAAAGTTTGAGAACAAAGTGATGGAGATAGTAGAAATTGAGTTTGCACTGAAATAGGTTGAACTTTCCATTCTTGTTACTAATTTGGAAAAGTTAGTGCATAATGTAAAAAAAATATTTACTAAATTTTGTAATATCCCCATATTCACCAAATAAATTAGGGCTAATATGGACAAGATTTATGAAAATCTATAGAAGTGTGGTTACGAAGTGCACATGAACCCGAGTTCTAGTTCAGTAAATTTTTCTAAGATCAGATTTTTGGAAGGCAAGCAATCCAAATTATTGCATGAGGAACACGATATAAGATCAGAGGTCACATCTATTCAATAATTGTCATTACCTAATTGAGAGGTGATTTATAAACATCTAAATATTTCCAAGGACCTAATTCAAAGTGAAAATTTGTTTGTAGCTAACAATATGGTGGACTTAGTAGCTAAATTAGAGATAAAAGTTCTTGAGACACTCAAGAAGAATTGGGATGACACAATGGGTATTATCTTAAGATTACACCATCCATTTTTGGATGCATTTGGTAAAGTCCTTGGTCCAAAGAAAAATGTTAGTATTTGACATAAGTGACAAAAATGAGAGGAAATATTTATGATCAAGTATAAAGATAAAAAAAGGGAGAATGAATAGTTACAGTGACAAAAAAGGAGAATAGATAGTTATATATATTGTATTGGACTAGTAAGGATATAGTTTATTGATCTGATGCTATGAAAAAATATTTTGGAAAATATAAGATACAATGTAATAATTGAAGACCGAGCTACATGTATTGAGCACACCCTAAGAAGGAGCTAATTTTTTTTGAATATTTTGTTATCTCCAATTTTTCATCATGATAAGTTTTTCTTCCACTAATTCTAATGGGGGATATTTTTGACACTAAGGAGATATTGCTATTGTCTATTAGTAAAAAATATGTATTCATTTACAAGGTAGACTTGGTTGGTCAACACTGCGACCGAGCCACAATTAAGGATAAGCACATAATAGTCACTAAGAATTTAGTAGTAATTAAACTATTTGGAAGGTAACACATAATATTAGCCAAGTACCACATGAGCCAAGTAGTTTAGAAAGGAAATTATTTAAGTCAAGTTCAATATATGCTGAAGATCAACATGAAGAATCAAGCATGATTGGGCATTGAAGATTATATGTGTTGAGTTATGTAGTTTGTGTATATGAGTTTGGAATGATACAAAATCTTATGTAATCCATTTTTCTAAGCATGCAACATGTCTCTAAGGTAAAGGTAAAGATCAAGGAGGTTATTATGCTTGTAATCCAATATCACTAATCCCTATGCAGTATAAAGAACCAACCAGAAAATAGGAAAGCTTAAACAAAAAAAAAAGAATGATAACCATTGATTATGATCTGGAAGATTCTTAAGATTTATATATAAGAAAGGATTCAAGGTTGAATATGGATTTGTGACTTGGAGGAATGCATGTATGCAAAGATAATAGAGAATCAATATGTATCAAGTTTTCAATGACTAAAGGAAATTGAGCAATTTAGTGAGAAAATATTATAGATCAGTCACATTAAGGTGATCAAATATTGGAGAGAGAATATTTGTTATTATAAAATCAATGAAAACTGAAGGATCATGGTACTTTTACATTCTAATTAGTATGTCAGGTGAACCTCTTAATAGAATGGTCTTAACAGACCTAATGAAAATCTCTTAACATTGTACTCACTTAGTTGTGAAGTTTAAATCCTTTTGTAAAGGAAAAATTAATAGTCTTGTATGATTTTAGTAGAGAAAACCCCTCCAAAGGTAGATCACCAAAAGTGATAAAACTGTAGCCCTAATAGGTACTATATTACCATAGTAGTGAATACTTTGTGGGTGTCATCCCCATCATAGTTTTACCTTCACATTAAAGTAATTCTGTGATATGTTACTAGATGTTAGACCTATTATTACATGATATTTCATGGTTGATTACATACAAGGTTAAGGTTAATGAGGTTTATGGTGAATTATGTTTAGTATGATTAATGTGTCAAGTGTAAAAGTTTTTAGGAGATACTGATTCAACCCCCTCTCAACATCTCACTTTCCCATTAGAATTCCAAAAAATATACCACTCAGTTAACATATAAATTAATTGGTTAGCACTGTAGATCTCAAAAAATATTTCACAACTTTCTTGAAAAACTTGACTTTTTCATCTAACTAAGCTCACATTCTTTGCACATAACATTCTCAATTTTATGCAGATTTGATAAGCCTCTGACTCTTATCTTTCTACTAACCTTCACCATGTTCTCAAAATTTACATAACACAACCTCTAATGCCTCAACAATACATCCTCAACCTTAACAAAAAAATATGTATAAATAGTAAGATCAAGATAAAATAGATTACCTTTTGTTTGTATTCCAGTTCCAATAAGATTTCCTTCATCATCGAAGATTTTGACTTTTCTATTTATAAAACTCCAGCTTGTGACCTAAATTGTTCAACTAGAAAACACTAAAAATAATATATTTAGTCCTTGCATCCAGTATGCATCATCACATCTAATTTTATCATTCAACATTAATGATCCTCTAAATTTAACTAGATATGGAATATCATTACCTACCTTAATAGTTCAGTCATCATTAATTTCTACAAATTTGTCAAACTTATTTATGTCACCACTCATGTGATGTGAGCATCCACTATCTATAATCCATGCATCATTCTTGGTAACACTTTAAATAAGGGATTTTTGACTTTCACACCTTTCTCTATTGGGATCTTCTTTCATAGTAATATACACCATCTCAATTTCTTCTTTCTCATCATTAGAAGTGGACTTAGTATTCTCTTCTTCAACAATGTAGCATGATTTATTTCCTTTGTCATTGTATTTCATGTTCTTCCTATACTTGTTATCTTTCTTATCATTTCTATTAATCTTACTTTTGTGAGGATACTTAGCTACAAAATGACCAACTTCATTGCACTTAAAATAGCTTTGGGGTAATTTACCTTTTCTTCCTGAAAATCTTCTTGAAATCAATGTTTCAATATCATCCATATCATCTTTGGATTTAGATTCAGTTTCATCTTTACTAATCTTATCTCTTTTTGAATTACCAATGGTTAGTAACATTTAAAAGAATTTCCAAGTGTAACCAAACAAATATCATAGTTGCTCAAATCAAATGTAGTCAAACAACAAACTAAACCATCAAGTGTCAAATCATTTCTAGACATAGCTCTAACTTATTGTATCACATAAATTTTTATAGCATATATGGGTAGAAGAGTTATGAGAACTTTATTTACAATATCAAAATCACTAATGATTCCTCTAGAAGATATGATTGCAATTTCTAATTCTTTGATTCGGTTCACATACTATGGAACATTCTCACCTTCTTTTATCCTCATGTCATCATACTTTCCCCTTAAATTTTTTTCTTTAGCTCTCAAAACATTTGGATCTCCATTGTGTACATGTGCTAGTTTTTGCCACATTTGGTTAATATTAGCACAATTCTTGACATCATCAAACTTAAGATCATTTAGGGTAGATGCAATTTCAATCATCAGACTATTATGGTCTTTCTTCTCAACTATTTTCTTTGAGGTCATAGGAAGTGGAGCTATAGTGTATTCATTATCCAACTAGTATGTAGAATTATAACCAATTCTAGATAGGTATAACCACATTCTATTTTTCCACATGGATAAATTCTCCTTATTTAGGTTTGGTACCTCTCTCTTATACATATTCAGATCTTCAGCTCAAGTTCCTTGAAACTTCTTCCTCCAAGCACTATACTCTGATACCAATTATTAGATAGGTAAGAAAAACTCGTGAATTAGTTATGTCTAGTTAGTCTACATGCCTTTCAAACATGTTAGTAAAAATACAACTTCATAAACATCAAAAACAATAACTTGGTGATCACTTTCAACTTTGCATTTCGATCTTGCAATCAATTTATTCCAAATTGTCATCTCAAATTTCTCAACTTATTCTTCTAGCTCATACTTAGTGAACATTACATTTCAATCAGGTAATACATCACTCAGTTAACATATAAATTACTTGATTAACATTGTAGAGCTCAAGAAATACTATACTCCTTCTTTCACCTTGTCACTTGATGTAGCTTGTATAGCTCAATGAATACATAAATGTCATCATTACATTATAGAATTACATGATTCTATGAAAATCAAATCAATATTATATTATTTCTCTCCAAGTCATTCAAGTTCCCATTAAATACCATACTTTTTGAATTATGTTATCATTATACTTTCTTCAAATCCTCTTCATCAATCAAATGCTATGACACTCTACTCAATTAGCATAATGTCTAACCAACTAAGACTTTGACATCACTAACAACATAACAATTGATATGATTTTTTCACATACATTCATAGAATTCTCAGTTACATCATTTGTTTGAGCTAACAAACTCCCCAATTGGGGTGGGGCTTGCATGGGTCATGGCTCACAAGGGCTCCTTGTAGCCCTCTAAAATGGGAGGTGTCCACCTAGCAACCATTGCAAGAGGGGTAGTTTAAAACCCCTCCCTAAATAATTTTTTAAAATATTTTTTTTCGTTAAAATAAAAGCAATAAAATGAACCTTAACAAATAAATAAATATACTTTTACTAGTTTTCCGCTTAGCAACTTGATAGACGAATTCTCTCTAGTTAGTCAAAATTAATTTACAATAATTTATGGGTTTGATTTATTGGGTTTTTTTATCATAGATTTTTTTCAAAAACTAATACATATGAAAGATTTCTAGTTAGTAACATCTACTAAGGGTTTCTTTTGAGGTTTTCCTGATTAAGTCTTGTTCAAAAACCCTAGTAATGTTCAAAACTAACTCACCATCTAAATAACTTTGTTAATATGAAATTCTATTAAGACCATTCCAATTCATTTAAAATTATGTTTTAATTCATAAATAGCCAAGTAGACATGAAGCATACAAATCTTTTCCAAATAGATTCTAGTATGGGTTACAAACCCTACCTTATTTTGATGCTAACAATCTAGACAATCTGGTGAAACCCTTGCTAATCCAAACCCTTCGAAGCTTTCAAAAATTCTTTTGTTCAAATTCTAAAATTTTGCTCCTCAAAACCTGTGTGTGGAGTAATGAAATAAAATCTTCTCATATAGAACCCTAACTTCTCCTTAGGGGTTCTATTTCTAAAATTCCCTAAAATATAATTACTTTATTTAATTAATCATTTCATACATATTTAGCTCACTCTTTAATTATATATATTCTTTTATTTTATTTTCTCCACTTTATTATTTAATGCATACATTTTAAAAACAATATTTATTATTTAATCAATAATAATAATTAAAGGGCATTGTTTAAATGTAACTCTAATTAAATCAATATAAATTAAATATTTATACTAAAATAATATTTAATATTTAAATCCTTTTAATTTAATTTTCTAAATTAGAATTTTAAATTTAAATCTTTTAAATTACAACATATATCAAAATAATTCTAATAAATTAAATACCATCTTATTTTAATAATTTCCCTTTTTAATCAGATAGTGTTTAATAATTCAAATGAACCAAGCATCACAATTAAAAAAATTACCAAACATAATCACCTAAAAAACATAGGCAAAATGACAAGTAAAAGTCAAACAACATACAGAAAGTAAGAATCATGGGTTTTAACAAGGGTAAACTGTCATTTACGACTCCTCCTTCTTAGAACAAGTAATTAGGCTATGGTTGGGATTGGATATGATTATTATCTTCCTATTCTCACTATTGAGTTATTGTGATAAGGCACACTCATCCTGGTGATTCAGGGAAGTTGATGATCGATACCTTCAACCTGCATAAAAGACCAACATATACATATATACATATATATACATATATATACATATATATACATATTCATATATATACATACATACATACATACATACATACATACATATATGTATGTATGCATGTATGTATGTATGTATGTATATGTATATGTATAGATGTATATATAAGCTAAACATGCAATGAAAAGGAGTGGTACATCATGTAGATCTTGGCTAGCAGGTGACTACAACTCCCTCCCTCAAGTACATAAGACATGATTGACAAAAAAGTAAAATGGAAATGTACACCATACATATGCAAGTATGATGTAAGTACCATAATGAATCATGAGTACAAATCATCACATATTCAAACATAACAACTCATCATCATGAATATGAAATAATCATTATTTAGAGACCTATCATATGAAACCAGCATAAAAGAAATCACATGTGCTAACTATGAGTAATTAAAGCATCATCAATATGAAAGTAATCATAATCATCAAATAATGCATGAAATGTAATCAACCAAATAATCATCACTAATATATATGTAATCCAAGTCATGAAATAGTATCATACCACATCTCTCTAAAAATAACACATGCATGAAAACTAGCTTAAAAGAGTTTGACAAATAGAATAGAAAATAAAACTTTAGGTGAACATTACATGCACCCCACTAGAATTAGGCTTACTCCTAGAATCCTACTACAGAGATACAAATTAAAAAACTCAAAACTCAATGTGTGGATCCTCTTGGACCATTCCCCATTGTAGGAGGATGAGATTCAACTATAAACACCCTTTGAGATCTACCAACATCCTTGACTATAGGCTCCTAAGTTCTAGGCCTTTGACTCGAGAGTTGAGGTGCATACTCAAGACATTTAGTCTCTTTATGACTACATTTTCCACAATAATTGAAATATCTACTAAAACCTCCCTTGGCTCTAGGTGCATGAGACTAATAAAAAATACCCATATTAGCATCCTAACTTATAGGCCAACACTGGGGGAAATAATAAGAAAGAATTAATAATTTATGATGACATTAAGCTTGGTTTATGTGTGTCAATATGGGAAGGTAATCTTTTGAAAGGTGTTTAGGAAGTATACCATCAAGGGATGGAGGTTATGCAATGAGAAATTATGGATGTAGCTAAAACACCTAAAAACAAACTTGTAGCAAATCAAAGTGATCCTGGCAACATGAACTATCACTTCCAGGCAATAGAAACTAAAACACAGAAATCTTAAAGTAAACTATTCTAAAAATTGGAATAAAACATGAAGATGAAATCAAGATTAGAAACTTGTAGAAAATAAATAACACATTGTGATATGATATTTAAAAGAATTATTATTTCTTATCAACCGACATATGAAAATGAAATAAATTTGAAGACACTCTATGCTATAAATGACCCACCAAGGGATCCAAAAGAACAACCTAAAGTTTCACTAAGTTTGCCAAACATTTTTTTTAATAAAGATAACATATAACAACAACTATAAAATAAGAGAAGCAATAACATACATTCATACATAAGAATCACATAAATAGATTACATTCCTTAAGGATCCCATGAAATTGAATCACATTTAATTTTAATTAATACTAAAACCAATATATATATATATAACACATCCACATTTAAGATTAACTTAAAGTTCAAATCTCTTTAAATAATAAACAATTGTCTCAAATGCCACTTGGCAATAATTAGGATGCATAATCATCCACTATACAGGTCACATGGTATGAAAGGCTGAAAGAATATACATCATAAAATATATTACATAATCTCTTTAAGATCCATGAAATAAAATACATATAATAGGTATAACCATCCATCACAGTACACAAAGATAGAATGAAAGGAAATGCAAAACAAGGAACTCTAGCCACAACATCAAATTGATGGATCTCAATGGTAAAACTAAAACAAAATACCAACCAACCTTGTGAAACCCAAAAAGGTCCATTCCCACTACACAGACGAGATCAAGTCCCAAACAAGATATCAAACTTTAAAGTAAAATCCAACATCTAGGTCATGGAAATTATGAAAGAAATTTAACTCAAAGGTACCAAGACACGAGTGACATCTAAACCCAGAGGCAACAATGAATCGTATGATATCTACTATGTAAGTAGGCAAGCATCATGGCTTGAGTCAATTCTAAGGTTACCCTAGTAGCTTGGCTAGACTTTAGCTCCCTAGTGACTCTATGTGGCACTAGAATCCTTTCATATTGACAAGGCATACTAATGAAGCAAGGTCACAACTAAGAATCCTCTCTACTCCCATCCTAGTCTATACTAGCACTCAAAGCATGGGCAAGGAAAAATAATGACTCTTTTTAATTCATTTTACTCTCATTTAGTGTAATGTTATCACTTATTTAAACAACCTACAATGAGTTAGCTAGGCAGCCTCTTTGGGCTTTGACCTCCATTGCAAGCCACTTCCCAATGGGTAAAAGTAAAAAGTTGTGTCACCTTTCATGTCAAATTATTAGAGCTAATGAATTTGAGTATTTCTATCCAAAAATTAATTTTTTTCAAAATATGATCTAGATAAATTCATTCTAGCTAAGTTGTATATAGTCTCACACTTTTCCAATTGGAAATCCCTATTATATGCATGTTTTATACTAGTTTGTATCCAATTACTAAAGAAATATAATTATTTTAGAAAAATAACATTTCAATAATTCTTACTATTTTTTATGATATTTTTAAAATAACTTATGAATACCATTTTACAGAGCTCAAAGTCAAGAATATTCTCATATAGAGTTTATAGTGTTTAAATTAGATATATTATATTGTAATTAAAAAACTCTAGAAGCACAAATTTTAACACTCAAAAAGATGTTGATTTTGAGATAGAAAAAAATATTAAATCATATAATTTTTTTTGAAAATTATATGACGTCCTAGAAGAGAGTCTTCTTTTAGAATGTGTAATTTTTATTCTAGTCAAAATAGATTTGTTTTGAAAAATATGATGGGCGATGAAAACTATCAATTTTAGGTGAGTTAAAATTTGAATCATTGTTAAAGAGAAAATCTAGGTCTAAAGTCATTTTTTATTTTTGAACGTTCTAGATATATATGTTATCTATAACATAGTTTTAGATCAAAGAGAAATAAGTTTATTTCCATATAGTTTTTTGGTGGGAACTAGAGCCCTAATTTTCAGTATTTTTCAGCAAGTAAAAAAGTATCTATAAAAATTATGAAAATATATCAATTCTTATTCCAAATAATTGTTAAAATTAATATCCTAAAATTGATCAATTTCTGCATATTTTATTAGTTTACTTCATTTACAAGTTCTAAATAATAATACCAATTTCATATCATTGAAGGTGAATAGTTATACTTTTGTTAGCCTTTTCCTTTACAAAAGGGTGACACAGGTGTTGGAATATTCAAATATGGAAAGAATACTGATGAGAGGGGGGGGGTGGTGAATCAGAAGTATTATACTTTATACAATAAAGCTTTTATCTGAAAGTAAATTGCATGCATGTAAATACATCATGAAAATATGAAACTAAAACATGCATCAACAACACATAACACTGGAATCCCACAAAAATTCATTGCAGTAATATGGTTCAACCACTTTTGATGGTCTACCCTATTAAAGGCCTGTCCTTTTAAAAGCTTTACACTATGTCAATAATGACCTAGTTAAAGGATTTACAAACACTTAACATGAAGTGTCACCCTGTTAAAGGATTTAATCAACTTTTGATAAGGATCTACAAATAGCTATTAAGCCAACCTATCTACATAGGATTTCCTTTCTAATACAATGGTCAGAGAGTATTAGGTATTATAAACCTGATAGTTTGCAATCCTTGATTGCTGAATGTAGGCACTTGTTCTGCTTTCTCTGATCTTGATCCTTTGTGATCTAATAATCCTTGTTCTAAAAATAGATTTCCTTATACACCCTTGTATATCCACTCGTATCTCTTTACAATGAAATTTTGTCTTCCTTATAAATACATTTGAGGATTTAGGGTTAGATATGGATCTACGATCCACATTGAATCTCAATTTCTTGCTCAATACTTCCCTTTTTGCTGATTGGTTGCATGCCTTTCTAATTTTCCAATTAGCTGCATGCAAATTGCATAGGAAATGTAAAAGATTCATTCTTATCTCTGGATCATTCGAGATTTACCTTATGTCAGCTAAAAAAATGATTTACATCATAGTTTGTACAATTAAAAACTCTTATGCTGATATCCTGAGTTACTCAGCTCCTGAAGCATTACTGATGCTCGGCACATGCTATTTCTTGGATAGCTCGGCACCTAAACTAAACTGTATCACTCAACACCTTATGTTACTCAGCACTTGAATAATTCAGCACTTGATATCACTCAACACTTGAATAACTCGGCACTTGATATCACTCGACACTTGAATAACTCGACACTTGATATCACTCGGCACTTGAATAACTTGGCACTTGATATCACTTGGCATTTGAATAACTCGGCACTTGTATAGTGAAAAATGGTTAAGTGTATTAACACTCAGCTGTCAAAATTATTCTTTAGATCAACAATCTCCCCCTTTGACATGAGTGGCAAAAACACTTAACTAAGATCCTGCGATCTTGGCATTATTTCATGCATCCTCTTATTCGCTTCAAAAAATTTAGAAACAAATAACAATATACCTTATGAATCCCTATGAGTTGATTATGCCTTATACACTTTGTGACTTCTATCCTATTTCTGCATTCTGACTAATATGTTATACAAGATTTGTCAAAAATTTTCTATCTCCCAAAAATTTTCTATCTCCCCCTTTCATTCTGTACTTAACTCTCACTTCATACTTATTCTCCCCCCTTTTGACACTTATGTCAAAGGTCTTATAAAGAAATGCCATACTTGGTCAAAAATGTACTATTTACTTCAAGGAGTACCTTCAGAGATGCATCCCAATTTCCTGGTGCAACATCCAATGCCTTATGCTGGATGGCAATCTCTGCTGCTAGGTGTACAAGTCCATCAGTTGTAGAAAGATTGGGGTCTTTCTTGTGGACTGTCTTGGCATTCATCTACTCCTTGTGAAGTAATTCCAAATGAGGAGTGATAGAGGATTGAATTTGTATCAATTTAGCTTTTGTGGTTTCCTCCTCTATTGCTAAGATAGCTAACTCTCTTTATGTGTGAAGTGATTGGGAAAAATGCTTCTCACTTTGAGCTAGATTTGTGGGGAGTTGCAGGCTAGAAATCTTCAAATTTTTCTCCAAGCTTAGTATCTTCTGGCTAGTATCCTGTGTGAATGTGGAAAAGTCACACAACTTGTTGTACAGGGAAAATATATTTCCAAGTACAATTTTGAATTTTTCTATTTTTTTAGCCAGCTCTACTTGTGATAGTGCTATATGACCGGATATTTTCTTGTTTACCTTGCCTTGGAATTTTCTTTCTAACCATTCTAGTAATTTGGCATTTATTTCTTGGTCTTCACTAGTCACCTGGTCAACTATATTAGATAGTTGTTCTACAATTGGTTTTGACTCATCTAGAGACTGTAAGCAGAAAGCTTCGATGAATATGTCTTTGATTTCATTCAAGGTAAGCTTGTGCTTGTGTTCTCTTCTTAGTTCTTCTTGTCTCCTTCTTTTGTCCAATGTACTCTAAATTTCATTGACCTTCTCTTCAGTGAGAGTGCTGGATTCATAATATGGAATTTTTATTTCTTCATCAAGCTCAGGAATTCCATAGTGAAGTTTCCTGGCTACCTTTGATGAGCTCGAGCATGGTGTCCTGATTTGTAATTGTAACCTATCGGTGCTCAGCTACTGAAGAGTCTATGTTGGAGTACTAGATTTGGGTAATGCAACCAATGTTTGTATTTCAGACTCCTCTTTCTTGCTTGTCTCTTCTTTTTCTTCAGCTTGTATATCATTTTGATGATCACTAGGTGGGGTTGAACTTGCTGGCTGTTCAGTTGTTTCTTTAGTTTCCCCTGCTGCTGTACTTGGCATTTGAAGTGTGTCACTGACTACACTAGGTGGAGGTGGTGGAGGAAGGAATAGAATACCAGTACGTTGTATGATGAAAGGTGGTATTTGTGTTTTCATCTTGACTGCCTTTGTTTTGACTACTGGATTTTGCAATTTATCAACACTGACCAATATAGGATTTGAACATAATTTTGCTACTAGTGTTGATTGGTCAAGGATTTCTAAATCCTTTGTAGTTAATGGACTGATGTTTGGACTTGAAGTGTCTATAAAATCCTTGATTTTGATAATCTCTACAGGTGTGATAGTGGCATTAGGAGGACTAGGAGGGGATACCTGTGTGTCTTGCACACTTTGATCTTGTTGCACAACTATATCTTTCTCTTCCTCTTTCTCCTCTATATGTGCCTTTTCTTCCTTTTCTTCTCCAAACTTCTTCTCCACTTGTTCTTTTTCTTTTTCTTTGATCCCTGATGCCTTCTTCTCCTTTATCTTGATACTTGCCTCTGCCTTATATTCTTCATTATACACATCTTCTATTTTCTTGTAAACTATCTTCCACAATCTTGTGGATTTTGTAACTACCTCCTCAATTTTGTTCTGTAAAATGTTGAAAGCTCTATGTTTGGGAGTGAATCTATTGTTATGCCTCTTGACTACATTTGTTACTTGATCCTTAGTCAAATCAGGCAACAATCGAGCTAATGTTGATTCCCTTATCTCCCTTTCCATTTGTAAACAAAAATGCCATTTATCCTCTACAATTTTGTAGAAATCTTTAGGCATTGATTCATCTAATTCTAGAGGTGTGTGCTTATACTCAACCATCATAGCATACACTAATTCCTCTAATTTATTTTGTTCTTCTTTGGTGAGCTTAGAAAAAGTTGGGTTCTTTAAACCTTTCAAATCATCATTCTTGATCTTTGAACATAATTTATCAATAGTAGTTTGAGGTTTGTGCCTTACCACTTGAAATTGGTTATTGTCCTCTGACTCAATCTTCTCCTCATCTGTTTCAGGCTGGGTAACAAATTTTATTTTCTTCTTTGGCTTGGCAACAGTCTTCTTTGAAGTTTTCTTCTTCTCTCTTGCCTCCTCTTGGGCTTTTTGTGCTGCAGCCCTTATAGTAGGTGTCTTTGGTGCTGGAGCAGCTACTTTCTTTCCCTTGGGTTGAGGAGTAGGAGGAGTTGTGGCCTTTCTTTTTGTGACCTTATTTTCAACTTGTGCTTCCTCGGCTTCTTCTTCCTTAGCACTTTCCTCTTCATCTTCTCCTAACCCTTGAGTCAGACCTTGTGGATCATCTTCCTCATCTTCAATGTCTTCTTCTTTCTCTTCTCTTGTTCCTTCTTCTTCAACACCAAATTTTCGTTTAATTTTCCTTACCAATTTTTCTTTCTTCTTTACTGCAAAGGCAGTTTTCAAATCTATTATCACCCTTGATTTTACCACATCATAGGTTCCAAAGGCTTTTACATTCTTATCAACTTCTTCTGCAAGGAGGGCTATTATTGCTGCAGGGGCTTGATCAACATCGAGTTCATAACCTAGTGGCCTAAGCCATCTTACTCTAGGTATGACTGCTTGTATATAGGTATAATCAATATCTACAAGAAAATAAATGTCTTTTTCATATTTGTTAGTCAATGAAATTGGAATTCTCATTCTTTGTTTGATGGACTGTTTGAAGTCCTCAAAGTAACTAGTCATTTGGGCATCAAGATTATCACCCATTTGTTCAATATATCCATTGATTTGTTCAACAATTGTTTTCTCTGGACTTCATCTCATGTTACCTACAGAAGGAATTTCTTTCATCAGATAGAAAAATATGCACGCCAAAATGGATCCTAATTTGCACTAAGCTCCCTTGCTCTTCCTTATAGCTCCCAGATTCTCATTAATCTGTTGAAACATGAGCTCTGCTAGATCATAAGTATGATCCTTTTTGATCAATTTGTATGCAACATCAACTGCTATACAAGGCACACTATTTAACCTACTTGACTAATAGAATTTGTGTGAGATGATTCTGATAGCAAAATCTAGTAGTGGTTTTGTGGTTCTGTCTATAGTCATTCCCCTATTGTTCCATTTAGCACCTGTGTTTCTCTCTATTATTTCTCTTTTATCACTATGCAGGGTCTTTGGTTGATCTAGGGTTGGAATACCAATAACCCTATGAATAGTTTTCTTGGAGAATTTCACTGACCCTATTTCTAACCAAAAGGCTCCATCATGAATTCTTTACAAAACTATACATACCCATTCAACTTTGAAAATAGTCAGAAATTCTAGGGTTTTGGTTAATCCTTTTCTCTCGACTATTGAGAACTCATCTTTCAGTATGTTGTTCTCACATAACTTGTCATATGCATTGTGAATTTCTAAATCTCCTATGGCTCCAATTTTGTAGTTATAGCATCTAAAGACATCTTGGACCATAACAAATTTATTAGGAATAACTGATAACGCACCTGCAGGATCCTTCTTATATGCGACTTCTGGGATGGGCTTGAAATCTGGTTGCTTAACTTCATTACTAACCAACTGTATCTCATGACTCTCTTTGCTCTTAGTGGCTCTAGACCCAGATGCCATTGTTTTCCAAACTAGGGTTTATAGTTTAAACAAGTTTATAAACACTACATAGCTTGACACTTAGGTAAAAATACCTCAAATCGATGAGACTCATGCTGAATTGCTCTGGAAATCTTCACAAATGGCTTCTAAGCTATCCTTGATCTTTTGTGCTCTTCTCATCTTTGCTTTGTGTTTGAATGGTCAAAAATTAGATTATGTACTCTTTTAAAATAGAGTAATTAATGCTTAGTGCGCTGACAACTATCTACTCGGCACCTGAAGGATTTTGACTTCACTCGGCTCCTATTGATATTTCATAGCTCGACATTATCTATCAACTCAATTGCTGTTAGTAACTCAACATTTGAAGATGATTTTGGCAGATTTTGCAAGACTCTTAGTTTTGCATCTTTTCTTATGTTGATTTCTTCTTTGCAATTCTTCTATGTTTTGGGACTGATGTATGATGTAACTTAGTTTATCAATCCCACACACCCATTCTTGCTTAATTTGATGAAGTGTGATCAGTTGACCTGCTAGGTGAAGTGATATCTACACTTGATGCGCTACACTCATCTTTCTTCTTCCATGTCTTATTCATCTCACTTTTGATGTTTTCAACATCTATCTTTGCCTTTCCATTGTTGAACTTAGAACTAGGTGCCTTTGACCTTGTTGGGCAATTCCTACTAATATGACCATTTTTTAAGCAACTAAAACATGTGGTTTGACTCAACCATCTTTTATAGTTTCTCCTAAAATGTGTTCTTATGCAATTTTGGGGTATATGTCCATATTCTTGACAATAGTGACAACTATACCTAGTTTTGTAATCCCAAAATTCATGGTTTGATGCCTTTGCTGATTGATTTGATGTCCACATAGGCTTTGATCTGCATTCAAAAGCTCTATGTCCATATTTCTTGCAATTATGATAGTGACCCTCAAATCTTGATGTCTTAATAATCTTGGTTCTACATTCATATGCTTGATGACCTTGCTTCTTATACTTATGACAATAGTTTACATTCTTATCATGCTGATGGGCATTCTTGCTTCTACATACATTAGATGTATGTCCTTTGTTTCCATAGAAATGACATGTAAGTTTGACATTTTTACCTTTGTCACTTCTTTGTTCAGCACTCTTTGATGATTCTCCAACTTCAGTGCTGTTGTATCCAAGTCCTAAAGTATCATGGATTGATCTTGGGGATTTCAATAATTTCTCAAAATACTTGATGGCTTCATTGGGTTTGTTGAAGCTTTCTAAAATTTTCTTTTCTCTTCTTAAGTCATTCTACAATTATTCATTCTACATCTTTAGTGTAGAGATCTCAATGTCTTTCACATTAAGTTCATGATGAAGGTTCATCATTTGGGCAAGTGTATCCATCTGCATGTTTGAGATCCTTGTTAATTTAGTACATTTTTCTTCAAGTCTGTTTGCAAGATTCCTTTTATCATTTTCCATCATAGCTTTATCTTCAACTGCTCTTTTATTTTGTTCAGTGATTTCACATAACATTATGGCCTGTGATTCATGTTCCATCTTGAGAGATCTTATCTCATCTATTTGGTCTTTGTTTTTCTCCATCAATTCTGCAATTGCTGCATCAAACTCTTTAGTATTTCCATTGGAAAATATATTTCTAGTATCAATCTCCTTGTAGTTTATCTCATTTTTGGCTATGGCCAAATCCTTCCTTCTTTTCAATGAGTTTCTCAACTTATCTCTAGATTCCTCCAAGCTATGCAGAGAAAGTTGCACATCTATCACTTGATTTTCAATGATCTTTCCAAGTTTGAAAGCTTCCATCTTTAGATCTTTTCCTCCAAGTTGTTAGGCTTTTTCTTGTGAGAACCTAATCCACTATGATACCAATTGTTGGAATATTCAAATATGGAAAGAATACTAATGAGGGGGGGGGGGGGGGGGGGGTGAATCAGAAGTATTATACTTTATACAATAAAGCTTTTATCTAAAAGTAAATTGCATGCATGTAAATACATCATGAAAATATGAAACTAAAACATGCATCAACAACACATAACACTAGAATTTGGTAACCCAAAAACCCTCCAAAAATAAGAAGGTAAAACTGGGGTGGGGATGATACCCACATAAATTCATTGCAGTAATATGGTTCAACCACTTCTGATGGTCTGCCCTGTTAAAGGCTTCACACTGTGTCAATAGTGACCTGGTTAAAGGATTTACAAACACTTAACATGAAGTGTCACCCTGTTAAAGGATTTAATCACCTTTTGATAAGGATCTACAAATAGCTGTTAAGCCAACCTATCTACATAGGATTTCTTTTCTAATACAATGGTAAGAGAGTATTAGGTATTATAAACCTGATAGTTTACAATCCTTGATTGCTGAATGCAGGCACTTGTTCTTCTTTCTCTGATCTTGATCCTTTGTGATCTGATAACCCTTGTTCTAAAAATAGATTTCCTTATACACCCTTGTATATCCGCTCACATCTCTTTACAATGAAATTTTTTCTTCCTTATAAAGACATTTGAGGATTTAGGGTTAGATATGGATCTATGATCCACATTGAATCTCAATTTCCTGGTCAATACTTCCCTTTTTGCTGATTGGTTGCATGCCTTTCTAATTTTCCAATTGGCTGCATGCAGATTGCATAGGAAATGTAAAAGATTTTTTCTTATCTCTGGATCATTCAAGATTTACCTTATGTCGGCTACAAAAATGATTTACATCATAGTTTGTGCAATTACAAACTCTTATGCTGATATCTTGTGTTACTCGGATCTTGAAGCATTACTGATGCTTGGCACATTCTATTTCCTAGATAGCTCGGCACCTAAACTAAACTCTATCACTTGGCACCTTATGTTACTCGACACTTGAATAACTCGGCACTTGATATCACTCGACACTTGAATAACTCGACACTTGATATCACTCGGCACTTGAATAACTCGACACTTGTATAGTGAAAAATGGTTAAGTGTATTGACACTCAGCTATTAAAATTATTCTTTAGACCAATAATAGGTTTGTGCTTTTACCCCAAACATTACATATAGATAACCTACCCTAGGCTCAGTAAAGCAAAAAGATCTCAAAAGACCACATAACATACATTAGTTCTTAAACAAGTAGCTGACAAGTGTTGAAATTGCTTGTCAAACTAGAAGCATCAGTAACATGATCATCCTAATAGGACTGATCCAAGAAAGTATACATAAAGTAAATCATGTAATCATATGTAATCATCAAAACAATAAATCGTAGCCTTTGGTAGACATCCTAAACTGGTCCATACTCTAAGTCAACCCCAAACCAAAACATAAGAAATCATACAATTAACAGTGTAGTTTCATAGTTTTGTTTGATTTTGAAAAAACACAATTTGAGTTTACAAAAAGGTTCAAGTTTTTGTTTCAATGAAAGTTTTCAAACTGATGAGGTATACAATTTTCGGCTTACAACTTAACCCATTTCCCATTTTGAATCAAATCACATAAGTACCATTAACTCACAAAAACAACATTTTTATTAAGACTATAAGACAAAATTAAATAATTATTAAATAATCAAATAATAACTAACACAATATTAATAAAATAATAAAAGTTTACTAAAAAAATTATTCATTATTTTATAATAAAACAATTTCATTTTTCTAATAAAAAATTTACCAATCAACATTCGATAAAAAATTGATTAATTAATAATAATATTAATTAAATTAACTTCAAAAAATTTAAAAGATTTGATTAAAATAACTAATAAATTATTAAAATTTAATAATTAAAAAAACTATTAAATTTTTTTTCTTAATAATAAAATTTAAATTAAATAATTTTTTGCTTAACTTTCATAATAAACACAGGTGTGTTTAAAGGCCCATTGGCCTGCAACACATCTACTGCTACAATAGTAGTACTTCCTGTGCACAGCAGCGCCAAAGCACGTGATGCAGGGCGGAGAGGGGGGGACAAGTAAGGGGTTGGTGGGGGGTTGGTGTCCTTGTCCACCTAAAAATATATAAATTTTTATTTTATATTTTATTTTATTAAAAATAATAAAATTTGGCACCTCCCCTCACAGAATTTGATAATTTATAATTTTTTAAAATTTATTTTTAATAAAAATGCGAATAATACTCTGATTGGAAAAACCCAATAAACCAATCAATTTTTGCATGATATAATTCAATTTCTTTTCAAAACCCTTCTCGATTAAAATACCCAATTGATTAAAATTTACATAATGAGGGTTCTAAAAACTCAATTTCTTGAATAAAGATAAATTTGATACGATTATCAATAAAAATATGCAATGAAAAATTCATCTTAAATAAAACTCTAAAAATAGATTTATGAGACATGAAGAAGGCAAAAATTTGAAGAATAGAAATTACTATGCCAATAAACCACAAGATTCTACCTGAATCTGATGCTAATACACAAACACACAAAGCACACGAGAAATGCTCTCTCTTCTAAAACCCTTCTTCCCAAAAATTGCTCCTTCAAAACCTAGTCCCTAAAAAATGAGCTCCAGATCTCTGATAAAGAGTTCTCCCTTCATTTGGGGCTCTTATTGTGCAATCATGTGAGGGAACTCGTTGATCAAATTTTTTTTAATATTTTATTAACTTTTACATTTTCATGAACAATTTTTGCAATTTAAAATAACTTTATTAAATGAATTTTCCTTTTCTCTTTAATTAATTTTCAAAGCATTTTTGATAGAAATATTTATTAACTTAAGTAATAATAATATTTAGCATTTATTTACAAATGATCTCCTAAATATATTATTATTAAATTAAATAAATATTATTATGCTCCAAAATTAGAATTATAACTATATCTATAAATTTAATTCTTTTATTTAATTAATTTATCAATTAATTAAATAAATTAAATATTGAATTTTCTTTATAAAATTCCCATTAAATTTAATCATTAAAAAATCTTTTAACTCAATTAAATAATAATAGAAATTAATCGTAGACACACAAGAATGAAAAGATAACCCATAATAAAGTACAAAAAATAGATAAAACTCGAGGGTTATAATCACAAATTTACACCATTTAACAAATTCAAATGGTAGACAACTTATATTCTTGCCCTACTTTTTAGGATAAATGGTTTAAGGATAAGATTCAAACTCAAGAGTTATCTCCCCTCTCATACCATTGAGATATTGCGATAGGGTACACTCATCTTGGCAATTCAGGGAAGTCAATACCTGGTACTTGCAATCTACATAAAATCAACGCGTGTCCATACACATATATTTTAAACTAAATAGGCAATGGTAGGAAGTGGTACATCATGTAAATCCTGACTAGCAAGTGACTACAACTCCCTTCCTTGACCATATCAAAAACATCATACATAAATAAAACATACAGGTACACCATACACATGCAAGTATGGGGCAAGTATTCATAGAAAACACGTATAAATAATCCATCTAACTATCATCATGAAATAGCTGAAATAACTGTAAACAATCCTTATCATCAAGGAATAATCATGCATACATGAAATAACTAGTACTAAGGAGTCTCATCATATAATCAACTAAGCAAGAAATAATATCCAACAATCTGGAAAACAAATACCACTAATCATCAAACATAATCATAAAGCTGGCCTAAAAGACTTCGGTAATAATAACTGAAAAGTAAACTAGGGGTAGGCACTACAATGATGAATAATTTGCACAAATACTTTAGTATTAATTAACATTTTTTTCTTCAATATTGAATCTCATTAATTCAAAATATAATTGTGATCAAATAGAATCAACCATTTTATATTGTTTATAATTTAAGAGACAATTCAATCATATGTGTAGCTAGATGGTCTCCTAGATCTGTGAGACATATCACACAAAATACAAACTCTAACTAATTTGAATTATAAAACAATCTCACAAGATGTTCCAAGAGTGGGCCCTTCCTTTGGTCCACAAGGTGAGTAAAGAGAAAGATGGCTTTCTATATTGGGTTAATCAATAGAGCTATTATTTCATTCCTAAGATAAAACTTTTTGGAGAATAGAAATACATTTGATTCTGCATTACATTGCTTATATATACACAACTTACAACACATATAGACTAGAATAGAGATAACTTATAATAAACAAAACAATAACTAAAATTCAACCTTATTTACAAGTTGTAAGTAGTTAAAAATAAAATATAGGGAATGATGATTATTCATACCAAACAGATTTGTTTTGTCTCTTTGCTATATTTGTAGATTATTGAAGAGAAAAGATAGGAGATTGACGCTCCAAATAACCAATCATGCAAGACATTTTAGAGTACAATCAACAAATTATATAACAATGTTTAAGTCTATGCATCTTCCACCATCAACTGAAAATGATATGTTTTGAACATAATAATTTTTATTTTACCATTAACTTGGCTATTGGGAGCTCGTGGGTCAAACCTAATCTCTATCTTTAGTCAATGAGAATAGAATTCCTTTTCCTTACAATAAATAATATATGGAAGATTTAGTATGGTTTGTGACCAATAAACTAGAAGGAATAATAATGCACATCACCTTCTATAGAATAAAATGCTTCTATTATAACATAATACACAAGGATCTTTCAACACCACAAGTTTCCTAGCATTCCCACCACACATGTATCCATGTAGATTGCTGCAAAAAAATTATATGTGGAACTATGTCATAGATATAGTATGCATACATCACTCATATCAACAAGAATGGTTCATATTGGGCCAATCCTATTTCCATATTCTGCCATGTAAATATCTTTGATGTCCTCTCCATGTGCCCATGTATTATGGATGATATTTGCATCAAATATGTCTTTGTACTAACAAGAAACAATAGGCAATAAAAAGTAAGGTTTGTGGCTTTCCTCTTTAATAATATAATCACCATCGACTAATATTGCCTTGGAGGTAAGTGCATTGCATTTAAAAGTTGATGGAGGTTTGTATTAGTGAAATAGCTACATGAAGATGCATAGTAGGTGACAGGAAGAGCCATAACACATAATCAACATGTCAGATAAATACAATCTCATCTATTTATTCACATATTCCATTTGATTTCTAGATTAAGTATTACTCATATATATTAGATCATATGCAACATAAAATAGTAAAATGAGATGAATTAAAATAGAAATGGAATAGGGAAGTGAGTATGAAACTAAATGAAATGGATTAAAATATGACATAAAATAGGTTGTAAATGGCTCTCATAATTCTCCCCAACTTAGCATATTTCACATCCTTGTGCAATCATTATGATCAATAGGTATTTGGTTTTATCTAGAAGCACCTAAATCATGATACTTGAATGTATAAATGCGAATCCCTTTCTTCACTTCACATGACAATCTTGTTCCTTTCTTTTTTCTTCTTCTTTTTAAAAATTCTCTATTTCCAATATTGATACCTCCTATTTTGGTTCATTCTTCTCTTTCCTTCTTTTTTTCTTTTCTTTTCTTTTCATTTTTTTATAACATCATGGGTCAAATGGATACATATATAAGGGTTCACGAAATTTTTATCTCATGATGCACAAGATGATTTCAAATGGGTGAAATAGGAGAGATGAGAGAGAAAAAAGGGATGTTGTATGATGGATATAATGGATAGTACGATGGGATGATTAAGGATGGATGAAAGATATATAATAGGATGGAACACCTCTCCCCAACTAAAAGGGTTGAATGTCCATGGAAAACAAGAGGAGATGAGGGGGGTTGTTTCAAAGTGATCAATATAATAAGTAATATAAATAAATTTAATAGATAAAATAATCAAAAAAATAAAATTGATTTGTTTTACCAACATGCATGTCTAGAGAGGCCCAGATTGGAAAGATGAGCAATGCAACGATAGAAATGATGAATTAGTAACAATGAACTACAAACTACATAGAATAACTACAACACTAGAAATGACCACCATCTAACTCAAATCACCAAAGAGCATACCATTGGCAAGAACTAGAAATAGTACCAGGGACTGCAATGCGAGGAGCCACCATCATCAACTCGAAGCAGTATAGAACAAACAATGAGTAGCACATTTCATGGAAACACCTCAACTGAATAGGTAGCACATACTATAGGTGATCAAAGTGTTGATGACCACACTAAATAAGAGCTTCAAGAGTGAGCGACATGAGGTGCCTACAACCACATAAGCCAATGAGTGTCCTTGAAAAGAATGATTAGCAAAAAAACCAAGAACACCAATCATTGCATTTCCATATTTTTATTTTTATCAATTTAAAATTTTTTTTTTTTCAATTGTTGATAATGACAATTGACCACTGGCAAGCCAGTTTTCAATCACTCACTGCTTAATGGTGCTGTAAAAACAATTTTAGCACATACTATAGGTGATCAAAGTGTTGATGACCACACTAAATAAGAGCTTCAAGAGTGAGCGACATGAGGTGCCTACAACCACATAAGCTAATGAGTGTCCTTGAAAAGAATGATTAGCAGAAAAACCAACAACACCAATCATTGCATTTCCATATTTTTATTTTTATCAATTTTAAATTTTTTTTTTTCAATTGTTGATAATGACAATTGACCACTGGCAAGCCAGTTTTCAATCACTCACTGCTTAATGGTGCTGTAAAAACAATTTTCACTACTAATAATTTATTTTGCAATTAATATCTACCAAAAACTAGTTTTCAAATACTAACTAGCCAACAATGCCTAAAGGTTTTCATTGTTGGATCTTTTATTACTTTTTTTTCTTTTTTTCTTTTCTTTTCATTTTTCTTCAATTTTTTCCTTGTTTTAATTTTTCAATAACTACATAGAATGACTAAACAAAAGAAATCTTGACATGGATGATGAAGAATGATACCATCCAAAACTTATGTTCAATCAATGACCCCACAAAAGACATTGTTGAAACTAGATTGTAGAAGGAACTAGAGATTATCACTAATGATAACCATAACATAATTGGAACCACATTAAAACCACTATAGTAGAAACAATCTTCATCCATGTATCTCATGCCAATCAATTTGAAAACCTGCTTGGAGAACTTTAGAACACACTAGGACACTTGGGTAAGAGAATTACTCAGAAGGATGATGATCCTCACAAGACATAATGCTCCTATAATGACAACCCATGATCACCTAGCATGAAGCTGTTCTATCCAATCCTTTTGATGAATAAGTCCATTTTATAAAATAAATACCTTCATTATCAAAGACAAGGTGGTGGAGTGAGATCTCATAGACCTAGTTGCATAGTGTCCTCCATGTGATTGAGCACCTGAGAAAAAGAAATCCCATCTCAAGTTGGTGAACACCTTATACCATATTCTTCTTGTGATCTCAAATATTGAAGCACAAGTAAAACTAATATGTGACAAATAACTAGAAAGCCCACATAATGTTGACAAAGCCAACATAGTGTGTTATGCAATGCTTGTGTAGAAAAAACATCCTTAACTAGTATTGGTTCTAAGATCATCCCACCACATCAAGAAGCCTATAATGATATTCTAAAAACCAATCATATAAAGTATAGTAAAGAAATATCATCCAATTAATAACCCTACCATTAAGTGAGTGATGCATTTTCACAAATGATAGGTAGCATTATTAATGTGAATAAACACTTGGTAAAAATAAAGTAAATATGATTACAATGAATTACACCAATGCCAATCATAAGAAAAAATACCTTGATGTGGTCCAAGCATCACATAAAGAGGTATATCAGAAGCATCAATGAGCATTTATTAGGAATCAATCAAGAATTAGAAAAGTCAAGGAATTCCCCCCAACTTAACTTCATACTGCAAGGGCATCAGAACATTAAGATAACCAAAGGAACAGGGTAATCCATTAAAAATTCCTTGCATAATCAATTAACCAAATATATCAAAAATTCAATGGATATCTCCCTAGCTTAATTTCACATTACAAAAGCATGGAGTTATTAGGACCATCCAAGGAATCACGAAATAGAATGGTAGTACAAAGAATCAATATTGACAAATACTTTGATCCTTTTGAAATGAATAATCATCCATTTGCAACATATTTTGTTTGGCCATTAATGCATATAATCCCTTGGAATTGCACTTAATCAATTATTGGTCCCAAATCAACAAGTATGTGAGGAATACACAATTTAACCATAGGGCTCCAAAGATCAATATGCCTAAGTACAAAAGTAATAAAATATAGATCTTGCAGAATCTACAACACATTTGTGGAATGAGGAAAGCATATGGTTTAATATTACTTAGTGCATGATTAATGTCAACACACATACTTATGAGTCCAATAATTAAAATCAACTCAATTTCATTTGTGTGTATCTAGGATTCACTAAGTGGAAAAGAAGAAAAAAAGTGATTATAATTCAATAAATTATTTTGTTCTCCAAATTCAATTATGCAAAAATCACATCTCTTATGTGCATCAATACATTCCAATGGCAATTGACCAATTTCAAATACATAATTAGATGGAACATGGATTGTTCAAAGTTTATATGTAATTTTAACTACCTTATTATGAAGTGTGTTGTGAGGCATTATAGTTTCCTTTGGTGGATATGGTAGAATGCATAGAATATGATGTGAATGGGATGGTAAGAATTGTGGGAATAAGGAGGACATGTAGAACATAGATGGTAAGGATAGATATGGTGGAATATAAGAAAGATGCAATGGTTGTTGTGAGAATGCATGATTACATTTATTGTCCAAATTAGGTGGATAATTATATTTTGAAGAAATATTTTGTCTTTCCAATGCAATAGAGTAATCCATACCTTGATCTTCTTAATTTTGAGTTTGAAATTGTTTATCGGTTACAATAAAAACTTGTCCACTTTCACCCTTATTACATGGTGAGACTTACAAATAGCTTGTACCTCATTCACCACATTCTCATGGTTTTTGGAGCATTTGCACTTATCATCCCTCTTATAATAAATAGAACAATAAATGGTCAAACTTTCATTCTCAAAATCAAATTGTTCTAAAATTCATCAATTATTTTCTCTTATTCAAACACATAACTAACATTTGGTCATACCTGTGATAATGGAAGGTCAAGATTGTTTAAGTTTCATTTATTGGGTAGAGTGGGTATAAAAAAATCACCTTTGGTTGACACAATTCCCTCACCAATTTTTTCTTTTATTTTTAAATTTGAAAGCAAGGGTTTGGGGGTGGTGGCCCCTAGTGGGGTCAAGGGGAAATGGCCCTTGTAGAGTCCTAGGGCAGTGCCCAAGGTGTGCTCCCTATTACAGTACATGGAAAGGTCTAGGGGTGTATGCACCCAAAAATGGTCGCCTAGACTATGGGCCCCCATTATTCAATTTATCAATTTATCAAATTTTCTGAATCAATGGTTTGTAATATATTCAAATCAATTTCCTTGATCAAATTCGATTTATTTAATTTCTAAGATTGATCATTTTATTCCAAGTCTTATTTAATTAAAAGAAAATCTTCTCTTTTAATTAAATAAAATAAAATCCCCATTTAATTAAAAGAAAACCTCTCTTTTAATTAAACAGTTCATCCACATTTAATTAATTAAGAGAAAAACCTCTCTTTTAATTTAATTAAATATCTTCTATTTAATTAAAAAGAACTTGCTCCCTTTTAATTAAATAAAAATCCCACTTAAATATCTCTTTTGATGAAAAAAGGAAATAAAATAAATTCTTTTTATTTAATTTCTCTACACTTAAAAATGTGATCTAAGTGGGATTTATCTTTCTACTTTCTCCTCAACCACTCCTCTTTTCTAATTGGTGGAATCTTGTCTCACATGGATCACCACTTTCTTCTCAACCACTCCTCTTTTCTCATTGGTGGAATTTTGTCTCACATGGATCAAGCTCTATTATCCAATATTGGTTGTGAGAAGCCTCTCACCTCCATAATTTCCTTTATAATGGAGAGCCCTCTCCTCATGTAGACACCCATGATTATGCTATCGTTATGCTGCAGGTTTAAAGACCAATTTTTGAAAGAGTTTGAATACAAAAGCTTTTTGTGGAGAACTTCTATTTTCTTGTCTTTTTCTCTCTCGCACCCGTCATGGGCTTTTAGCTTAGATCTTGCATTTATAGATTAGATTTTGATTTCATAGATTAGATCTTATTTTCATGCATATTTGAAGATCATGGAGACTAGCATTCTTGCTTTTCCTCTTTGAATCTCTCATCTCATGGTGTACTTGCATGGGCACAAAAATAGGTCAAACTGAGGGCCTCCATTGCAAACCCTTGCACTCTATGAGTAGAGAGCTATGGACCGATTTGTGAGGGCTCATTCTTGAGTTTTATTACATGTAATGATTCATAGAAGTGTGACAACATTTTAGCACACAAGGGGTAGTGCTCCCATCACCAATTACATTTTGCCTCTTGCATTCCCTTCAAATTTTACATTTTTGAAACAATTTTCACCCAAAATTGATGTACTTGAACAACCTTGAAAATGCATCATTTTAAACATTTTTCTTCAAAATCTTCTTTTCTTTACCAATAACTCACAACAAATAATGATAATGTAAAATTGAATCTAATTTATAAGACCTACTTTTAAACTCTAAAGAAATGCATCTATATGATTTAAGCAACACAAATTAAGATTAACTACTTAAGAAAGGCTAGCATTTGCAAAATATTTCATCCTAATGCATTGTTCCTAACTCAACTCATATGCTAACATGCCTTTGACATATTTCCCTTACAACAACACCAAAATGATAGGCCAACATTGGGGTAAATAATAAGAAAGAATTAACCATTTATGATGATGTTCATCTTGGTCTATACGTGTCAATCCAGGAACAATTTATTGTGAAAGGTGTCTTGACAATATACCATCAAGGGATGTAGGTTATGATATGAGAAATTATGGATGTAGCTAAAACACCCAAAAAAAACTTGTAGCAAATCAAAGTGATTTTGGCAATAGGAGCTATCATTTCCAAGCGACAGAAACTGAAACACACAACTCTTAAAGTAAACTATTCTAAAAATTGGAATAAAACAAGAAGATGAAATCAAGATCACAAAATTAAAGAAAAATAACACACTGTGATATGATATTTAAAAGAATTATTATTTCTGACCAACATATGAGAATGAAATGGATTTGAAGATAATTTGTGATAAATAATTTGCACAAATATTCTAGTCTTAATTAAAAATCTTGTTCAATATTGAATCTCATTAATTCAAAATTTAATTGTGATCAAACATAATCAACCACTTCATGTTGTTTATAATTTAAGAGATGATTCAATCATATGTGTAGCAGGGTGATCTACTAGATACATGATACATATCACATAAAATACAAACTCTAACTAATTCAAAATATAAAACAATCTCACTAGACATTCCAAGATTGGGCCCTTCCTCTGGAACACAAGGTGAGTGAAGAGAAAGATGGTTTTCTACTTAGGGCTGATCATTAAAGCTATTATTTCATTTCTTTAATTAAAAAAATTGGAGAACAGTAATACATTTGATTCTGCATTATGCTTCTTATATATACACAACTTACAACACATATAGACTAGAATAGAGATAACTTATAATAAAAAAAGAAGCTAAATACAACCTTATTTATAGGCTATAAGTAGTTACAAATAAAATAAAGGGAATGGTGGTTATTCATGCCATACATATTTGTTTTGTCTCTTTTCTATAATTGCAAATTATCAAGGAGAAAAGATAGGATATTGATGCTACAAACCACCAATCATGCAAGCCATTTTAGAGTATAGTCAAAAAATGATATAGCAATTCTGAAGTTTGTGCATCTTCCACCATAAACTCCAAATGATATGGTTTGAACATGATGATTTTTATTTTTCACATTAACTTGGCTATTGGGAGCTTATGGTTCAAACATGATCTTTATCTTTAGTCAATAAGAATATAATTCCTTGTCCTTACAATAAATAATATATGGTAGATTTAGCACAATTTGTTTATGGCTTGTGACCAATAAACTAGAAGGAAGAAAAATGTACATCAACTTCTAAAGAATAAAATAATTCTATTATAACATAATACACAAGGATATTTTAGCACCACAAGTTTTGCAGCATCCCCACCATGCATGTATCCATATAAATTTATGCAAAAATAGTATATGTGGAACCATGACACAGATATGGTATGCATACATCACTCTATCAACAAATAGTTGGCATTGGGCCAATCCTATTTCCATATTCTACCATGTAAATCTCCTTGATGGCCTTTCCATGTGTTCATGTACTATGGATGATATCTGCATCAAATGCTTCTCTATGCTAACAAGAAACAATAGGCAATACAAAGTAAGGCTTGCAGCCTTCCTCTTTAATAATAGAATCATCACCAACTAATATTGCCTTGGAAGTAAGTACAATAAATTTTAAAGTTGATGGATCTTTGTATTAGTGAAATAGCTACAAGAAGATGCATAGTAGGTGATAAGAAGAGTCATAATACATAATCAATATGTTAGATAAATACAATCTCATCTATTTATTCACATATTCTATCTGATAACTAGATTAAATATTACTCATATATATTAGATCATATGCAACATAAAATAGTAAAATGGGATGAAACAAAATCAAAATAGAATAGGGAAGTGAGTATCGAACTAAATGAAATAGAATAAATGGCTTGCATCACTAACTATGATCTTGAAAAGCTTGATCTTATCTATTGTGCATACTATGCTGCAAATTGTGATAGTTCCTTGACTATGAACTACCACTACTACCATGGAAGAAATTTCTACCTTGTTTCTCTTGATTAAATTTTTAGAAGGTAGGAGGGTTCTTAGAGATTCCATCTCCTTGTGTCTATTTTACCTTAAGTGGCCCTTGATGGGCTAAAGGAATGACATAAGTCTATGGGATTTTATGGTTTTAATGGGATATTTTTGTTGGAAATATAAGAGGAGTAACTGAGAGGGGAGGGGTGAATCGATTACCACAAAAATAAATCCCAGATCCCTTAGATGTTAGTACAAAATAAACTCTGAAAACTAAATGCTATTGATGCTTAGCAAACACACATAAAATGTTATAACTTGGTAAATAATAAATATGCTCGATAAGTACTTAACATGTAAATCTTTAAATGTTATCTGTGATTACCATTACTTTCACTTAGTCACAAACACATGAAAAAAATAGCATGAACACATTTGAGACTAAGATTTTTAATGTGGAAACCCAATTTGGGAAAAACACCAATTGCAACTAGTTATTATTTTCACTCTTCTGAAGTGAGCACTATTAGAAGCCAATCCTCTTAAATGTTACAAAACAAACTGTTAGGTGTGACCTTATTAGAGGATTTAATCACCCTATTAGGAGTGGCCTTGTTAGAGGTCTTTAAACAATTCAATAGAGCTACCACCTTGTTAGAGGATTTACAAAAATTTATCAAGCCAACTTTGTTAAGAGATTAAGATCACTACAACAATGGCTAGAGAGTAACAATGAGATAACCTAATTTCTAATGCAACTGAATTGCTGACTACAGATCTCTATTCTGGCTTGTATACTTGATCCTTTATGATCAAATATATCTTTTCAGCTCCACAAGGATATTTTGCTAATCCTTTTGATTTGCTTCCTCTTTATATCATTAAATCTTCAAAATATATTCACAACTTCACACATTCTAACCCAAAAATTTACCTTATACTTAGATCCTTCATATTGTCAAGTCGGCTAAAATACAACTTAGATTAACTTATATTCATCTTCTTAGTCATCTAGAACCAATAGAGAAATCAATTAACTCAATATGCCAAAACAAGAAAATAATTCGTTAGCCAGTCCTACTTGGTAGACACTAACACAAAAATGATTTTCCTGTGTTAACCAAGTGAGCTCAGTTAACACTACATATTTACAAAGTTTCTTTGGTAACTAAGTGATCTCAGTTAACACTATTTCCATCCAACATTTCCTTCATTAACCGAGTAAGCTCAGTTAACACTCATCTTCTGCAAACTTTTCTGTGGTGCCCAAGTAAACTCAATAGACATTGCCTTCTAAACTAGGAAAATACTAGAATTCTCAGCAGACACAGAAAACTACCTTCACTACCCAAGTGATTTTGGCATGCACTGATTGATAATGATATGAAATTTATGTAACATCAAAGACAATACACAATTAATCAATTGTATCCAACAATCTCCCACTTTGGCATTGATGGAAACACAACATATCATAACACAATGAAATTTTTGGAACAAGAATGGAGTAAGGAACATATCCTTAGTTTTATTTTGATTCACATTCATGAGAACTATCTCTGTTAGTGTGAACTCTTTCTATCTTTAGTTTCTCCCTCTATCAAAAAACTTTTGTCCGCAACTTTTACTTTGTTCTTTCTCCCTTTTAGACATCTCTATGATATCATACTTCTCCCTCTTACAACAAATTTCTCCTTCTTTATAATTAAAATTTCTTATGAGATATGATAGTAAACTTCTCCCTCTTTGACAACACATGCCAAAGACAACAACTCTATTAATATCAATGTACCTTAAGTATTGATTCATTTGCAATTTTTCCTTGTCAATGTTGCACCAACTGATTGATCTTCAACTTTCTTTAGTTGATGCATCACTAAACTTCATTTAGTGAGCTTTAGATAGGAGAATGAACCCTAGCTTACCTCTTATATACATAAATGCATCCTTAGGTAATGGCTTGGTGAATATGTCTACAATCTATTCTTTCATGTTCACATATTCCAATCTGACTTCTTTATCTTGAACCAATTTTCTTAAGAAGTTATATTTTATAGAAATATGCTTTTTTTTTTTGTATGCATTACTAGATTCTTTAATATATTGATTGCACTAGTGTTATCATAGAATATGACAACTAGATCTTTTATCTCTATCTTCATATCTTCCAACAGTTGTTTGAACCAAACAATGTTAGAACAATTAACTATTGGTGCCACATATTCTGTTGCTACATATTCTACCTCTACTATGGACTAAGAGATACAATTTTGTTTCTTGCTTGTCCAAGACACTAGTCTTTAACCAAGAAAGAATGCTCCACCACTAGTGTTTTTTCTGTCATCAAGACTTCCTGCCCAATCAACATCAATGAATACCTTTAAGTCCAAACTGCCTTGATGTTTATACCATAAGTCATAGTCTTCAGTACCTTATAGATATCTCATGGTTCTCTTGATTGCCTTCATGTGATTTTCTCTAGGGTTTGCTGAGAATCTTGCCACCATACCAACTACTAATGCAATATCAGACCTTGTATGCACTACATACTATAATTTTTAAATCATTGATCTATATGTGGTCTAATCTACCTCTTTGAAATCATCATTCTTGGAAAGTTTATGTCTAGTAAACATAGGGGTTCCAACTAGTCTTGAATCTTCCATTCGAAATTTCTTTAGTATCTCCTTGATATACTTAGATTGAGTAATGTAGATACCATCTTTCTTCTACTGAATATGTAATCCAAACACAGATGTCTCAAATTCTTTACTCATTTCTTCTAAAAAAGCTTTGCACAAGTCATGATTTCCTGTGAATAAGGTATCATCAAAAAATATTTCTACCAACACAATCTTGTTTTCTAGTCCTTCTTTGATATATAGACTAATGTTATCATTTGTTCTTTGAAAGCCAATCTGTATCAAGTAATTATGAAGTCTTTCATACCAAGCTCTGAGAGATTTCTTGAGTCCATATATTGCATTATGTAATTTGTAGACCACGTCCCTTTTGCTATGATCTATAAAACCTTCTAGTTGTTCAATGTATACTTATTCATCAAGAATTCCATTCAAGAATGTAGATTTAACATCCATTTGATACACTTTAAATCCTCTGTGTGCTGCATATGCTAGTAGAGTTATAACACCTTCTAATCTTACAACAGGATCAAAAGTTTCACCATAATCAATACCTTCTTCTTGAGAATAGCATTTACATACCAATCTATTTTTGTTTATGGAAAGTTTCCCATTTTCATTTAGCTTGTTTTTGAACACCCACTTTGTGCCAATTACATTTTTATCCTTAGGTCTAGGAACAAGAGTCCATGTTTTTTTCTTCTCTATCTGTTTTATCTCTTCATTTATTTCTTGAATCCAACTTTCATTATCAAATTCATCTTTTATATTTCTAGGTTCAAATTTAGCAAGTAAACATCTACCTTTCAATTTGCCTCATGCCATTGTTCCATCATATTTGTCTCCAATGATTTGATCAGGTGCATGATGCTTTCTGATGTATCTTGCTAACATAGGTTCTTTGGATTTGGAATGAGTTTCACTAAATTCATCATGAACTTCAATGTCTAGCTTGGGTCCCATTGTTTATGACTTAGGTGCATCAGACTGAGTTTGAACTAGTGTGGTAGCCTCTAACTGTGAATTAGGTCCTTCAGATTGTGACTCAGCTTGCACTGTCTGCAACTCAGTAACTATTGGAGATTTTGGGGACTTAGGAAGTGAAGCCTCATTTCTTTTAGATAAGTTTGGTAGTGTATTAGGTTCATAGTTAAAAAATATTTTGTAATTCTTAGGTTCTTTGCTGCTTACTATTGGATACAATTGATTAATTGTGTGTTGTCTTTGATGTTACACAAATGTCATATCAATTGACAGTCAGTGCAAGCCGAGCTCACTTGGTTAGTGAAGATAGTTTTCCTAGTCGACCAAGCATTCCTAAGTTTAATTTGTGCACAAGGTAGTTCCTATTGAGCTCACTCAAGCATTGAAGGAAGTTAAGCAAAAAAGAGTATTAACCAAGCTCACTCGGTTAACGAAGGGAAAGTTGAGCAGAGTCAATGCTAACTCAGTTCACTCGGTTACCAAAGGAATTTTTTAAGCTCGTAGTGTTAACCAAGATTCTATTGGTTAACACAAGAAATTGCTTTAGAATCAGTTTCTACTGAGCTGGGTCGGCTACTAAAGGATTTTCTTGTTTTGGCATGTAAAGCTTAAATATTTTGACTATTGATTCTAGCCGACTAAGGAGATAAATATTGGTTATTCTAATTTATATTTGAGCTGATTTGACAATTTGAAAGGTAAAAGTAAAAATTTCAAGTTGTGATTTCAATGTATGTGATGTGTACAAGTTAAATAAGTTGAAAGAGATATGAAGAGAGGAAGCAAACTTGAAAGATAAGGAAGTATCCTTGTGGAGTAGAAAAATATTATTCAATCAGGAAGGATCAAGTATGAACCAAAATAGAGACTTGTAATCAGAAATTTAGTTGCATGACAATCAAGTCATTTCATTGTTACTCTCTAAGCATTGTAGCAGTGATCTAAAATATCTTAATAGAGTTGGTTTAACAACCATTTGTAAATCCTCTAACAAGGTGAAAATTTCATTGAATTGTTTCAAGAACTTTTGCAAGGCAAATCCTAACAGGGTGATTAAATAATTTAATAGGGTCACACCTAATAGTGTGTTTTGTAATATTTAATAGGGTTGTCTCCTAAAAGGGCTCACTTCAGAAGAGTGAAAAATAGTAACTAGTTACATTGGTGGTTTTTCTCAAATTGGGGTTCCACATTAAATCCTAGTGTCTCATGTGTTCATGTTACTTCTTTCATTCTTGCTAGTAATTACTTATAACATCTTAAGATTTAATAAAGTAATTCACACTCTACATTTACTGAGTTATAGCAATTTTTGTGTGTTTACCTAGTATCAATAGTAATTAGTTTTATCAGTTTGAATTTTATAGATTGACATTTAAGAGATTTGAGATTTATTTTAGTGGTAACTGATTCACCCCCCCCCCCCCCCCCCCCCCCCCCCCCCCTCATTTTAGTTACTCTTATATTTTCAACAATTGGTATAAGAGCTTTTGGTGCTTTTAGAAAAGGTTTCAAGGACCTAAGCTAAAGATCATGATGTCTTACATTAGAGAGATTCCAAAGCCGAACATAGATACCTTCGCAATATGGCAAGGATGTATGAGGCTTCATCTAGCTACCATTAGTGATTTAGGATGAAAATATCTTGATGAAGAATATAAAACTCCCTCTGGAACATTATTAGTTGATGATATTACTAAGAAGAACCATAACATCATGATGATTAACATTGCATCTGCTCTCAGTTATGCTGAATTTGATGAGGTGAAAGACTGTAAAACTGCTTTTGGTATGTGGAACAAACTGAAAGAAATTTATGAAGGAAATGAAAATGTAAGAAGAGCCAAAGAAAAAAGCCTTAGAGGAAAATTTGATCAAATGAGGATGACAAAAGATGAAAATGTTGCAAAATATGTGGAAGGAATCAAGGACAGTGTTAGTCCAATCAAAGCATCTAGAGGAGAAATCAAAGATGAAACTATTGTAAGTAAAGTTCTCAGAACTTTGCTTCCCATTTATGCAAGTAGAGTCTCTTCTATTCAAGAAAAGATATGTGATCCAAATCACAAGTTAAGTTTGGATGCCCTAGTATGAAGATTGACAACTTTTGAACTAGACAACTTTAACAACTATGTTCCTACTTCCAAGAATATTGAGCTTGCATTTGAAGCTAAACTCTCACTCAAAGAAAAAGGCAAAAAAAAAAAAGATTATCAATCAAAAAGTGAGGAAGATATTGAAGAAAGTTTTGATAGTGATCTTGAAATTGTTGAAGCTCTACTTGCAAAGAAATATTTTAGAAGCAGAGGAGAGTACAAAGGTAAAATCCCTCTAATATGTTTTTCTTATGAAAAAATTGGCCATATTGCTACTAGGTGTCCAAGTAGAAGAGAAGGAAGAGAAGAAAAGCCACAAGTACAAAGGCAAGAAGGAATTCAAAGGTCACACATCTTACAAAGAAAAAGGTAAGAAAACTTGTTTCATGGCTAAAGATTTTAGTAATAGTGAAGATGAAATAGCATATATTGCTATAAAAGATGAATCTGATGATGAAGGAGGTAAGATGTCACTTGTCTCTCATGTTAGAAAAAATGACACATGGATCATAGATAGTGGATGTCCTCACCATATGACTGGGAACAAAACTAAGTTTGAACATTCTGAACACTATGATGGAGATAGTGTAAGGTTTGGAAATAATGAACCTTGTTGTATAAAAGGGAAAGGACAAAGCTCATTAACCAATGAACTTCTATGTGACATTTCTTATTGGGTTGAAGGACTAAAACATAATTTTCTAAGTGTGGCACATCTAAACAACAATGGATTCAAGAAAGAATTCATGAATGGCAAATCAAGATTGCTAGATAACCAAGGAAATCTGATTGGATTAGGTAGACAAACAAAAGGTAACCTATTTTATCTTGATCTTGGTGATTGTTGATGTTTCATTGCTCAAGTAGAAGAAAGTTTTCTATGGCACAGAAGGCTATGTCATGTAAACTTTGATAATATGGTCAAGATTAGCAAACTCAGAAGAGTAAGAGGTCTTCCTAATTTGGAGAAACTTAATATTGGATTATGCAAAAATTGCCAAATTGGTAAAATAGGAAAGACTAGTTTTAAGAGAAAAAATTATTAGTTAGAAGATGTCTTGGAAATTGTGCATACTGATTTGTGTGGACCCATTGGAATAGAAACTTATAGTGGAGATAAGTTTTTCATTCTTTTTGTTGATGATTACTCTAGAATGATGACTATTATGTATTTGAAAGAAAAATTAGAAGCTTTTGAGAAATTCAAATGGTATCTAGCTAGGGTGAAAAAAGAAACTAGAAAAAGATTGAAATGCCTAAGATTAGATAGAGGTGGTGAGTTCATCTCAAATGAATTCAACAATTTCTGCATTGAAAGAGGAATCAAAAGAGAAGTATCAACCCCTGGTACTCTTGAGCAGAATGGAATAACTGAAAGAAGAAACAAATCCATCATGGATTGTGCAAGAACACTAATGATTGAGAAGAATGTTGCTATCAAATACTAGAAGGAAGCTATCAACACTATAGTTCATACTTTTAATCGAGTTCAATTGAAGAAGGACACAAACAAAACCCCCTATGAACATTATGTGGCTACAAACTTAATGTAAGTTACTTGAAAGTATTTGGCAGCAAATGTTATATCTTGAAAGAATCTAGAAAAGGAAAATTTGATGTAAAAGGTGATGAAGGTATATTTCTAGGATATTCTTATAGAAGTAAAGCATACAAATATTTGAATTTGTCTACTCACAAAATCATAGAAAGTGCACATCTAACAAAAAGGAGACTTCATCTCCTGAGCTGACCAAGTCTACATTAGTTACCGAGTTGCAGGAAGTGCAAATTGAGTCACAAGGACTCGAGTCACATTTAGAGGCTATTGAGTCTAAAGAACTTGAGCCACAAATAGAAGGACCTAAGCCAAAAGATAAAATTCAAAATGAAGACAGTGCAGTTCATTCAAAAGTCAAAGAACTTGTATTAGCTAAATATGTCAAAAGACATCATGCACCTGATAAGATTATTGGAGACAAATCAGATGGAACAATGATAAGAAAAAAACTAAAAGGTACATGTTTAATTGCTGAATTTGAACCTAGAAGTGTTAAAGATGGATTGGAAAGTGAAAGTTAGATTGAGGCTATGAATGAAGAAATAGAACAAATAGAAAAGAAAAAGACTTGGGCTCTTGTTCCTAGGCCTAAAGACAAAAATGTGATTAGTAAAAAATGGGTATTTTGAAATTAGCTAAATGAAGATGGAAAAATTTCAAGAAACAAAGCAAGGTTGGTATGTAAAGGTTATTCTCAAGAAGAAAGTATTGATTATAGCAAAAATTTTGCCCCTGTTGCAAGATTAGAAGGTCTTAGGACTTCACAGGCTTATACAGATCACAAAGGATTCAAGGTATATCAAATGGATGTTAAATCTACATTCTTGGATGGAATTCTTGATGAGAAAGTCTACATTGACTAGCTAGAAGGTTTTATTGATCCAAACCAAAGGGACATGGTCTGCTGATGCAGGAGAATCCCAAGTTGCCTTGTTATCCTCCTCATTTTTGTTCATTCTGCAAGTTGGTGCCAAGTTAATGTAGCACTTAGTTGGTACCAAGTTATTGTAGCACTTAATTAGTGCTGAGTTACTATAGCACTCAATAGGTGCCAAGTTATTGTAGCACTTAGTTGGTGCTAAGTTACTATAGCACTTAGTTGGTGCCAAGTTACTATAGCACATAGTTGGTGCCGAGTTACTGTAGCACTTATTGGATGCTAAGTTACCTAGTGTATGTTGAGTGACTCTCTATGTGCTAAGTTATGCAGTGTGTGCCAAGTGACCATTGATGTGCCCAATTTTCTTGTTTATGTTGAGTGTTAGCATTTGGATGTGATTTTTGTGAGCTGACTTGTAGGATTTATTTCGATCATGATATTTATGTTAAGATATTTTCTTGGGATGTGTCCAACCTATTGTTGGGTTGGCCTTTCTCTTATGTAATGTTCTAGAATGATCTATAAGCCATTTTGGAAAGTATGTATAGAGTGTTTAGGCTTAGAGTTAGGCAAGTTTTGGGAAGAGGAATCCAAGAAAGTAGAATTGAAAGTGTGAATTTGCAGTTGGCTCTTGAATGTAAATGTATTTGTAATTGACCATATCCTAGAAGGCCTTACAGTTGGGCATGTATGAAGATATTTTGATGAATCAATAAAATTATTTCACTCTTCTTCCTCCTTTGGTTGTTATTCTTTGTGTTTGCTTCTGTTGCATTAACTCTTGCAGGGTGGTTTGGATAACTGGGTGTGTCATTGGCCCTAGTTATTCATCCTTTACTTGCATCAATTGGTATCAAAGTGCTTGAGGTTCATCCTTATGGAGATTGGATCATGTAGAACCTTGATTCAGATTTGGTTGTAGGGTTGCAGATCTTCAAATTTGACCTCTAACATGCAGAGGGTTATGATCTTGCAGGAACCTAATTTGTAAAGATGGTTCATGGTAGAGGAAATAATGTTGATAATGCTGTATTGGATCAATTAAGACAAATTGTTGCCAGATTAGATGCTGTGGAGATAGCCCCAAGGAGAGGAGCACATCTTGATAATGTAAGTGATGATACCATAATCCTGAATCTAAAGAAGATCAAGATGAGGAATGATTGTTGCGAGTATTGTCCAGGAAAAATTCAAATCTTGTTGTAGAAGTTGTTCCTTATGATGGAAAATTAGATACTTGTGTTGGATTAGATCTCTGATATGGAGAAGTTCTTTGAGTATGAAAACACTCTTGATAATAGAAAGGTGAAGATTGCAGTCACTAGGTTGAAAGGTCATGCATCACTATGGTGGGAGCTCTTGCAAATTGATAGAAAAAGGAGAGGAAAGGAGAAGATCAAAACTTGGCCAAAGATGGTGAACAAGGTAAAGAACAAATTCCTCCCTACTGATTACCAAGTTAGCTTGTTGAGAAAGATGAAAAATTTGAAACAAAAGGACATGACTGTGAAAGAGTATACTAAGGAATTCTATAGATTGGACATCAGATCTGGAGATGTGGATGATGATGTTGAGAAAATTACAAGGTACATAAATGGATTGAGATCTAGAATTCAAGATGAAATAAGTTTTGTGAAGTTGGAAAGTGTTGAAGAAGCATATCAATATGCTTTGAAAGCTGAGGAGATATTGACAAAGATGCATGAACCAAGACAAAGATGTAGAGGTGGTAGATTCCAGAGAGGCAGAGGTAGATTTTATGGTGAAGGTGGCAGATCTAACAATTTTATGCAAGATGAAGGAAAATTTAAATGGAAGAATGATGAGAAAGGAAAGATTGAATGGAAAAGTAGTAATTCTTACCGAGGAGGCACTAATTCTTATCGAGGAAGAGATAATTCTTATTCTAGAGGTGGATTTCATGGTAATTGTTTCAGATGTGATAAAGAGGAACATAGATCTTTTAAATGTAGATCCTCTGAAAGTGGGCAAGGTAACATCAATGTTATGATTCAAGGTGATGAAGAGGGTTCACCAAGTGGACTTGAGGCTAGAGAAAATCTGATGGTGAGAAGAACCTAATGTAATAAGAGAAGTGATGAGGAACCTATTTTAAGGAGAAGTCTTTTCAAGAAAAGATGTAAGTGTTGGATACAATTAAGTAATTGTGTATTGTCTTTGATGTTACACAAATGTCATATCAGTTATCAGACAGAGTCTACCAAGTTCTATCAACCAGGAAAACAGTTTACAGAGCTTACTGAGCTCAATTGGTCAGTAAAAGCCTTTTACAGTCTATACCGAGCATTCCGGTATGTCACACAGTGAGTTAGTGTTAACCGAGTTAACTCGGTAAGCTAAGGAAAGTTTAGTTCTTATCGAGATCACTCGGGTATCAAAGGCTTTTGTAACGAATGGTTAGTGTTAACCGAGTTCGCACAGTAAGCTAAGGAAAGATGAGTTTTCACTGAGCTCACTCGGTAGTCAAAGACAGCTTTTACCGAGTCCAGTCAGTTTCCAAAGGAAGTGGCAGGATTACCGAATTTCTCGGTAATTTTAGTTCTTACCGAGTTCTGCCCGTTAACATAGGAAGGAAGTTTTTGTTCTGTATTGACTGAGCAGCGTCGGCCAGTGAAAGTTTTTTTTTTGTTCAAGCCGACTTTAGAATATGTTTAGTCAAGTTGGTTGGGCAAGCCGACTTTGGAATTGTTTTAACAAGTTGGTTGGGCCGACCTGGTATTATGAATAATATATAAAGAGGTGCTCAAGATAAAAAAAAAAGAAAGAATGAATATACGAAAAATGCAAGGAAGTGCAAGGAAGAGACTTGCGTGTGCTTAAGCAGAATTGAGCAGAGGGAAATCTTGGAGCTGCAGAGATATATTTGATCAGTAAGGATCTCGTGGAGCTAAACTGAGATCTGTATTCAGCAAGATAAGTTGCATGTATTTTCAGATCATTCATTGTTGCTTTCTAACCATTGTAACAGTGATTCCAAAATCTCCTAACAGAGTTGGTTTAACAGCCATTTCATAAATCCTTTAACAGGGTGGCAATTCAGTTGAATTGTTCAAAAAGACCTCTTACAAGGCCACTCCTAACAGGGTGATTAAATCCTCTAACAGGGTCACACCTAACAGTGTGTTTTGTAACCTTTAACAGGGTTGGCTCCTAACAGGGCTCACTTCAGAAGAGTGAAAATTGGTGACTAGTTGCTGGTGGTTTTTCCCATATTGGGTTTCCACGTAAATCTGGTGTCTACTGTGTTAATGATTACTTTATTTTGCATAGTCGCTTATTTTAGTAAATGCTTCATAAATTAACTAAACACCTATCAAGTTTTAAGCAGTAATTTTTGTAGCAGCAGCAACTAAGTTTAAGGCATCTTTGGGACTTTTGAAAAGGTTTTTGTGGTAACTGATTCACCCCTCCCCTCTCAGTTACACCATCTTCATTTTCCAACAATTGGTATCAGAGCTTTTGGTGCTTGCAGGAGAAGATTTCAAAGATCTAAGCTAAAGATCAAGATGTCTTATAAGAGGGAAATTCCAAGGCTTAACCGAAACAACTTCTCAGCATGGCAGGGATTAATGAGACTTCATCTAGCTTCCATTGGTGACACTGGTCTGAAATATCTTGCTGAAAAATATGTAGAACCATCAGGTACATTATCAGTCAATGACATTGCTATAAAGAAGACTCATAACATTATGATGATTGATATTGCATTTGCCTTGAGTTATGAAGAGTTTGATGATGTCAAGGACTGCACTACTACCTATGAAATGTGGGAAAGACTGAAAGAGATCTATGGTGGAGATGACAATGTCAGAAGAGCCAAAGCTGAAAGTCTGAGAGGACAGTTCGATCAGATGAAAATGAAAGAAGATGAAAATATTGCCAAATATGTCGAAAGAATTAAAGCATGTGTCAGTGCTATCAAAGCTTCTGGAGGAAGTATCAGTGAAGAGACAGTCATAAGTAAAGTTCTTAGAACTCTACTTCCAGTTTATGCCATCAGGGTATCAGCCATTCAAGAAAGAAGGTGTGAGGCCAATCACAAGATAAACCTAGAGGCCATAGTTGGAAGATTGACAACATTTGAATTAGATAATTTTGATAATTATGTTCTAGCTGCAAAGAACATTGAGTCTGCATTTGAAGCCAAGCTCTCACTCAAGGACAAAGGAAAAAAGAAGAAGGAATCTCAGTCAGAAAGTGAAGATCAATCAGATCAGAGCTCTGACAGCGATCTTGAAGTAATTGAAGCCCTACTTGCAAAGAAATATTCAAGAGGAAGAGGTAAATACAGAGGTAAAGTACCCCTAATCTGCTTTTCATGTGAAGAAGTCAGTCATATTGCTGCAAGGTGTCCAAACAAGAAAGATAAAGATGAAAAGAAAGATAATAAATGGAACAGTAAGAAAGATTTCAAATCATTTAAAGATAAAAGTAAGAAATCATGTTTTATGGCTAAAGATTCTAATGATTCTAATGATGAAGAAGAGGATGAGATTGTTTACATTGCTGTAAAAGATGAATCTGACAATGAAGAAATGGCACTCATCTCTCACATAAGTAAGAATGATACATGGATCATTGATAGTGGCTGCTCACATCATATGACTGGAGATAAAACAAAGTTTGATCAATTTGAAGAGTATGATGGTGGCAGTGTAAGATTTGGAAACAATGAACCTTGTTGCATCAAAGGAAAAGGAAGAATCACTCTAACCCAGGAACTTGTATGTGATAATGCTTATTGGGTAGAAGGACTAATGCACAATTTATTGAGTGTGGCACAGTTACTCAACAATGGACTCAAAGTAGAATTCATCCAAGGCAAAGCAAGACTACTGAACGGTGAAGGAAAGCTGATTGGATCTGGTATTCAAACTAAAGGTAACTTGTTCTATCTTGAACTTGATGAACATTCATGTTTTATTGTTCAAATAAAAGAGAGTTGGTTATGGCATAAAAGATTATGTCATGTGAATTTTGACAATCTGGTAAAGATAAGCAAATTCAAAAAAGTGAGAGGCATTCTTGATTTAAAGAAACCAGAGGTCAGTTTATGCAAGAATTGTCAAATTGGAAAGATGGGTAAGTCTAGTTTCAAAAGAAAAAATTATCAGTCTGAAGATTTATTAGAAATTGTGCATACTGACTTATGTGGACCTATTGAAACTAAAAGCTATACTGGTGAAAAATATTTCATTCTTTTTGTTGATGATTATTCAAGAATGATGACCATCATGTACCTAAGGAACAAATCAGAAGCATTTGAAAAGTTCAAATGGTATTTGGCAAGAGTAGAAAAAGAAACAGGGAAAAGATTGAAATGCCCAAGGTCAGACAGAGGTGGTGAATTTATTTCACATGAATTTAATAACTTTTGTATTGAAAGAGGAATCAAAAGACAGGTTTCAGCACCAGGTACACCTGAACAAAATGGCATAGCTAAAAGAAGGAACAGATCCATCATGGATTGTGCAAGAACCTTGATGATAGAAAAGAATGTTGCTATCAAATACTGGAAGGAGGCTATCAGTATAGCAGTTCATACCTTAAACCGAGTACAGTTAAAAAAGGACTCATTCAAAACTCCCTACGAAATATGGTATGGCTATAAACCCAATGTAAGTTATCTGAAAGTATTTGGAAGCAAATGTTATATCTTGAAAGAATCTAGAAAAGGAAAATTTGATGTAAAAGGTGATGAAGGTATATTTCTTGGATGCTCATGTAAAAGTAAAGCATATAGATGCTTAAACTTATCTACTCACAAAGTCATAGAAAGTATACATGTGAAAGTTGATGAATTTGCAGAAAAGACTGAAGAAGAAAGCAAAAAAGAACCAGAAGATTACAAAAGATTCATCTTCAGTGATTCGGATATAATATCAACTGCATCTGAGAATCAGAAATCCTCTTCTACCGAGTCATCACTAACCGAGTTGCAGGAAACATCTACCGAGCCAACGTCTACCGAGTCAGAAAATACCGAGTTAGAGATTACCGAGCCTGAGATAACCGAGCAGGTACATACCGTGCCAGTTGATACCAAGCTAGACCAAACCGAGCAAAGAGGAGAAATGCAAGAAGATAACGACAAAAATCATCCAAAAGAAAAAGAACATGTTCTAACCAAATATGTCAGGAGACATCATTCAACAGATCAGATCATTGGAAATAAATCTGATGGAACCATCACAAGAAGTAAGTTGAAGGGTACTTGTTTACTTGCTGATTTTGAACCTAGAACTGTCAAAGATGCATTAGAAAATGATAATTGGATTGAAGCAATGAATGAAGAAATAGAGCGGATAGAGAAAAACAAAACATGGACTCTTATACCCAGGCCTAAAGACAAAAATGTAATTAGTACAAAGTGGGTTTTCAGAAATAAGTTGGATGAAAATGGTAAAGTATCAAGAAACAAAGCTAGATTAGTGTGCAAAGGATATTCTCAAGAAGAAGGCATAGATTATGGAGAAACTTTCGCTCCCGTTGCTAGATTGGAAGGTGTTAGAACCTTACTAGCATATGCTGCCTACAAAGGATTTAAAGTTTATCAGATGGATGTCAAGTCAGCATTTCTAAATGGTATACTGGATGAAGAGGTCTACATTGAACAACCTGAAGGTTTTATTGATCCAGATAAAAAGAACATGGTTTGCAAATTGCACAAGGCATTGTATGGTCTGAAACAAGCCCCTAGAGCATGGTATGAAAGATTGCATAGCTATCTTATTCAAATTGGATTTCAAAGAAATAATGATAACAGTAGTTTGTATATCAAGGAAGGACCAGAAAATAAGATTGTCCTGGCAGAAATATTTGTAGATGATACTATTTTTACAGGGAATGATGATCTTTGCAAAGAATTTTCAAAACAAATGAGCAAGGAATTTGAAATGTCAATGTTCAGTGAAATCAAATCCTTTGTGGGACTTCAAATTCAGCAGAACAAGAATGACATCTACATCACTCAAGCAAAATATATCAAAGAGATATTGAAAAAGTTTGGTATGGAAGACTGTAAACCAGTTGGAACTCCCATGTGTACTGGACTAAAACTTACCAAAGAAGATGATTCAAAGGAAGTAGATCAGACATTGTACAGATCTATAATTGGAAAGTTGCAATATGTAGTTCATACTAGGCCAGATATTGCTCTTGTAGTTGGAATTGTGGCAAGATTTTCAGCCAAACCAAGAGAAAATCACATGATGGAAATCAAGAGAATAATGAGATATCTGAAAGGAACTGAAGATTATGGATTATGGTATAAACTTGGAGGAAACCTAGACTTAAAAGTGTTTACTGATGCTGATTGGGCAGGAAATCTTGACGATAGAAAAAGCACAAGTGGAGGTGCATTCTTTCTTGGAAAGAGGTTGGTTTCTTGGACAAGCAAAAAGCAAAACTGTACAGCTCAATCAATAGCAGAGGCAGAGTATGTTGCTGCAGCAGTAAACTGTTCTAATATTGTTTGGTTCAAGCAATTGCTACAAGGCATGAAGATGGAAATCAAGGAACCAGTCGTCATGTTTTGTGATAACACAAGTGCAATCAATATATCTAAAAATCTAGTAATGCATTCTAAGACTAAGCACATTGCAATCAAGTATCACTTTGTCAGAGAATTGGTGCAGGACAAGAAAATTAGATTGGAATATGTACATATAAAGGAACATATTGCTAACATATTCACAAAGCCTTTACCTAAGGATGCATTTTTGTATCTCAGAGGTAAGTTAGGGGTTATTCCCCTATCTGAAGTTCACTAAAATAAGTTTTAGTGATACATCAGCTCTTACAAAATTGAACAATCATCAATTGATGCAGCAAATCAAGGAAATATTGCATATGAATCAGTACTAAAGGTACAATGAAATTCATGGTCTTTGGCATGTGTTGTCAAAGAGGGAGAGTTTTACTGTCATATCTTTTTCAAAATCCAAAATTTAATTAAGTAATTTCTTCACAGAGGGAGATTACTGTAAGAGGGAGAGTTCTCTATCTTAGAGGGAGAATTGTTAATTATGTTGTGTTGCAGTAGACTTGCTTTCAAATTTCATTTCTGCTATGACATGTTGTGTTGCCATCAATGCCAAAGAGGGAGATTGTTGGATACAATTAAGTAATTGTGTATTGTCTTTGATGTTACACAAATGTCATATTAGTTATCAGACAGAGTCTATCAAGTTCTATCAACCAAGAAAATAGTTTACAGAGCTTACCGAGCTCAGTTGGTCAGTAAAAGCCTTTTGCAGTGTATACCGAGCATTCCAGTATGTCACACAGTGAGTTAGTGTTAACCGAGTTAACTCGGTAAGCTAAGGAAAGTTTAGTTCTTACTGAGATCACTCGGGTATCAAAGAATTTTGTAACGAACGGTTAGTGTTAACCGAGTTCGCACGGTAAGCTAAGGAAAGCTGAGTTTTCACTGAGCTCACTCGGTAGTCGAAGACAGCTTTTACCGAGTCCAGTCAGTTTCCAAAGGAAGTGGTAGGATTACCAAATTTCTCAGTAATTGTAGTTCTTACCGAGTTCTGCCGGTTAACACAGGAAGGAAGTTTTTGTTCTATATTGACTGAGCAGCGTCGGCCAGTGAAAGTTTTTTTTTGTTCAAACCGACTTTAGAATATGTTTAGTCAAGTTGGTTGGGCAAGCCAACTTTGGAATTGTTTTAACAAATTGGTTGGGCCGACCTGGTATTATGAATAATATATAAAGAGGTGCTCAAGATAAAAAGAAAGAAAGAATGAATATACGAAAAATGCAAGGAAGTGCAAGGAAGAGACTTGCGTGTGCCTAAGCAGAATTGAGCAGAGGGAAATCTTGGAGCTGCAGAGATATATTTGATCAGTAAGGATCTCGTGGAGCTAAACTGAGATCTGTATTCAGCAAGATAAGTTGCATGTATTTTCAGATCATTCATTGTTGCTTTCTAACCATTGTAACAGTGATTCCAAAATCTCTTAACAGAGTTGGTTTAACAGCCATTTCATAAATCCTTTAACAGGGTGGCAATTCAGTTGAATTGTTCAAAAAGACCTCTTACAAGGCCACTCCTAACAGGGTGATTAAATCCTCTAACAGGGTCACACCTAACAGTGTGTTTTGTAACCTTTAACATGGTTGGCTCCTAACAGGGCTCACTTCAGAAGAGTGAAAATTGGTGACTAGTTGCTGGTGGTTTTTCCCATATTGGGTTTCCACGTAAATCTGGTGTCTACTGTGTTAATGATTACTTTCTTTTGCATAGTCGCTTATTTCAGTAAATGCTTCATAAATTAACTAAACACCTATCAAGTTTTAAGCAGTGATTTTTGTAGTAGCAGCAACTAAGTTTAAGGCATCTTTGGGACTTTTGAAAAGGTTTTTGTGGTAACTGATTCACCCCTCCCCTCTCAGTTACACCATCTTCATTTTTCAACAGTAAGATGGCTGAAAAATGTTGCAAAGTGATCATTGACAGTGGAAGTTCTAAAAATTTGGCATTAAAAGAGCTAGTTACAAAGTTGCAATTTTAGAGGTTGAAGCATCCCAAGCCCTACCATGTTTCATGGATCAAAGATGAGCATAAGATATCGATTAGTAAGTGAGAAATGCCTTGTAAAGTTCAAGATTGGACATTACTTTGATGAAGTTTTGTGTGATATTATGCTCATAGATTGTTGTCATATTTTTTTGGGTAGACCTTGGCAATATGAGAGATATGCTATACATGATGGAAGATTGAATCAATATACTCTTTGGGTAAATGGGAAGAAACAAATATTGCTGCCTTTTATTGAAATTCTCGACGAGGTTAATTTTACTAATGTAAAAAATTGCATGGTTAATGGAAAACAATTTGAAAAGGAAATGAAAAAGAATCAACTCTATTTTGCCATAGTTCCTAGAGGATTGAGTGTTGGTAGTAATGACTAAGTGATAGTAGATAGTGATAGCCAAGTACCAATAGAAATTACAAAATTGCTAAATGAGTATAAAGACATTATTGCTAATGATATTCTTAATGGTTTACCTCCAGTAAGAAGTATAAGTCATTGTATGGATCTAATTCCTAAAGCTAGTTTTCCAAACAAAGAACCATTTAGATTGACACCTACAGAGAATGAAGAACTTAATAGATAAGTGCATGAGTTGTTGCAAAAAGGTTTGATCAAAGAAAACTTGAGTCCATGTGCTATACTTGCTATATTAGCACCTAAAAGGAATGGAGAATGGAGAATGTGCATTGATTCCAAAGCCATTAAAAAGATAATAGTGAAATATAGGTTTCGTATGCTAAGGATGGATGACATAATGGATTTTTTTAGTGGAGTAAAGTATTTTACCAAGATTAATTTGAAGAGTGGCTATCATCAGATCAGAATTAGAGAAGATGATGAATGGAAGACTACTTTCAAGACAAAAGATGGTTTGTATGAATGGTTGGTTATGCCTTTTGGTTTGACTCATGCACCTAGTACTTTGATGAGGTTGATGAATGAAGTTCTAAAAATATTTTTGGGTAAGTTTGTAATTGTTTATTTGGATGATATTATGATATTTAGTAAGACTAAGGAAGAACATCTTGAGAATATTAAACAAGTATTATAGAGGTTGAAAGAAGAAAAGTTGCTGATTAATCTGAAAAAGTGTTCTCTTATGCAAGAGGAGATTGTGTGTTTGGGATTTGTAATTTTAGCTAATGGATTAAAGATGGATCCTAAGAAGGTTAAAGAAATTTTGGAGTGGCCTACACCTGAGAATGTGGGTGAGGTAAGATCATTTCATGGTTTGGCTAGTTTTTATGAAAAGTTTATAAATAATTTTAGTGCTATGACTGAGACAATGAGGGAAGATAAAAAGGAATTCAAGTAGACACATGGAGCTGATAAGAGTTTTGAGACTTTGAAACATTAGGCTACTAAATTACCTATATTTTCTTTGCCTAATTTCAACAAAGTATTTCAAGTTGAATGTGATGCAAGTGGTAATGCAATAGGAGCTGTATTAAGTTAAGAAGGTAAACTTGTTGCTTTCTTTAGTGAAAAGTTGAATGATGTTAAAAGGAAGTATTTTGTGTATGATGAATAATTTTATGCTATTGTTCAAGCTTTGAAGAAGTGGAGACATTATTTGATTCCTAAGGATTTTTTGCCATATACTAATCATAAAGCTTTACAATACTTGGGAGGTCAACATAAATTGAATCAGAGACATATGAAGTGGGTTGAGTACTTGTAGAGTTTCACATTTGTTACTAAGCATAAGAGTGGAGTTACTAACAGAGTTGCTGATGCATTAGGTAGAAGGCATTCTTTGTTGACTGAAATGAAGATTGAAGTTCTTGGTTTTGATGAAATGAAAGAGTTGTATGATACTGATCCTAATTTTTTTGAGGTGTGGAGAGAGTGTAGAGCACTAAATCTTATAGATCACATAAGTATGATGAGTATTTCATTCAAGAAGGTATGTTGTTTAAAAGTATTCAGTTGTGTATTCTTAGAAGCTCTATTAGGTTGAATGTAACTAAGGAAAAACATAGTGGTGGATTGGTTGGACATTTTGGAATTGATAAGACGTTGAGTTTGCTGAAAGAGAAGTATTATTGGCCATAAATGTATAAGGATGTTCAAAAATTTGTAAAGAGTTGTGGAGTTTGTCAAGTTGCAAAAGGAGTGAGTCAAAATACTAGTTTGTATACACCTGTTACTATTCCTGAGAAATCTTGGAGTGACATCAATATGGATTTTGTTATTGGATTACCTAAGATAGTGAAGGGGTATGATTCCATATTTGTTGTAGTGGACAAATTTTTTAAGATGACTCATTTTATAACATATAAGAAGACATCAGATGCTAAACATATTGTTGAATTTTTCTTTAAAGAGATTTTGAGATTGCATGGATTAGCAAGAAGCATTATTTCTAACAAAGATAGTAAGTTTGTTGGTTATTTTTGGAAGACTTTCTGGAAGAAGATGTGTACTGAATTGAAGTTTAGTTCTACATTCCATCCACAAATAGATGAATAGATAGAGGTTGTGAATAGAATCTTGGGTAATTTTCTAAGATGTTTAGTTGGGAATAAGCCAAGTAATTAGGAGATGGTATTGGCACAAGCTAAATTTGTATATAATAATTCTATGAATAGGAGTACAAGGAAGACACCTTTTGATATTGTTACTGGAATGCATCCTAGAGGTATATCATATTTGAGAGATGTTACTGGTGAAGAAAAGAGAAGCATTGCAGGAGAAGAATTTGCTAATTTTATGGAGTCTTTGAATAAGGAAGTGAAGCTGAGGTTGGAACAAAGTAATCAGAAGTATAAGGAGAATATTGACCAGTCTAGAAGACACCATGATTTTCAAGTTGGTGATGAGATGATGGTTCATCTGAAGAAAGGAAGATTCCTAGTTGGAAAATACAGTAAGCTGAAGATGAAGATATTTGGACCTTGTAAGATCTTGAAGAAGTTTGATAGTGCTAATACTTATGAAGTTGAGTTACTTGATGACATGTATATATCTCCTATGTTCAATATTTTTGATTTGTATAAGTATCATGAGTAGAGGATGAAGTTGTTGTATCAGATGATTAGCCTAAGAAATAGATTAAAGAAGTTGAATAGATATTGGATTAGAGAGTTGGCAAGAGCACAAGAGGAAAAGATTACTATGAATATTTTGTGAAGTGGAAGAACAAACCTATTGAAGATGCTTCATGGATTTTTCAATTTGAGTTGGATTCGACTTAGATTGTGACATCTCAATGATTTAGGAGAATCATTTCTTTCAACCCCAGTTGTCTGATGTAGGAACATCCTAGGTTTCCTTGTTATCCTGCTCATTGTTCATTTTGCAAGTTGGTGCTGAGTTAATATAGCACTCAATTGGTGTCGAGTTACTATAGCACTTAGTTGGTGCCGAGTTACTATAGCACTCAGTTGGTGTTGAGTTACTATAGCACTTAGTAGGTGCTGAGTTACTATAGCACTTAGTTGGTGCCAAGTTAATGTAACACTTAGTTGGTGTCGAGTTACTGTAGCACTTAGTTTGTGTTGAGTTACTAAAAAACTTGGTACTGAGTTACTATAGTACTAAGTTGGTGCCAAGTTACCATAGCACTTAATTGGTGCCAAGTTACTATAGCACTTAGTGGATGCTGAGTTACCCAGTGTATGCCAAGTGACTTTTCATGTGCCAAGTTACCTAGTGTGTGCCAAGTGACTTTTCATCTGCCAAGTTACCTAGTGTGTGCCAAGTGACCCTTCATGTGTCGAGTTTTCCTATTTATGCTGAGTGTCAGCATTTGGACATGAAATCTATGAGCTAACTTGTGGGATTTATTTCAATTGTGATATTTATATTTTTTTGGGATGTGTCCAGACTATTGTTGGGTCAGCCGTCCTCTTATGTAATATTTTAGAATGATCAGTAAGCTATTTTTGCAAGTATATATGTAGTGTTTAGGCTTAAATTTAGGAAAGTTTTTGGGAAGAGGAATCCTAGAGAGTGGAACTAAAAGTGCAAATTTGTAGTTGGATCTTGAATGTGAATGTATTTGTAATTGGCCATAATATAGAAGGCCTTATAGCTAGGAATGTATGAAGATGTTTTGATGAATCAATAAAAGTATTTCACTCTTCTTCCTCCTTTGGTTGTTGTTCCTTATATTTGCTTCTGTTGTGTTAAATCTTGCAGGGTGGTTTGGATAGCTGGGTGTGCTATTGGCCCTAGTTATTAATCCTTTGCCTGCATCATCTGCAAATTACACAAATCCTTATATGGTCTTAAACAAGATCCTAGAGATTGGTATGAAAGACTACATAACTATTTGATACAGATTGGTTTTGAAAGAAAAAATGATAACAATAGCCTATACATCAAGGAAGGAACAGATCAAAAGATTGTATTGGTAGAAATATTTTTGGATGAAATTTATTCATAGGAAATGATGACTTATGCAAAGCATTTTTAAAAAAAATGAATAAGGAATTTGAAATGTCCATGTCTAGTGAAATAAAATTCTTTTTTGGATTGTAGATACAATAGAATAGAAATGGTATCTATATCACTCAATCTAAGTACATCAAAGAGATACTTAAAAAATTTGGAATGGAAGATTCAAAACTAGTTAGAACCCACATGTGTATTTGACTCAAGCTTACAAAAGATGATGACTCTAAAGAAGTAGATCCGATGTTATACAGATCAATGATTGAGAAATTATAGTATGTGGTATGTAGTGCCTGCCCCTAGTTCACATTTCTATTTATCATTATACAACTCTTCTAGGCTAGTTTTATGCTTATGATTAGTAGCATTACTTTGAGTTTATCAATTATTGTTTCAGATTTAGTTTATGTTTATGTGAGATTATTTGGCACTCTATATTTCATGTATGTATAATGATTATTCAGTGTTTTTAGTTATTTATGATGATTAGTTAGATGGTAATTGTACATGTTTTCTTATGAATACTTACTCCATACTTGTATGTGTATGGTGTGTGTGTTTGTTTTTTTTATGTATGGCATTTCTGATGTGGTCAAGGAAGGGAGTCGTAGTCACTTGCTAGTCGAGATCTACACGATGCACCACTTCTTGCCATTGCCTGTTTAGCTTAGAATATTGTGTCTATACATGTGTGGATTTTATGCAGGTTGCAGGTATCGAGTATCGACTTCCCTGAATTGCTAGGATGAGCGTACCCTATCGCATTATCTCAATGGTAAGAGAGGGGAGATAAAATCTTAAGTCCAATTCCTAAACCCTTTAGCCAATTGTCCTAATTGATAATTAGGACAAGTATCTGAGTTAAGTACCATCTGAATGCATCAAATGATGTTATTTCATGATTATAACCCTTTTGTTTGATTTAATATGTATTTTCTTATGATGGGCTTTCGTATGTTGCTTTATGAGTCCTTGATGTATTTTCTATTAATTAAGTCTAACTAAAAAAAGATTAATTAATGATTTAATTTAATGGAGAATTAATATGATATCTTTAAATATTTAATTAATTGAGAAATTAATTAAATAAAAGAATTAAAATTTGGAGATAAAAGTTTAAGGATAATTTAGAACATGATAATATTTATTTAATTTAATAATAATATATTTAGAATTCATTTTTAAATAAATGCTAAATATTATTGTTATTTAAATTAATTAAATATTTTATCAATTAAGTTTCTAAAATAAATTAAAAGTTGAAAGATATTAAATTATTAAAAAGATTCTACATTGCATGAGTTTAAAATAAAATAAATTAATTAAAAAGATAAAATAAGTGAAAATAATAATGTTATTTTAATTTCATAAAGTGCACATGGGATTAAAAGTAATAAATTAATTAAAAATACAAGTCAAGTAGAAAATTAAATAAAGTTATTTAATTATACATTTAACATGCATGGAAAGGATAAAAAGAGTAATGCAATATAAAGCAAAGATTAATAAAATGTTAATATGGAGTTAAGGGTTGTGAGCAAGGAGTTCTCCTGGGTGAACGCACAATCAGTGCCTCAATTTAAGGAGAGAACTCGTTATCATAATTAGAAGGTTCTTTTTAGAAGGACCATAAATATTGGACACGAGATTTGGGAAATAAATTCAGAAGAACAACGATAGGAAAGATTATCAGAGAAAAGTTTTTGAAGAGGAGCGAATTTTCTCACAATTTTTGGGGATTGCATATTAGCATCAGGCTTAGGTAGGGTCTTGTGTTTTGACCACAAATTTTGGAGACAAAAATTTTGAGAGATGAATTTGGACGTGAATTTTGGGAGGCGAATCTTCTCACAATTCTTGGATGTTTGTGTGTTAGCATCAGGTTTAGGTAGGGTCTTGTGTTTTAATCATAGCTTGAATTATGCAATTTGATATTTCCGTCTACTTTGTGATTGTAAGAACTTGTCTTCTCAAATTTTATTGTATGAATGTGTCAATTCTTCATTCTGGACCTTTTTGCTATTCATTTTCATCTGTAAATGCAGGTTTAAAAATTGTTTAGAAGACCTCATTCAACAGTTGAAATAAATAAGAATTAAATCAAGATTTGAGTTTGAATTAAATGGAATTTGAGAAATTTAATAAGGTTAGGGTTTTGAAATTGGAAGAAGAAAACTCTAAGTTGGAAAAAAAAATATGATTGATTTATTTTATTTAAATTTTATGATTGATAAAATTTAATAAAATAAATTTACTTGAAATCGATTAATAATAATATATATGATTTTATTAAAGAAAAGATTTACATTGTAAATTTTAGGTATCTATAAAATCTGATTAGATGAATTAATTTAGTAAAATCAAATCAAATAAAATATTTAACTAAACATGTATGGGAGATTGGATGGTTTTAAATCAAATAACAAAATCTTTAAAAAATATAATTATTCATATTAAAATCGTGCCGAAAGGGTTTTTGTGTTTCATTTATAAAATGAGTTTTACTAAAACAAAGTTAATTATAACATATATGTATTTATATTAACAAAATAAATAAATAAATATAAACAAAAACATATACAAAAGTACCCCCACATAACTCTCACCTACCTGTTCGGTGGCCTATCGTGAATTCATATGTACCTGTGCTAACATAAGTCGCAGTGTACATGCAGGTAGCGGTTAAATATCGCTTTCAACATAGTTCTTTTAAAAAGGACGATTAGTATGTGCTTTTTTTCAATATTTGGAAATGGTTAATGTTTAAAGTTTCTTTTAAATTTATAATCTTATTATGTATTCTTTAAAAAGTTATATAAGATAAAGTTATTAATAATAATAACTTTTTAATTATTATGATTTATACATAAATTTAATTATTATTAATATTTTTTTTTATTAATAGATTTTAATATTAAATGTATTATTAATTAATAATATTTTATTAACAAGTTTTATAATGTAAACTTATTATTATTTAATAATATTTAATTGATAGATTTTATTATTATTTGTCAATTTAAATATTAATGCATTTTAATATAGTTTTTGTAATTATTAATTTATTAATAGTTTTTGGTTAAATATTAATAAATTGATAAAGATATTAATACAAGTATTGAGATCAATAATTATTAATTAATTTAATTAAAAGTAGTTTAATTAAAGTTAATTAATAATAGATATTATTTGATAAAATTGTAGAATTATATTATTGATTTAAAACATGATGGGAGGATAATTATAGTTTCATTCGAACAAGTGAATGAGTCAACCTGTAGGGTAATTTAGAAATCTTTTGAGCTTGAATCATACCTTGAAATGAAAACTAAAAGTCTAATGTTTAACTCAACTGCATGTTTTCAAATCCAAACTGTTACACTATTATGTTTTCTATTTATTGTCTATGCTTTGGGGTGTTTCGGGGTTGATTAGATGTTGACGAGTTATAGGTTGTTACCAGAGGCTCAGGGGTTATGTGATTGTGATGATATGATGATTTGATCTTAATATTTTTACCCAACCATGGTAATGCGATGACATGCTCTATGATGTGTATGGATAATTGATTGTTATTGCTTTCAAGTTTCCTTGTATGAAGCAGAGGTGTATGTTTATGTGATACCTGACTTAACCATTTTTGAGTCATCGATCAGTTATATTTGATAACCATTTTTGAGTCTCAATCAGTTATACTTGGATTACCTTCTAGTTGCTTTGAGAGGACTGAAGTGTTTGTTTAGATCTCGATGATGTCATGTTGTGACATGTTTTGACTTGACCATTTTGGAGTCTTCGATCAATATTGTGATTTACTATTGAGATACTTTTTGGTTGCTCATTGGAGAACCAGTGGATATTGTGATTTATCATTGATGCCTTCAGTTGCTAATAGAGAACTATTGTGATCATATGATTATCATTTGATGCTTATCAGTTGCTCATGAAGAGCAGATGTAATTATTGTGGCTTATCCTTTATGATTTTTTTTAGTCACTTGTATAGGACTGAGGTAATTTTATTATGATTCTTTGATTTGTGATTTCATGAGCCTAGGGTAGGTTATCTATGTGTAGAGTCGAGAAGTGGCTTGCAATGGGGGTCAGGGCCCTAAGAGGCTACCTGGAGAAACCAATTGTAAGTTGTTTTAATAAGTGAAAATATTTACACTAAATGAGAGAAAATGAACCTAAAAAGATAATTGTATGTTCTCTCCCATGCCTTGAGTGCTAGTACAGACTAGGATGGGGTAGAGAGAATGCTTGGTTATGACCTTGCATTCTGTAGTATGCCTCATCATTATGAGAGGATAGTAGTGGCCGCAGGGATCACTAGGGACCCAAGATTCGTAAGGGATTTCTCGAGTAACTTCTACGTGAATTTTGCGATGACACTTTCTTGCTTGCATAGTAGATTCCCTACATGTCTTTGTGGTGCCTCTAGGTCTAGATGTTGATCTATGTGTTGGAACCTTTGAGTTAGTATACTTCTAGGATTTCCTAGACTTAGAGAGTATTTGTGATTATGTGATTTGATATCCTATATGAGACTTGAGACTATCTCCTCAGCGCGGTGGGAGTGGACCATTTAGGTTCCACGAGGTCGGGTGGTAGTGCATTTTACTCTTACCATTGAGATCCGTTCATGGTCACCATGGCTGGAGCTTTCTTGGTTGACATTTACCTTCATTCTTTTCCTGGTATTGTGATGGATGGTTAGATCTTATGATGGATGTTTTATCATTATGGATGTATTGATGTATCATATATGGTGAATGATTTCATTTATTTTATTTTACTTTGTATCATGGATTCTTGGAGGATGATGTACCTTTATTTCTACTTATGTATATTCTTTTACCCTTTCATACCCTGTGACATGTACAGTGGATGATTGAGCATTCTGAATTAATTTGCCAAGAGGCATTCAGAACAAATGTATATTAAATGGATATTGGACTTTCTTATTATTCTTTCATGTGGATGTGGTAGTTGTTAGAATTAGAATTAATTAAATTTAAATATGACTCAACATCTTGGGATCCTTAAGGAATGTAACCTGTTAGGTATGTTTGTTGATGATTACATGTTACTGCTTCTGCTACTATGTGTTTGATGTGTACATTATACTTTCTTGTTTAAAAAAAAATAAAAAAATGTTTAGCAAACTTAGTAAAACTTTAGGTTAATTCTTTTGGATCCCTTGGCAAGGCGTTACATGGTACATACAAGGCCTAATATTTCCTTAGCATTTGGGATAGTGGGAAGAGTTTTAGCTAAACCTAGAGAAACCACATGATGGCAATAAAAAGAATCTTGAGATATTTGAAGGGTACTGAAGACTATGGTTTATTGTACAAACTTGGAGGCAACCTTGACCTAAAAGTATTTAATGATACTGATTGGGTAGGAAATCTTGATGATAGAAAGAGCACTAGTGGTGGAGCATTATTTCTTGGTAAAAGGCTGGTACCTTGGACAATCAAGAAGCAAAATTGCACATATCAATCTATAATAGAAGTATAATATGTAGTAGTAGTCATGAATTGTTCTAACATTGTTTGGTTCAAACAATTGTTGGAAGGAATGAAGCTTGAAATCAAAGAGCCAATAGTGATGTATTGTGATAACACCAGTGCAATCAACATATCAAAGAATCCAATAATGCATTCCAAAGCCAAGCACATTTCAATAAAATATCGTTTTGTAAGAGAATTAGTATAGGAAAAAAAAATCAGATTGGAATATGTGCATAAAAAAGAAAAAATTGTAGATATATTCACAAAGCCATTACCTAAGGACGCATTTTTGTATCTAAGAGGTAAGCTAGGAGTCATTCCCCTATTTGAAGCTCACTAAATATAGTTTAGTGATGCATCAACAAGAACCAAATTGAAGATCAATTAGTTGATGCAGTATTAACAAGAACATATTGCAGATGAATCTATACTCAAGGTACATTGATACTAATCATAATTGTCTTTGGCATGTGTTGTCAAAGAGGGAGAAGTTTACTATCATATCTTTCTAAAATTTTGTAGAAAGAGAAGTTAAGTAGTTCCTTCATAGAGGGAGAACACTTTAGGAGAAGTTTTCTACATGAGATCAAAAAGGGAGAAACTTTCTATCAAAGGGAGTCTTATTCTCAAAATTTCATTGTGCTATGACATGTTGTGTTGTAATTAATCCCAAAGAGGGAGATTGTTGGATACAATTGATTAATTGTGTGTTTTCTTTGATGTTACAAAAATGTCATATCAGTTGATAGTCAATGCATGCCAAGATTACTTGGTTAGTGAAGACAATTTTCCTAATCTACCAAGCATCCTAAGTTTACTCTGTGCAGAAGGTAGTTTCTACCGAGCTCACTTGGGAGATTGTCAGATACAATTGATTAATTGTGTGTTGTCTTTGATGTTGCACAAATGTCATATCAATTAATAGTTAGTGCATGCCAATCTCACTTGGTTAGTGAAGATAGTTTTCCTAGTCTATCGAGCATTCCTGAGTTTACTCTATGTAGAAGGTAGTTTCTACCAAGCTCGCTTGGGCATTGAAGGAAGTTAAGAAAAAAAGAGTGTTAACTGAGCTCACTCGATTAATGAAGAGAAAGTTGAGTAGATTCATTGTTAATTGAGTTCACTTGGTTACGAAAGGGATTTTATAAGTTCACAGTGTTAACCTAACTTTTGTTGGTTAACAAATGAAATTGCTTCAAAATTAGTTTCTACCAGGCTGGGTTGGCTACCAAAGGATTTTCTTGTTTTGGCATGCAAAGCTTAATTATTTTGCCTATTGATTCTAGCCGACTGAGGAGATGAATATTGTTTAATCTATTTTTTATTTGAGCTGACTTGTTAATCTAAAAGGTATAAGTAAAATGGTCAAGTTTTGATTTCAATGTATGTGATGTGTGCAAGTTGAATAAGTTGAAAGAGATAGAAGAGAGAAAGTGAACTTGAAAGCTAAACAAATATCCTTAGGTCATTTCATTCTTACTCTCTAACCATTGTAGAAGTGATCTAAAATCTCTTAATAGAGTTGGTTTAATAGCCATTTGTAAATCCTCTAACAAGGTGGCAATTCCATTGAATGGTTTCAAGACCATTTGCAAGGCCACTCCTAACAGGGTGATTAAATCTTTTAATAGGGTCACACCTAATAGTGTGTTTTGTAACCTTTAACAGGGTTGGCTCCTAACAGGGCTCACTTCAGAAGAGTGAAAAATAGTAACTAGTTACATTGGTAGTTTTTCTCAAATTGAGTTTCCACGTTAAATCTTGGTGTCTCATATGTTCATGTTATTTCTTTCATGATTACAAGTAATTACTTAAAACATCTTAATATTTACTAAAGTAATTCACACTCTACATTTACCGAGTTACAACAATTACTGTGTGTTTATCGAATATCAACAATAATCAGTTTTATCAATTTGAATTTTATAAATTGACATCTAAGGGATCTAAGATTTATTTTAGTTGTAATTGATTCACCCCCCCATCCTCAGTTACTCCTATTATATTTGTAAAACTTTCTTCTTCACTCTTTTCTACAAACTCATCAATTCTCACATGTACACTTTCTATGATTTTATGAGTAGAAAAATTCAAACATTTGTATGCTTTACTTTTGCAGGAGTATCCTAGAAACATGCCTTCATCGCCTTTGACATCAAATTTTCCTTTTCTAGATTCTTTCAAGATATAACATTTTCCACCAAATACTTTCAAGTAACTTACATTAGGTTTGTAGCCATACCATAGTTCATAAGGAATTTGATTTGAGTCTTTCTTCAATTGTACTCTATTCAAGGTATGAACTATAGTGCTAATAGCTTCTTTCTAGTATTTGATTGCAACATTCTTTTCAATCATCAATGTTCATGCACAATCCATGATGGATCTATTCATTCTTTTAGCTATACCGTTTTGCTGAGGTATACCAGTGGCTGGTACTTGTCTTTTAATCCCTCTTTCAACGTAGAAATCATTGAATTCATTGGCAATGAATTCACCACCTCTATATGATCTTAAAAATTTAAATCTCTTGCTAGGTACCACTTAAACTTTTTAAAAGCTTCTAATTTAGTCTCTTAGATACATTACAGTCATCATTCTAGAATAATCATAAAAAAAAAGAATTTAAAACTTATCCCCACTATAACTATCTATTCCAATAGGTCCACATAAGTCTATATGCACAAGCTCTAAGACTTCTTTTGAATGATAGTTTTTTCTTTTGAAACTAGTCTTTCCCATCTTACCAATTTGAAAATATTTGCATAGACCCATATTAGGTTTCTTCAAGCTAGGAATACCTCTTACTCTTCTATGTTTTCTTATCTTAACTAGATTATCAAAGTTTACATGACATAGTCTTTTGTGCCATAGCCATCTTTCTTCTACTTGAGCAATAAAACATGAACTTTCACTGAGATCAAGATAAAATAGATTACCTTTTGTTTGCTTGTCAGATCCAACCAGATTTCCTTTTCCATCTAGTTGTTTGGCCTTACCATCCATGAATTCTACCTTGAATCCAATGTTATTCAACTGTTCCATACTCAGTAGATTATTCTTTAATCCTTCAACCCAATAAGAATTGTTACATACAAGTTCCCTAGTGAAAAAATGCATCCTTTTCCTTTTATGTTACATGTTTCATTATTTCCAAATCTCACACTACCACCATCATAATATTCAATGTGTTCAATTTTTGTTTTATGTCTAGTCATATGATGTGAACAACCACTGCCAATAATGCATGTATCATTTTTACTAACATGAGAGATAAGTGCCATCCTATCTCCTTCATCATCAAATTCATCTTTCAGAACAATATATACCATTTCATCTTCACTATTGTCAAAATCTTTAGCCATAAAACAAGATTTCTTACCTTTGTCCTTTTAGTTCTTGAAATACTTTTTTCCTTTGTGCTTATTTATTTTCTTTTCATATTTTTTTTTATCTACTTGGACACCTTGTAGCAATGTGACCAACTTCTTCACAATAAAAATAGATCAAAGAAACCTTACGTTTATACTTTCCTCTACCTTTGGAATACCTTCTTGCAAGTAGGGCTTCAACAACCTCAAGATCATTGTCTGAGCTATCTTGTGATTCTTCTTCTTCACTTCCTAATTGATTGGAATTTGATTTCTCACTCTTTTTCTTGAGTGAGAGTTTAGCTTCAAATGTAGACTCAATACCTTTTGAATTAGGGACATAGTTATCAAAGTTATCTAACTCAAAAGCTATCAATCTTCAAACTAGAGCATCAAAATATATTTTATTATTTGGATCACATCTAATCTCTTGAATAGTAGATAATCTAATTGCATAAATAGGAAGAAGAGTTCTCAGTACCTTGCTTACAACTATTTTTTCTTCAATGTGTCCTCTAGATGCTTTGATTGCACTCAAACTTACTTTGATTCTTTCCACATATTTTTCAATGTTCTCATCTTCTCTCATTTTCATCTAATTAAAATGACCTTTAAGAATTTTAGCCTTAGATCTTCTTACATTGTCATCTCCTCCATAAATGTCTTTCAATTTGGTCCACATTTCATGAGCTATTTTTCAATCTTTGACTTCATCAAATTCAGCATAATTGAGAGCAAATGTAACATCAATTATCATGATGTTATGATTCTTCTTTTAGGTAATATCTTCAATAGATAATGTTCTAGTGGGAGTCTTGTATTTAGCATCAATACATTTACAACTTGAATCATTGATAGTAGCCAGATGTAGCCTCATAAGTCCTTGCCATGCTGCAAAATTCTCTCTGTTCATCTTGGGAATTTCTCTTCTGTAAGACATCCTGATCTTTAGCTTAGGTCCTTGAAACCTTCTTTGCAAGAATCACAAGCTTTGATACTAATTGTTGGAAATATAAGAGGAGTAATTGAGAGGGGAGGGGTGAATTAGTTACCACAATAATAAATTTTAGATCGCTTAGATGTTCATATAAAATAAACTTTGAAAACTGAGTATTGCTGATGCTCAACAAACACACATAAACTGCTATAACTAGGTAAATACTGAATATGCTCAGTAAGTACTTAACATAAAAATCTTTAGATGTTATCTATGATTACCTTTACTTTAACTTAGTTGAAAAAACATGATAGAAAATAGAATGAACACATTTGGCACCAAATTTTTTAAGGTGGAAACCCAATTTGGGAAAAAAAAACCAATTGCAACTAGTTACTACTTTGACTCTTCTAAAGTGAGCCCTATTATGAGCCAACTTTGTTAAAGGTTAAAAAATACACTATTAGGTGTGACCCTATTAGAGGATTTAATCACCCTATTAGGAGTGTCCTTATTAGAGGTCTTTAGACAATTTAATAGAACTACCACCTTGTTAAAGGATTTACAAAAAACTATTAAGCCAACTCTGTTAAGAGATTTAGATCACTGCTACAATGGTTAGAGAGTAACAATGAGATGACTTGATTTCTAATGCAACTAAATTTCTAATTATAGATCTATATTCTAGGTTTTATACTTGATCCTTTCTGATCAAATATATCTTTTCAGCTCCACAAGGATATTCTTCTTATCCTTCTAATTCACTTCCTCTTTCCATCATTAAATCTTCAAAATGTATACACAACTTAACACATTCTAACCCACAACTTGACCTTATACTTATATCATTCATATTATCAAGTTAGCTAAAGCACAACTTAGAATAACTTATATTCATCTTCTTAGTCAGATAGAACCAATAGATAAATCAATTAAACTCAATATGCCAAAAAAAGAAAATCCTTCATTAGCCAACCCTGCGTGGTAGACACTAACAGAAAAATGATTTTCTTGTGTTAACCAAGTGAACTCGATTAACACTACATATTCATAAAGTTTCTTTTTCAATCGAGTGAGCTTGGTTAACACTCATCTTCTCCAAAATTTTCTTTGGTGCTTGAGTAAATACGATAGACACTGCCTTCTGAACTAGGAAAATAGTAGAACACTCGGTAGACATAGAAAACTATCTTCATTGCTTGAGTGAGTTTGACATGTACTAACTGATAATGATATGAAATTTGTGTAACATCAAAGACAATACACAATTAATCAATTGTATCCAACAATTTCATGTTTAAGTTGAATGAATTTTTACTATAATGGTCCATATAAACCTATATCTTCCTTGCTTTTCTATAAGTTTTATGATACTACATGATTTCCTAGATATCCTAATATGGTTAAAACTTATATAGAAAAATGGGATTGTATATGTGTAATTTATATATGTGTGTACCTTTTTCCTTTCTTACTTTTATGGGTAGGTTCCTGCAGCTATGTATTGTGATAAAGGACTGATATATGCATTAAATGTCTATCATGAATTAATAGAATAAATTTGTGCTACAAATTATTGCATGTGTACTAATTAGTTGCAAGAATAAGCCAAAGGAAGGAGTGCATATAAAGGAATTAATAGTACACTTATGCAGCCACCTGATATTTATGATAGTTGGTTGCATGTTTTATACAAGACTTGATTAGGTTATGCATAAATGTCTTAGAGAAGATGAAACTGATGGTATCCTATGATCTTGCCATGATGAACCATGTGGAGGATATTTTTTAGCTAAAAGGACAACATTCAAGATCCCAAAAACTGAATACTATTGGCCAACTCTACACAAGGATTCAACAAAATAGACAAAGAAGTGTGGTAGATGTCAACATATGGGAAGATGAAAAAATTCATATGAAATTACCCTACAAGCACAAGTATTTGTAACACAATTTGACAAATGGGGAATAGATTTTGTTGGACCAATTGATCCTCCATCAAAAGGTAAATCTTATATTTTGGTCTGTACTAATTATGTCACTAAATTGCCTAAGGTGAAACCTATGAAATATGTTAGGGATAATAATGTTGTAGAATTTTTATATGAAGTCATCTTTACACAATTTTGAGTCCCCAAAGAATTGGTGATTGATCAAGGGGCCCAATTTACATCTAATCTCATTACTAAACTCATGAATCAATACCCAATTTGACATGGTAAATATTTCTTGTACCATCCACAAGCTAATGGATAGGCTGAGATAACAAATAGGGAACTAGAAGCCATCTTGAAAAAAACTATTCAAATACATAAGAAAGACTGGGTAAACAAGCTTGCAGAGGCATTTTGGGCATATAGAACAACATGGAAGAAAACAACAAGATTTACTCCTTTTGAATTAGTCTATGGAAAAATAGCCATGATGCCAATTGATTTTGAGCACAAAACACTTTGCATTGCATTGGACCTAAATATAGATCCCCATGATTCTCAACAAGACTGCATCTTGTCACTAAATGAACTTGATGGTTTTCAAAATTATGCATTGCATAATACTAAATTAATTGAAATGCAATGCAAGAAATGACATGATAAATTTATTAAATATAAACAATTCACTATGGGTGATTGGACACTCCTCTATGATTCAAGGTATCAACACAATTTAGGAAAATTCCAAACTAGATGGTTGGGACCATATGAAATCGAAGTAATATATGATAATAAAGTAGTACAATTGGCTACACTTGATCCTATCCGATTCCATCTTATGGTCAATGGACATTGGCTCAAAATCTATAATAAACCATAGACTAGAGATGACTTTTGTAGCAATTTGATTTTACAAATTCTCCTACAACAATGGTACTTGAGTCTTCCACTCAATGTTCCACATTACTTTGACTCTAATCAAGTTTCATAATAAATCATCACTTTCTTTGTAATAATTATATCTCACCTTTGTTATCTCTCACCCATCCATATCATTTTTCTACTTCTACAACATGTATGCAACAATACAAATTTTTAAGACTTTGCATAGGTTCGTACTATGCACTTTTTATTCCATCCTTATTTATTTCCTTTAATTTCATGCATTTAAATTTTTTTCCATTTCATTCTTTTCTCACATTGCATGGTGGAACCCATGCTTTATTTTAAGTTGGGGGGAGGGGGAATTGTGTGTATAACATTTTCTTTTCGCATAAAAATCTTATGATTATTCGATAAGTAATATATTGTACTTTGAGTAATTATTTGAAGATATTCCATATCATTCCCTTTACACTTATCAAGTTAATGTGACACTTGCCTCCCTTTTGGAAAGTATGTACATAACCTATATTTATGGAAGTTTGGATGAAAGGTAAAAGTTTAATGATGATATGACATTTTTATATGGCATGTTGTTTTTCCAAAAGATTTAAACCTTTTTTTATCTTTGCTATCTCTAAAAACACATGCTCTACAAAATTTGAATTTTTCTCTCTATCTTGTATTTGTTCTGTGACTATGGAAGTTTATATTTTGGCATTTTTTTAGTATAATCATGGGGGGTGATTTGATATGACATGAACCCACAATTTTTAACATCATTCTCCAAGACAATGTTTTCTGTCCACTATTTGAAAATTGTGGTTGGCTCTAGTATTTTGAGAAGCTCACTGCTTGGGATGATGAAGTTTCTTTCTAGTTTATGAATTCATTAAGTAATGGAGTAGCAATGGTAAAAGGGTTTAGGGCTGAATTTATTTAGGAGATAATCTCTAAAGTCTTAGGGTTTCCATTGGAAGGAGAAAATTTTGAAGAATATATGGACCCACGTACGTTGAGGGTTCAATTCACCTTACACAAAGATGGGCCATTGGAAGTGGATAGGAAACTAGGCACAAGGAGGCTTTATGTATAAGAACCCTATAATCAGTGTTTCCTTTATATCATGAAGTATATTACATGCAAGGGAGGCCATCAATGGTTGCATGGTGTTCATTTCAAAATCCTTAGTTGTTTAAGGCATGACTGTAGACCTATCAACCTTCAACACTTCTTGTTTAGTCTACTAAAGAAACATTCTAGATATGTGTAGGAAGGTACACCTAACTTAGTCTCCCATCATTTTTTGACTAAATTAATAATAGAACTAGTATTAGGAAATATTTCTAGTGTATCTTGGGATGATTTATTATATATGGGTGAGTTATTTACAACATTTAGGGGACCTAGTGGTTCAGGAGTAGGAAGAAGGGTTGCTACAACAATCAACATTGTAAAAGTTATAAAGTGAACTATATTTGATGAACCCTCATCCAAATCACACACAAGAGGTAGGAGATGTTCATGATAATATTGTCACTCCCTCACCCTCTATTAAGAAAAAGAGAGTTTAGAAGGAGACACCTAAAACACATGCTAAAGGAGGATCTTCAAAGAAAAGGAAGAACGTGTCTAAAAATCCTATTGAAATATCTATGAGGAGGAGTGAGATTATTTCTAATAATTTTGTTCTAATAGATACCCCTATAGATAACACATCTCAAACTAATATCCCTAAAAATGACGAAGGAATTCCTAAGTATGATAAATTAGAGGAATTGATAAAAGATTTAGGAGTTAAGCCACATAATTCTAGCCAGCACTAGGAGGGTGTTGTTTACATTGGGGATGAAATAAGTGATAGTGATTCAGGGCATGGTAACTTTTTGACCTGAAGGAAAGGGTAAAGCCTTAAGTTGTATATGAATCTAAGAATGATAATGTTTCTGTTTCTAGAAATGAACCTACAAAACCTATAATTAATGATCCTCAAGACTTGGATGAAATTTTTCCTGTAGTCAATATAAATATTGTTGAGAAAGTTCTTAAGGAAATGATAGGTGAAGGATTGGAGACTTTAGTTTAGGTTGCAAAATAAATGGAAGAAGACTCTTCATTATATAGTAACCTCCTGAAAACCTTGAAAGAGATGATGTGGTATGGAAAGGAGAATCTACTGTTAAAACTCTAGTTGAAGGAACTAATGATAATAATGATTCTGGGTGGGTAGATGCTAAATATCAAGAATAAATGCCCCACTTGATCTCTCTATGCTGGTAGAAATAAGAATCAATTTATAATAGTAGTTTTTAACAAAAAAAGCTACGTGGTTAGAAAAAAAGAAGAGGATGTAGTGAATTATTAATAATCAAATAGAGGGATTTGTGGGATTGGGAAGACATGATTATGGTTTTGGAGGAAAAAATCACTCAGTTGATTACTTTGATTTTTGAACTTCTTCAATGTAGATCGACAATTTAAGTCTACACTTTGTTCCTAAAGGAGCAGATGTTACACTATCAAATGACTTAGATTGTTCAAGGTCTTAATTCTTGCCTCAATATTCCTGATGAATTATATTATTCCTTCCAAAAATCTCCTATAGCCATTAAGAATTTGTTGTGTGAACTATACATGCACAAGTTAGCTATTCTTAATGATAGGGAATGGAATCCCTTAATGTTTGTGGGAGATAACTAATTTAGAGCATTTATGTCCTAGATTTAGAATGAGATCACTAGAGAAAATTAGAGTAACCACTAAGAGATGTAGAGGAGTTAGAACCATTTTATTTGAGGCTTGAGGCAAAGGATCTACAAACATATTACTATGACTTTTTGAAAGTTGCAAATTGTAAGAATGGGGATAAACACATAAAGCCTCTTATTTAGAGTTTAGAGAGATGTAAGAAAATGAGTTACAAGAAGTAGAAAGATTAATCATTCAAAGATGGAAAAGACTTCCTCATGACTTGTAGGTTAAGGACCCACAATCTCCCTAGAATTTCATTATGGAAAGTAAGTGTATACCATGGTATGTCATGCTGGGGCAAACTAAGGGTAGTTTCTAGATTCCACTTAGGTTCCAACCTCCTCTACTAATGCATCCACTATTAGGAATCAATGAAGATTTCAATTCATATGACATGGTTTCCAAAGTACGAGCCTAGAAAAAACTTAAAGATTCTAAGGGTTATTACTGGAGTTGGTAGAAAGGAGGAGCAGGGTCTAGTGTTGCAGAAGATTTCAAGATAAAGGCCAGGGTTAGGAATTACATCTTGTCTAGAGGACCAGCCAACTTATAAGTTGGGGAAAATGATGGGCTCAAGAAATAACATATTTCTATGTGTTTTTATGGTTTTGATGGGATACCTCATGTTTAAGTTGAAATACTTTTTACTATAATGCTCTGTATAAACCTATAACTGCCTTGCTTTTCTGTAAGTTTCACAACACAATATGATTTCTTGGACATACTACTAAGGTTAACATTTATTTTAAAAAAATATGATTATATATATGTAATTTATAGATGTGCATACCTTTTTCCTTTCTTACTTTTAATGCGTAGGTTCCCACAACAATGTATGTTGAGCAAGGATTGATATATGCATTAAATGTTTATCATGAATTAATAGAATAATTTTTTTCTATAAATTATTGCATGTGTAATAATGTGTTGTAGGAATAAGTCAAAGGAAGGATTTCATATGAAGGAATGAATAGTACAACTATGTGACCACTTGATATTTATGAACTACTAAAGATCAAGTCAACTTAACAACTAAATATTGTGCAAATTCAAAAGCCATTATGTCATGTATTTTCTGAAGACTTATTCCATGGAGATGTGTACTATGCTGTAGTAATTCATTGCATTGCTAAGTTTTTATTGTTGAAGATAGATCTTAGGAAGCTAGCTTTTGTATTTTCTTTAAGTAAAGCTATTGAATCAAACCCTGAATATAGCTCAACAAAGTTTGTAATTGCAATAGCATTTTTTAGATATAGACTATCATTTTGAGTTTTTACCATTCTATGAGTTGATATCAATAAAAGTTGTATACTATTGTGTTTTACTATTTTAAGTTTATATCTATAGCTATTCACTCATCCAAGTGGGCTCACTTGGTGAGTGAACCTAGTTGGTAGAATTAGTTTTTCTTGTGATAAGATTAAGTAAGAACTCTATTGTTCCTGTAGCCATTAGTAACATAACCAATAGTTGTTCCTACATCAAAGGAGAAAAATTTAGAATCCTATTTGTATTTAATTTTTGTCATTTAGCTAAAATTTTATTTTACTTGCATATAGAATGAGTATTTTTCTTCTTACTTCTATAGGATAGAAATGATAGTTAAAGAGGTTTAGAGCATATAATTTAAAGACATCATTTCAAATTTACATTCTTGGTTGATAAAGTAAATGGGTCTAATGAATAGTTTTGGATGCTATGTTGGATGCACAATCCATATGCACAAACCTGAGTTTCTACTTCAATCATTTTACCAAGCAATCCTAAATAAGAAGGTCCTCTAACATAAGCACCTAGTAGACTACCCTAACCTAAAGTCACACTCGCCTCAAATAATGTAGCTTGTAGAATTGCATCCTTAAGGGTTTTAGATTGGAAAACCTTAACACTCCCAATGATACTATCATTAACTTATCTAATGAAATGTTGGACCATAAATGGCGAGGTTCCACTAATTCCCACATAAAGCATAAGCTGAAAGAATTTTTTCTCATACTCCACAATGGTCATGGTACACTACCTCAAGTCATGAAAATTATCCACTCTTTGCAAATACCACTAATCTGATAGGAATCATTTGCAAAATTTCTTAAGGAACTGTTGGTGTTTGAAAATGTTACCTATTTCCAATTACCCTGATGAGAACAAGATGCGTCTAGGGGCAGCTAACTCCCATTATCAACACATCCATTCAGACACCAGGCCAACTATAAGGCATGACCCTTCTTCTACTTCAGGCTCTGCAAAACCTAGGCGGGTAGACCTGTAGATTCTTTATATGGTACCAGTTGTAAAAGCATACACTGAATCTAATATGAAGCAGATAAAACCCTTATTTCTTCTATACTCAACCAAGAATCATAAGCATGAAATAGCTAGGAACATAACTCATGAAACTGGCAAGCTAAGTGTGGGTTAACATTGAGTAGCTTTCAACATAAAAGGGAAAATTGATTTAATATGTTGATAACAACAAGACCCAAGTATGAACAACAGAACTTAATGATCCTATCTCTGACCAGTGCCTTATCTATTGGGCAATTAAATGAATCATAACCATACATCTCCTAGAAACCTCAAACGTATCTCTACATTAAGATCCCTGATCTATCTTTCACCTTGTGAATAGACATCTGCTACAGAATGAATCTCATACTCAGAAAATCCTATCATGAAATCTGCAAACCCTGTGACAAATATCAAGCAATTACATGGTTCTTTGTTCCATAAGCAAGACATTTTAACCACATACATTTCAAAATGTAATGCAACCTAATTCATGCTCTTTGATCACAAATTAGAAGAAATAACAGAGCCATAATCAGGAGACAAGATTCAAACTGAACTTCAAACTTTTGCTGCACTTTATTTGTTTTCCTTGAAATCAAATACATGAAATGTACAGAAAATAACTCATAGATCACCCAACAGAAAAGAACTATCTGCAAAACTTAAAATGCTGTTCAATACAAGAAGAAATGCTAAAGAATTATGTGGTATCATAGTATGGGAACATATCAAAACTGGATCCAAAATTTGGTATCTCAGTAGTGACTGGTTTTTCTCCAAAAACTGGAACCCTTGCAAATGAAAAAAGAAAGAAAGATATAGCAAGAAATGAATTCCCGGATCTGATATGCAATTGCCAGGTGTCCACTTGAAATCCAATCCTCTGTAACTGAAAGACCTCTTTCTTCTTTCATCCCTTCTGATCTGATTTTGTTTCATCATTAATCTGTAACAAATTTGCAAAATATCCTTGCCTAATGATGAAAACCCTTTACTTGCCAAAATATTTGATTGCCCCATGAAAAAGCCAGTGAAAATGAGTTTTTACTGAGTAAATCAGAAGAAATTCAACCCTAACCACATTTCCATTACCTTCTACTGATATCCAGGTCATTATCTTGACAAAAAAAACAAATCTGAACTTTCTAGTATGAATATGGTTGCACTTTAGGTACCTGATAGAAAACCTCATTCAGATCAAACTGACTGATACCTGTGCAAAAACTGACTCCAAAAATGGAAAATTTGGATTCTCACGATTCCAACGGTATATGATAAGGCATATCTAGCCTCTGAGAAACGCCTGAAATCTTCATTTGAAAAACAGTCCCCTGCATGTCAGTTTCTTGGCAAAATAATTTTAAAATGAAAATTTTAAAATCATTTTATTTTTCCTAGCCCTTCCAAATTTGAGTCAACTCTAGGTTTGACCAATGCCACATGTCACTTTCTGATTGGCTGTTATCTCCAGCCGGGACCCACGTTGCATTTTGAATCTTGCCGGATTTTTAGAATTTTTCGGCGACCTCGCTATGTCGCTAGCCGGATTTTACAAGATTTTCCGGCAAGCGACATAGCGACCTACCGGATTTTTGACTTTTCCGGCCGCCTATAAGCTGCTGACATCATCATTTGGGCATGCATTTTCTTTCAAAATTTACTTCATTCCTTCTAGCCGACTGGGACCCACAAAATCCACCACACATCACACAACTTTCAAAAGCCTTTGTGTTGTTGACACTACATGTTTGAGTGCAAAAGTATTTAAAAAACAAAAACTTCCCTTGTACAAGTCATGTGGGATAATTCGTTTTACACTTCCCTCTATCTTGTAAATGCTGATTTCTTCTGCTGCATATGTGTGAGCTGTTCCAGCTCCTTTGGCATGAGTTGCTCATTCTTACATGGAGCTCTAACCTTGTGATTGATAGTTCCACAATGGAGTTTCATTTTAATGTAAATATCCCTGCCTGTTGGTCATTTTTTGCCATGAATCAGTAGACTTTTCATAGTGATGGTCGTTTCTTATGCATATGGTCACTTAAAATGAAGCTCCCCCCTTCTAAAAAATGTGATATTGTTGCTGGAGGAAGCCATGGGCTTCAAAAACGTGGATACATGCTTCCTTGAGCTTTGTTTCACTAGCAAATCTGTACATTTTATTAAAAACGTGGACTGCTCCTTCCTCTGGTTGCATTTTGTTTATTTATGGATGTCTCCTTTAAATTCAGCCATGGCTTACCTCGGTGTGGCTGCTCCTTTCAATGCCACTCCTTTTAAAATGGGCAACTCTTTCTATATTTTGGTGCTTTTGCTTCAGCATTTGTTCTTCTATTCATGGGCTGCCCCTTTTTATTTCCATCTTCACAGAGGTTGTCGTAGACTATGTGAAAAAAAAAAAACATGTGGTGAGCCTTTACCATTCTTTGATGCTAATTTCTCAAATGGTGGTCGGCCGCTCCTTCTACTTGGCATGGATTCTCCCCAACGATAGCAGCTTTTCTTTTCCTTATAATTATATGGATGCCTCATTTCCTTTATAATGTCGGTAGACTTCTAAAACAATTAAAAGTAAAATCTCCCTTGCTTTGATAACCTGTGGCTTCCATTTTCATTTGGTAAAAAAGAGCAAACGATATTGGGCTTAATCAACACTTGCCTTCTTCTAAAACCTTTCAATATGTTTTGTTCCATTCTACCCAACTTCTTTTAATCAATTGTGGAAATTGTGGATTTGTGTCTGGAGGCTCACCGACTGGCCTTAAAAACTAATACAATCAAATAACCAGGCCATAAAAATCGGCATGAGTGTTCAATCCTGCACACTCTATCATACTGAAAATTCTTAACCCATGATGATTTTCCAGTAACAAGATTTTAATTGCCGAACATCCATACTTCAATTACTCTGCAGGCAAACAATGTTAAAAAACATAAACTGGGCTCGGGTTTGCTATTATAAATTGGGGTTATTGATCACTTGGGCTTCTGAAAACTGGGATATAGGTTCTTTGCCATGAGGAGAATGGAATTCTATAGTTTGGGCTCTTGACGAATCACAGGGCACATTTGGCGAATTTCTGAAAACGTGCACTTGGAAATTTTAACTGGCAAATGTGTCAAAAAGTGATTTTTGGCAAATGTACGGACATAAGAAAGTATGCAAATGGATTCATCATGACTTAAGAACTGGCATACTTCAAGGATTCCTAGGACACAACACAATGGTACAATCCATTTAGGCTAGCCAATCACAGGATCAAAATTATGACATGCTGAACAGGGGTACGGATCAATTTGGATACCTTAGCCGTAACAAAACAATGCAAACTGGGTTTTTGATCATGTTAGCAAACTGATCAAATGGATTCGACATGATCTCAAAATTGGAACATATGAAGTGTCTTACCCCTAGAACACAATACAAAAAGAATTTTTTCATTTGGGTCAACTGGGTCAAAGATATGATTGGTCGAACAAGGCTTTCCAGAATTGTGAACAATTACACAAATGTACAAAATAGTAAGTGACCAACTTTGAAGGGTTTGAAACCTAGTCAAACGGATTTGAAATGACTTGAAAATTGAAACATAGGTTCTCTATTATGGGCACTAAACATCCCCAAAGTGACTAGTCATGACACAGTCCTGGGTAAAAGATATTCAGATGTAAACTGGGCCTCTAATCGCTATTTGACACTTGGGCAGAATTGCAAATTTTGACACTAGCTCAAAATGGGACTTTGCAGAATGGTTTCAAATGTCATTTTAACTTCATAGAACACATAGATGCACTAAATGAAAGGTGTTAGAAACATTAAACACCTATTAGGCCTCAGACTGACAACCAGGTAGAATCTCGTTTAAAAGCATTTCAGGGCTTGATTTTTTCAATGGTTCTCAAAATTGACCATGCAATTTTTAGTCCCAACAGGAACAACTCCTAGGTGAAAGTCTTCATATCTATCACAAGTTTCTTCTCCTCTATCTTCTACTAGTTGGCTGCAAAAACCTCCATATGAGAAATGACATACCTTTCTTTGACATTAGTGTCACAGTCCTACATAGAAAAATACCTATCCAGTGTGGTCAACCAAATCTCAACTTCATGCTAGATACTATATCCCTTAAAAGAATTAAGCTTCACCTGAAATAGGTCATTCATTTGACTAGCCTTGATTGACTCCCATATATCCTCTATGTTTCCCCTTCTAGGAATATTAGACCTAGCTCTCTCTCCATGATCAAAATGATGTGATACCTCTCGATGAACTTTTTCCTATAAAGGTAAGTGTTCTACAGTCTCTTTAAGCATGCCTCTAGTGTTAGGCCTTTCTAAATTAACATGATGCTTATCACTATTACCCCCTCTATTCTCTTCTTAAATAGGGTCCTCTATATGAACCAAAGGAGGGCTATGATAAATAATTCTCCTATGACCTCTACCACATCCTGAGCTATGACCCCTAGCAATAGGTGTGGAACTAGAAACCATCTCTCCTACAACACCCAAACACAAGTTCAATGTCTCAGAACCCATTAGAAACATAAGGGTATAACACATAGACATAAATAAGGATTCTAGAACAAGAGTGTTATGAGTTTCCAATTTTCATGATTAAAAGTTCTACTATTTTTGAGATCTAGTTTCCAAGTATGTTGCCTAAGTTTTCTATTGATAAAATTTAGTTTCTTAGTCTTGTTGCAAGTTCAACTAATGTTTTAACTGATGGTGTAAAATATGTAAAGAGTTCCCAATGTTGAAACTTGACCTCTGATAGAAGATGTAATGCCCCTATTAGGAACCCAAGAGAAAAAAAACCTACCATGTTACAATGTTTATTGAACTAATTTTTTAAGTTTGAACAATATCAAAGTAACAATGTGGAAGTATTATACACATACACATTATTACAAATATGTAAATACAATACATATTTCATTTCCTCAAGTGTTCCTTCACATTGAGTCACATTTAAGAATGTTATACTAATTAGTTTAAATCTTAAGTGCAATTTTCATGAACATAGGGTATGTGCACCAAGATGGTGTGCAAAAAGGGGGAAATAACTGGACACCTTTTTTCTGAAATTAGATAAACTTAATCTTAGAAGACCCATTTGAGGGTCATGCACTGAAAATGAAAAAAATTGTAAAAAATATATTTTGGTACTCTAAATCTAGTTTCTAAACTATTAAAGTTTTTTAAAAAATGGATAAGATTAAGAGGGTCAAACCTCATGTGCACGAAAAAATGTTCTTCTTTTTTGCTAGAAAACATAACATAGTTGTTTCCGTCCAGTCAACAAAACATATAGTCATATTTAGTATTTTGAAAAACTCTTTTGTAGGATGATATGTAAGACTAAGATATATAAGTTTTGTATATTTTTGTAATTTCTTGACAAGTAATTTTTTTCTATGATTCTTTAGAGTGACTTCATCTAGAAATTATGGCATCTCTTCGTGTGTTGGACATAACTTGCATCAAAATAATCTAAAATCAACAATTTTTTTTTAAGAACTGTATAGAATCAAGTGTAGAAAAATACTTTGTAATTTATTTTCCATTTGGTTAAGTAGATCAAAATTTATGAAAAAAATGGTAGACATATGCCCGAGAGGACTATTAAGACACTGATATAGAAAAATAAACACCACAATGCTAATCTTGTTCAAAAATTTAAAAAAATATATTGTTACAAAGGTAAGAAAATGCTTGAGGTTATGGTGATAATTTTAGAGATACCCACTTCACCATTTGTAAACCTGATGAAGTTAAAAATGAGAATTGATCTTACAAGATGAAAAAATATCTAAAGCAACAAGAAATCAAGGGAAAACATCAACCCAAGCCTTAGGTTAGCTACTTTTGCACTAGTGATGGTTGTATGATCTTGTGGTATTCCTAATAATGCTTGATGATTAAAATAAGTACATACCTAATGACCCTTGTAAATCATACATTTTTGATGCTATAAGTCTCATTTGGCATGAAGATTTTAAGAATTGTTGTCATTGACAATAAAATTAATTAATAATTGGTCAAAGGAAGAAGATGATGAAACATGTTATGATTATCAATAGAAGAGTAAAATGGTATGCACTCATGTACACTACACCAATATAAGAAGAGATGTATGCAACTTTGATAAAATAGGTCATCAACTATAACACCCCAATCAGGAACCCAAGAGAACAAAACCTTACATGTTACAACATTTATTGGACTATTTTTTCCTAAGTTTAAACAATATCAAAGTAACAATACAAAAGTAATATACACATACACATCACATATGCAAATACAATATAGATTTCATTTCTGCAAGGGTTCCTTCACTTTGAGTCACATTTCAAAAGTTTATATTAATTAGTTTTAAAATTAAGTGCAATGTTTATGAACATAAATAAATGAAAGATACATCATCTCATAAGAAAATGCACACATATAATTTATGAAATTAAATACATCTAATGAATAACATCCACTGCACATGTCACAAGGTATGAGAGAATAGATACAAGTACACAAAAATAGTAGACACATAATAACATATATACATCAACTGAATAAAAGTCTCTAAGATAGGAATACAAATGATAATGTCACATCTACATCGACAAACCTTCAAAACCTACCAATCTAAGGGGACCCAAATGGTAAGAAGTCACTACCTCCCAACTATGTAGCTGTCACCTAGTTAGGCTCCTATTCCCACCATGCATGGAAGATAATGAAAAATCCACATGTAGATAATCAAACTATAAAAAAATCTTAGGAAATGAATGTTGAAATCTAAATGTACCTCAAGGGTACACAAAATACTGATGAAGAAAAGATAAACAACATAGAAAACACAATCAACCAAACCAACCTCACATACCAAAGTCAACATACAAGTACCAAATAAAAAATGAGTACCAAACCAAAGAGATAAAAAATAGAAAGACAATCTATTACCAAACCAAACACCAAATGTCAAAGAACAATAACCAACATATCACTGACCACCATCAATAAAAGTAAATAATCAACAATAAATACATTTGATAATAAAATATCAAAAATCAATACACCACTAAAGGAAAAAAAAAACTATAGAGGAGACTTAGGCTACATACTAGAGAGTTTCATCAGATGGTCTAACTACTTGAGTTACCCTAGAATGGTCCCTCACTAGACCCTTTACCCTCAAGCATTGAGTTACCTTTGACTAGTCCCTTTGGACCTTGATGCCTCAATGTGATACATGTAGAACCAGAATATCCTATCACCATGACAAGAGAAACTAGTCATACCTCTCACAAGTATTGTCCCATTTCCATCCTTACTATATACAAGCACTCAAGGCATGTGCGAAGAAAATATCTCCAAATTATCTTTTTAATGTATCTCAAGGAAAGGGCTAGGCAAGATATTTTAATTACTATGTTATCACCTGTTACACAGCTTATAACATATTACCCTAGTACTAACCATTTTGGGCCCTAGACCCCTATTCCAAGCTACTCCCAAAGACATGTACCTAGACAACCTTGTTAGCGAGAATGTTGATGATACTACATTGGGGGAGTATCCTGAGCATTGGAGAGTATTTATATGTTGCATTCATTACTATGTTTGTCATTGATGTCAACATAACATGGTTTCTTTAAAGATTAGTAGAGTAGCAGACATAGATCTCGATGGTACATAGAATAGTTTGATTTTATGGTTATGCACAGTTATGGACATGTACAACATAGTGTCCTAATGAAGTGGTTAAGTGCATAGAGAGTAAGTTAAAGATATACGAAAGTTGTACTTAATTTACAAAGATTAGTTAAGAGACATAGTATTGGGAAAGCATTTCGTGATGGTTATTGGTTATCTTACATTTGAAATGTAATGAAGAGATACGTAGTCAAGCAGTGAAACAAGAAAATTTGATGATGATGTCAGAGAGTGTGCAAGCCTTAGTATCATACATGTAAAGTTTTGTATAGACTATGAGCTAATAGTGCTATTGTAATTGTAATTAATTAATTATCTTATTTTAATTAATTGGGAAAGCCTCATGGCCGACTCAAGGAATAATTATGAAGATATGGTATAAAAGAAAGATGCTTTCCTTGATTGTAAAGTATGTTCAAGTATTGTGATCATTGCAAGAAGTGGGAAGTGTGAAAAGGAGAAGAGAAATTACTAAATGTGTGTAAGTGATCCAATGGATTATTGGATGTGCAGTTCATGATTTGGTTACAAGATCTGAAGGAGAAGATGTCTAGTTGACAAGACAAAGATAGAGTAAGAAAGTAAAATTCAGTTCTATTATTCTATAAGGAATAATATAGAGGTCATTTGGACAGTGGGTTTATTAGTCTTACCCTCAAAGCTGCTTTGTAAGTGGGTCCAACTATCTTCCATAACTCCTAACAGGGTTGGCACAACTCCTAATAGGGTTGGAATCTTCTAAGAAGGATTAAAAATCTCCTAATAAGGACTCATATGTACTGAATGTTGTAATAGACTCCTAACAAGGTCTATCCTCTTGTTGGAAATATTCAAGATATGACAAGTTACAAAGAGGGGAGGGGTGAATCAATAACTTTAAATTATTTCTTTTAAATTTTCCACAAATCAATCTATGCTACTACATGCACTAATACTGAAAGTTAAAACATTCATCACACAATATTTTTGTGACCCAGAAACCTTCCAAATAGAAAGTAAAACTAGGGTGGGGATTATACCCACAAAACTTCAATACTATAGCATAAAATTGGCTTGTTAAGGCTTACATTGACCACTTATGGTGATCTACCCTATTAGGAACATAAAGGACTGCTAGGTCCACCTTGTTAGAGGATTTACAAACATACAATGAAGTATGCACTCAATTAAGAGATTTGTACAAAGACTGTTAAGTCTACCTTGTTAGAGGATTTAGAAATTGATTCACATGTTAAGATGAAGTAGTGGATCTACTTACAACTAATTTTTGATAAGATCATTTATGCACTGATCACCTTATGTGATGGATATAACCTTTCTACCTTTGTAATGACCTTGATGTATTCCTTGAACTGCTACTGATAATCTTTTGCATGTACTTCTCAAAAATATTTCATATTACTTTGCTATTGCTTCATTACATTTGATATCTTACAATACACCTTACATATATACCTTTCAAATTGACAAAACTGCAAGGTCAGCCAAAACATAAGTGAACAAATACATTACAAATTTGGCCCAACAGTAAATAACTTAAGTTCACTGAACTGACTTGGTGACCTTCTAATACATGATGTCCACTACATTACTCAACATTGTCATGCACTCAGTAGAAGTGAAGGCTCGGTCCATACTAATCACTCGATGTAGTTCTAAACTCAGTGACCACTGGTGACTTGGTAGATGTAGTGTCACTTGGTAGATACTACATACTAAGTTTACCTTGCTTCACTCAGTAAACACTACTACTTCCAATGCTTGGTTTACACTGAATCTTTAGGACACAAGCTTACTGATTGATAGACAATAAAGCTTGGTAGACACTGCTAATCTTCACATTTCCTGTATTTTCTTGGTAGCTATTGACTACTCAGTGTAAATTGTTGAACTCTTCAAAGCTTACTTAACACTGGAATGCTCGGTGAGTGTAGAAAATTAAGTGCTGAGCTTGGTAGCTATACTGATATGGATAAGTGTTGTCACTAATGGAAATACTAACTTAATGCAAACAATTTCCCCCTTTGGAATTAGTAACAAAAAACTTATAAGCCAAAACATATGTACATAAATTGACTCACTGAATTTTGGTTTTTCAAAGTTGATCCTTGTAAAGCTATTGCATATACATTTCTACATATACCTCCTTGATGACACATAATATATATACAAAGAAACTTATGTACATAGCTATAAACATATACATGCTGACTCTATTGAGTGCTATCTCCCCCCTTTGACTTATACTAATATCTCTCTTTATATACTAAATTTCCCTTTTTTTCTTATACTGATATCTCTCCCCATTTTTGATAGTAATATCAAAGGTCTACATATACTATCTATATAGTTACACTAAAATGAGAGAGAAATTCTTGATGTACCTTAAGAATGAGGGTGAATGAGGTATCCCAATTCTCTTGCAAAATTTGGTAGGTGGAGAGAGCAATTTGAACTTCAGCTGATAATTTGATCATGTGATTAGCCACTGAGAAGTTTTGATCTTGGACCAATGTCTTGCAATGAGAAATATGTTTTTGCATTGTATCCATTATTGGCAAGATCATGTTCTAAATATCAATCAAGGTTTCTCTTATTCTTGCTTCTTCTCTTAGAAGTTCTACTTTCACTTCTGCTAGATATTTCACCTTGGTGTGATGAGAGGAGCTAGAAGAGGGGTCAACCTACAACTTTGATGCACTAGATTTCATGTCGGCATCAATCTTATTTAGCTTCTCCTTTATTTCATTTGTAAAACTAGACATATCACAAATTTTGGCAAAAAGTGATGCTGCATTATTAAAAGAATTTTCAAAATTACCCAAAAATGTGGACAACTCCACTTGTTTGATTGCAATCTACTGAGCAATATGCTCTACCACCTTGTTATCAAACTTGCTTTCAACCTTTTCAATTAGTTTCTCTTGTCCAGAGGAGTCCTCATTATATTTTTGTATAGCCTCTTCTAACTGAATCAAAATATGTTGAGTGGAATCCACTTCAATACCTATAGCATCTATAATTATATTCTTGGAATTTTCAATTATTCTGTACTCCTTATCCCTTTCAGACCTTAGCTATTTTTCTGTAGCTTTCTTCTCTATGAGTTGATTGGCTAACCTCATTTCTTCAATAGTAGCAGTCTTATAGTCAATCTTATGTATTATTATCTCTGTGTCAAAGTCAATGTCTTCTTCAATTTCCTTTCTAGTGATTAGAAGTTTCAATGGTTTCCTTTGTTTTACTTCAGTGATGACTAGTTTGACTTTTGGGATAGACACAATAGTAGAGATAGAAGGGCTAGCAATGAAAAATGGAATAGGGCTTAAGGATTGAATGCCAATAGGAGTACTAACTAAATAAAAAACTAAAAAACTTCCCAAAAATGGTGCCACACTTGGTAGAATACCCATAGAAGTGTCTAAACTTATTGGAATCGAAGTAGATACAGACAATACTGATGAAAACAAAACTATAGAGCTTATTGGAATTGATGAAGACAAAATTGTAGAACTTACTGATGCACTAACTAAAGATGTAGAAGCAGAGGGAGCTAACTCAATAGCTGAAGAAGTAATAGTTAGCTTAGTAGATGAAGTGCTTGACACTTCTATTGCAGACACTTGGAGCTAGGAGGTAGCTGGTGAAGATTGAGCAATTGATGTTACTATTGTGCTCACAATCTCACTAGTAGAATCTATTTCCATAGATGTGACAATATGTGGTGGAGTGTGTGGAAGAGATACAATTGCTTCTGCTACAATTCTAACTAGATTATCTTCATCCTTTTCTTCCTCTTCTACTTCTGTCTCCTTTCCTTCTTCATCCATTTCATCTACTTCCTCCTCTTCTTCTTCCTTCTTTTCTTCTTCCTTCTCCTCCATTAGAGCATGAAATTCACCTTCACTAACTATAATGGAAGGATTTTTTTCATCATCATCATCATCATCACTATCATCATCTTTAATTATAACAATTTCATTTGATGGCTTGTTGAGATGATATACATCTCTCCAAACACCTGAGACATGCTTAACCACTAATTATATGTTATTCATTAATATAAAACATGAGTTAAGCTTTAGAATCATTCTATCTTCATTCTCTTTTATTTCCTTCTTTACTTTTGCATTAGTTAGATTAGGTACTAACTGTCTCTTCACCATGTTCTCCCATCTGACTTGGATTTTGGAAAAAACATTTGCATGGATTTGAGGTTGAATTTGAGTAGGGGAGTATTTCCAAATACCCATCTTCTCCATGACTAAGTCCTCAATCTCTTTTCTCTCAGCTGGAGTCCAAGTCTCATATTTGAGAACTTTGAAGTTACATATTCTTGCTCCAAATCTTAGTTGTTTCATCCTTTCCTCAAATGTAGGTGGAGAGTGAATGAATACTAGTTCACTTTTACCTTTCCTACCTCTCCTGGAGAATACTGCAGTTGGTTTCTTCTAAGGTTTAGTGATAATCACTCTACCTTTCTTCCTTGCTAGTTCCTCTTTCTCTGATTCTTCTTCTTCTTCTTCTTCATCATATTCCTATTCTTCATCCTCACCCTTGCCCTCGATAAGCATTAGAGGACCTTCAATTGTCTTCAATTTGGCAATTCTCTTCTTGCTTCTGCTGAGAGCTTGAGGAATCTTGATATTGAGCTCTATCCTTTTCTTGGCTTCCTCATAGGTGCCAAATGTAGGAAGATTTGGATTGACTGGCTCATTTACTAGAGCCTCAATGATGTCTCTAGGTTCATCAATGTTAATTTCATAAGGCAATGGTTTTACCCATGCCACTTTTGGTATGATTGCTTGAATGCACACACTGTCATAGTCCACCATCAAGCATATGTCATCCTTGTAGTCTTCCATAAGCTTGGGTGGGATTTAGAATCTATTGTTCATTTTCTCCTTGAATGCCTCAAAATAATTATTGAACACCCTTTCAAAATTTTCACCCATTTCTTCAATAAATTCATTTATCTGATAAAGGACAGGGGTGTCTTTCCTCCGTATGACTATGTTGTTAGATGGAAAGAATTTTTGAACATAAAAGAATAAAAAAGTAAGCAATGAAATGAACTTGAAGGAATTCTTCACACTTTCAATATTTTTGTTCAATTGCTTTAGTAATAAATTTGACAAATCAAATTCAAGGTTCTTCTTTATAACCTTGTATGCTAGGTCAACTACCTCACAAGGAATGTTGTTTGACTGACTTGAGCTATAGATCTTATGTGAAATGACATGGATGCCAGACCTAAGCTCTATGTTAGTGACATTATTTAGTTTCAAACCTCTACCATCCCACTCAGCTAGGGTTTTCTTCTATAGTTTCTCCCGACCTAGGCTTTTGGTTGACTTATCTTTTCTTAGTATTGGCAGACCCATAACCTTGTGTATCATCTTCTTTGTAATTAGAATGGGTTGCTCCAACCATAATTGACCACTATGGAACTAGCTCAATATATATCTTATCCATTTTACTTGGAAATTTTGAGGCATGTGAGAAATATGAGTTAATCCTTTAACTTCCAAATGTTTATGCTTGGGTTTCAAAACTCCATCAACACACATTTCTACTAGGGTGGTATCCATTTATAATGTCCTTAATTCTTGAACAAAACATTTAAAGTGAGTTTGTATGTCATTAATTAGGAGTACCTTAGGTAGGATTTTCAACTGAGTACAATAAGGATCAAGTGATTCAGCAACAGTTGGAATGATCTTTAAATTTGGTGCTTTCCATTCAGCACCCTTAACCAACATTTCAGAACGCTTCTTTAGTTTAGTGCCACTTCCACTGGTAGACATCATTGCTTCTCAGTAGATGATAAAATTCATGAAGATCTCACTACTAAATTGCTCGAGAACACTACAATACTCTTTCAAATTGCTCTTCTCTTCAAATGCTATGGATGCGATGAAAAATGAAGTCAAAATTGCCCCTTTTGTTGAGAAATTTTCATAAACACTCGACACCACTATGAAAAAGTGCATGATAGACTGTCATCCATTGACCTAAGTTGAAAAGAGTATAAAATTGACAAACAAACCAAATTTCCTTTACTCCTGACCTCGCTCGGTAAGGTCTACAACCAAATTTCCTCGGTGGAGTCTGATGCAACTCAGCGAAGGATAACCTTTCTATGATTCCTAGTGTATCTGGAATACTAATTGGATCATTTGCATTCCTTATATTTCTTGGAACTACTTATGATTTTCTTGCTGAGTACATCTCCAATACATTCTTAGGAATTTTAGTTTGAGGGGATAGAGTCACCCACTTCTTGAGTGACTTCACTACCATGATTTGAGCTTGTATCCTCAATAGATTTAGGAATCCATTGCTGCCTCATTTGTTTCTTTATATTGTTAGCCCTTGCTTTCTTTTCATCTTCAACTTTCCCTATATTCATGAAATTTTTAGCTATATGATCGAGTTCAGTGCATGTGTAACACCTTATAGTAGTATCTTTCTTTCTTAGGTGATGCCTTGCACAATTTATGCCAGTGTGTCCATATTCTCCACAATAATGACATATGCACTATGTATTGTAGTCCCATCCAAATATTGCCTTTACAAGTTGTTCAGTTGGATTGAATGATTTTGATCTGCATTGAGATGCCTTGTGACCATGCTTTTTGCATTTGTGACATTTACCTTCAAATTTTGATTTCTCCTTGCACTCATTAGCTTTGTGACCATGCTGATTGTAGTTGTAGCACTTTCCATTAAATTTTTCTTTTCCATTGCTCCAGCATTTGTTTGATGTATGACCAATTTTTCCACAATTATTGCATAAGGATTTTTGACTCCTTTTTGCACCTTGCTTGAAAGATTCACCTTTTTCTTCATTGTATCCAAGTCCTGCTTTACCTTTTTGCCTATGAAGATTTTGCTCATTTTGCTGATTCAATTGATTCATGTCTCCTTGTGATTTCAACACTCTCTCATTGATTTGTTTTTTAGCATTTAGGTCATTCTTCAATTTTTCAATGATTTTCTTTTCACATCTTAGTTCTCTTATTATTATTTCATTAATTTCCCTTTCATAGTTTAGATCACTTCTTATTCTTTCATTTTGTGCTTTGAGAATCCTAATTTCTTCATTTGCTCCAGTGATTTGATCAATGAGGTCTTCATGTTGATTGGATTGATTTTGTTCTTCATTTTTTTTGCCTCCAAGTCTTTTTTACCTTATTCCTTTGTTCCAAAATTTCACATAGCCTAATTGATTGGATTTCTTCTTCTCTTTTGAGTTTCCTTACTTCTTGTATAGAGCCATTCTTTACTAGGAGTTGCTTGATTGCCTCATTAGCTTCATCTAAGCTTCTTGATGGGAAAAAGTCTTCAATCTTTTCTTTGACATACTGATGGTCATCCATTTGTCTTGCAAGTTCCTTCCTTCTTTCTAGGGATTGGGAAAGATGCTCCTTTTCTTCTTTGAGTTGAGCTATGGCCATCTCAAGATCTAGCTTTTCATTTTCAATTGCCTTGTCAAGTCTAAATATCTCCATTTGTCCTTAGATCTTTGCTCAAGCTGTCAAACTTTTATCCTGAGAACCATAAAGCTCTGATACCAATTGTTGGAAATGTTCAAGATATGACAAGTTACTAAGAGGGGAGGGGTGAATCAGTAACTTTAAATTCTTATTTTTAAATTATCCACAAATCAATCTATGCTACTACATGCATTAATACTGAAAGTTAAAACATTCATCACACAAAAGAACACAATATTTTGGTGACCTAGAAACCTTCCAAATAGAAAAAAAAACTAGGGTGGGGATGATACCCACAAAACTTCAATACTGCAGCATAAAGTTGGCTTGTTAAGGCTTACATTGACCACTTCTAGTGATTTTCCCTATTAGGAGCACAAAGGACTACTACGTCCACCTTGTTAGAGGATTTAGAAACATACAATGAAGTATGCACTCGATTAAGAGATTTGTACAAAGATTGTTAAGTCTACATTGTTAGAGGATTTAGAAACTGATTCATCTGTTAAGATGAAGCAGTGGATCTACTTACAACTAATTGCTGATAAGATCCTTTATGCACTGATCACCTTATGTGATGGATATAACCTTTTTGCCTCTATAATGACCTTGTTGTTTTCCTTGAATTAATACTGATAATCTTTTGCATGTACTTCTCAAAAATATTTCATATTATTTCGCTATTGCTTCATTACATTCGATATCTTACAATACACCTTACATATATATCTTTCAAATTTACAAAACTACAATTAGCCAAAACACAAGCGAACAAATACATTACAAAGTTAGCCCAATAGTAAATAACTCGGGTTCACTAAACTAACTTTGTGACCTTCTGATACATGGTGTACACTACATTACTCAACATCATCATGCACTTAGTAGAAGTGAAGGCTCGGTCCATACTAATCACTTGATGTAGTTCTGAACTCGGTGACCACTGGTGACTCGGTAGATGTAGTGTCACTTGGTAGATACTACATACTGAGTTTACCTTGCTTCACTTGGTAAACACTACTTCCAATGCTTGGTTTACATTGAATCTTCATGACACAAGCTTACTGAACGGTAGACATTGTGAAGCTCGATAGACACTAGTGATCTTCACATCACCTGTATTCACTCAGTAGCCATTGTTTGCTCAGTGTAAACTAGAAAACTCTTCAAAGCTTGGTTAACACTAGAATGCTTGGTGAGTGTAGAAATTTAAGTGCCGAGCTCAGTAGCTATACTGATATGGACAAGTTTTTTCACTAATGGAAATACTAACTTAATGCCAACACCTCTAACAAGGAATATTTATATTAGTACATAATGTTGTGGGTATCATCCCCATCGAGGTTTGCCTTCTGACCCAAGGTTTCCCTAGTTAACATATTTGGTGTTATTTTGTATGATTATCTTATTGTGGTTTCAATTTACGTTACTTATATGGTTAAATATTGTTTAAAGTTTTTATTTGTGATATTAGTTTTATAACTAATTCACCCCTCCCCTCTCAGTTATATTAGTGGACTATATGTTCTAACAAACCTTGCCTAAGTACTTAAACCATAGATATTTCCTATACCACAATAACCATAATTATATAATTTGGTTCCTTAATGAACAACTTGAAATATTTTGGTTCACAAGACTCTAGTAAACATAGCTATCCATCCAAATAAATCTCATAAACTATAAATCTCAAATCAATTCATAACTACATCATGACATCTAATCAAAGTATCAATCAACAAAGAAAATTTGAAAAGAAACCTCTAGTGTATGCCCTACATGACTGGCTAAAAAATCTAGGTGAAAACAATCATGCAAGCAACATTCCACCAAAACTCAAAAACCATCACAAAAAAGTACTCAAATAACCAAATATAGAATACATGTTTTCCAGTCATACAGTTAAATTAAGTCATCTTATAATACTTTTCTTTAGGTCATTGGATGTGTTTAGTCATTATATTTTATATGTTTTCAAAAGTAAATATTGTCTCCAAGATTACATAATTACAATCTATTTAAGTAGAATTATTAAAATTATAAGTCCAATAATTTTAACAACACATTTATAATTTTATCAATATTCCTTACTAATAAAACATAAATAGAACTGCATTTACTATCACTAATATTTTAAAATGAATTAATAAATAAATCATAAATTTATAAATTTTAAATTAAGTAAATTTCATTAATAAAATACCTTAATTTATTAAAACTTAAACTTATATAATATTAAAATTATTACAAAGATTAAAATTTTAATAAATAATTTTCAAAAATAAACCAAATAACTTTTTCTTTAATTTTTTTAAATAAGCCCCTATTGGGGTTGGGCTCATGTAGGTCATGGTCCATATGGGCTCCATTGCAATTACACTAAAAGCTTGAGCTATCAATGAACATCACAACAACTAGAGACTAGGATTTATAAGAGGCGGTTAAGCACATCTCACAAATCCATCAGCATATGTTGAATGACACCTTCATCTAGAGGGGACATAGGCACCAACCTCCCAACAATCCCCCCTTAACATGATCCAAGGGATTTGAACCCATAACCCAACACTTTGATACCATTTGTTTGAATCACCATTTCCATTACACCAAAAACTTGAGCTATCAATGAACATCACAATAGCTAGAGAAAAGGATCCATAAGAGGTGGTTAAGCACATGTCACAAATCCATCGGTCTATTCTAAATGGTACCTTCATCTAGAGGGGATGGAGGCACCAACACCCCAACAATGACTTCCTAGTAGCCATGCACTATTCTGAGAAGTCATGGTCTGCTACAATAGTCACACACTACTAGCATTGGTCATGGAAAGAGGGGTGGTTTAAAACCCCTTCTAAATTAAATTTTATTGTATTTATCTGAACTAACTAATAAATGAACTCTTTCTAGTCAATCAAAATTTGTTTGCAATAATTTATACATCTAATTTACTAGTTTTTTTATCATTGATTTTTTTATAAAAAATGGATACATATGAAAGATTTCTATTTGATAACATCCACCAAGGATTTCTTTTGAAGTTTTCCCCTTTAAATCCTGTTCAAGAGTCCTTGTTGAATTCAAAACTAATTCACCATTTAAATGACCATGTTCAACAATGATATTTCACTGAGCCAATTTTAATTCAATTAAAATACTATTTTGATTCATAAACAACCAAGCAATACAAAGCATACAAATCTTTTCCAAATATATTCTGGTATGGGTTACTATTAGGATTAATGAGATAGAAATAATGGTTACACAAAAATATATCCAATATTAGAAAATAATAATGCACATAAAAGAGAAAACAAGAAATAAATATTTAATGTGGTTCACCCTATCCTTGGGCTACATCCACTAAACAACCAATCCAATATTTTATTAGCCTATGATTATGTGCTAATTATAATTTGTAATCCTTTACATTTTAATACTACTGCAAGAAGATACTATCCCATCACACCTTATCAAATCCCTACGCTAACTAATTTTATATTAGAACTTTGTTGCTTATAAAATTATGGCTAGAATAATTACAACATGTTAGCCCATGAAAAAATAGCAAATAAAATAGCCCATTATGGTAAGTGTACATTACTTCCCTAATCACCCACCAAAAACTAACAATCTTCCACTTGGGGATTGATTAAGCTCCACACTAGATAATAATATCCCACTTAGACACTAATCTTATAGTAATACCATTACTCCATGAGGTTCCCATTGGAAATTGAACCATATTGGAATCAACTATTTTTTTATTCTTAAACAATCGAGAAGACCAATTGAAGCTAAAGAGGATTTCAGCTTCTCCCTTATCACTACCTTTGTAAACATATATGTTGGATTATCATTTTTATTTATCTTGTCTAGCTTTAACTGTCCATCATCCAAAACTAACTGAACAAAATATTACAATAACTATATGTGTTTTGTCTTTGAATGCAGAGAAAAGTTCTTGGCAATATGATGACACTCTAACTATCTATATACAGATAATTATCCCTTTGTAGATGTCCCAATTATTCCATGAAGAATTGAAGTCATATAATCTCCTTAGCTACCTCTATAGCAAAAACATATTCTACCTCAATAGTGGATAAAGCATTCACCTTGTATAACTGAGAAATCTAATTCAATGTTATCCCACCAATAGTAAATACATAACATATAGTAATCCACCTGGTATCAATATCCCCTACCAAATGTGAGTTAACATAGCCTTGTAAATCAGTAGTAGAGCCCCCAAAATGTAAACATTTACTAGATGTTTCCCTCAAATATTAAAAAATCTATTTGATTGCATTCCAATGCCCAATCCTAGGATGACTCATATATATGTTAAAAACTCCCACTACATGTGCAGTATCTAGCCTATTATATACCATAACATATATTAATCTCCCTAAAAATGAAGCATAAGGTACCTTGGACATATTATCCTCCTCTTCTTGTGTCTTTGGACACATCTCCTTAGTCAATTTAAATGACTAGGTAAAGGTGCGCTAATAGCTTTGGAAATCTCTATAGAGAAATATTGTGACAGCTTCTCAATATAATCAGCTTGAGATAATGTCAACTTTCTATGGTTCCTATCTTTGTAAATTTTCATACCAAGGATTTTTTTTACTTCCCCCAAATCCTTCATATAAAATAAATGTGCTAACTTTTATTTTAACCCCTTAATGTGATCCATGTTAGATTAAGCTACAAGCATATCATCAATATATAAACATAAAATAATGTAGATGTCATCATCCAACCTCTTAAAATAAACATAATGATATAAATGACATCAAGTATAACCATTTTTATTCATAAATTATCAAATTTAAGATACCATTTCCAATGTGCTTTCTTTAAGCCATATAAACTTTTCTTCAATCTGCACACTAAATTCTCTTTACCTATGACCTCAAATCCCCATGGCCATGCCATATAATATCTTCATCTAGACCAGCATAAAGAAAGATTTTTAAACATCAAGCTACTCCAAATACCAACCTTTAGTAGCCACAATACTTAAAACAATGCAAATAGAAGTAATTTTAACAAAAAGAGAAAATATCTCACCAAAATCAATGCCCCTTTTTTGTGCAAATCCTTTTGTAACTAACCTAGCTTTAAATATTTTCTTACCTCCATCTTCTTCTTTCAACCTATAAACCATTTTATTATGCAAAGCCCTTTTATTTATAGGTATCTTACATAAATCTTAAGTCTAATATTTCATCAAGGAGTACATTTCTTTAGTTATTGTAGACTCCCACTAAATCTTTGTATCTATCTACACAACTTTATTGGAATACCCCACCTAGAGATCCTTGGAACTTTTAAACATGTGTGGATGTACACAAAACTAAACATACAAGGATCACAAGGATTGCAATGGAACACTTAACCACAATCTTGACAACCAACAAATCCACAAATGCCACTACTAAACCAACACACTCAAATAGAGAAATGAAACCGAAGGCAACAATAGAACAAGGAATCATAGATCTAAAGAAGCATGGGAAATTAAGCAAACCCAAAGGTCACTTAAACACCAAATTGAGTTCCCCAAAAACTAGTGGAGATACCCCTCATTCTTCACATGAGGAAACACAACTAACATAATTTCACATGAGGAAGTACAACATGCTATGTGAGAATCTGCATTTTACATGAGGAAATATAGTAAAAAATATGAGGATGTACTTGACCCATAGCCAAAACACCCATGACTAGTGTGGAGTTTCACACAAGGAAGTACTAAGATCTGAATGATAAAACTAAGCACACCAAGAAAACTTTTGCACTCTCGCAGGAGAAAGTGTAATTTTGTGCGAGGATCCAAAATAAAAAGCTAGAAAACATTAAGATAAAAAGATAGGAAATGAATTTCCTCCACACTAGGGAGTGCTAGATCCACAAATTGAGGAACATACACTCAAACATGCTATCTAAAAGATGGAAACTACATCTAACCATCTAAACATAGCAGTGAAGGAAAATAACTGAAACAATGTCATAATGAACTAAAACAACCAAACTAAGTGCACAGTTCCTCCCAATCATAATAACATCATGAAACCTTAAAGGTCCTAGCCATCCCCAATGCATAACATCCCAAAGTACCAACTAGATAGTTGGAGTTGTCTTATAAGGACATCACTACTAAAGTGCAACATCATAAGAATAGGAAATATAACATGCTAATTGAAAAACAATAGATACTCTAGCTAGCCAAAGCACATCATCTAATCATATGCTAAAACATTATAATAAGGGAATGCATCAATAAACTAACATCATTTATAAATGACATCCAAGCATCAAATGAAAGCATAAATCACAAGAAAACATACTCCAAAACCAAAGTACCAGGTGAAAACATCTCAAAACGGTCACACTAGGACAATAGACTATCTCTGTACACCAATCCCCAGTAGTGGTATGGGTAACTATGCCTCCCAACCACATGAAACCCATAGGTCTACTCCTGCTATGTTGGTGGGGATAATGAATCAACCACAAACACACAAAAAGAAAATGTCCATGGATAACACTCATGCTAAACAATAATAAGGACTGAAACCAAGGTTAGAGACAATGCATAAACTACAGGTCCTGGTCAGACACTCAATGGGCTACTATGTAGGGGATGCCATCATGAAGAGTCTCTTGGCATCAAAAAGCCCAAGCTTGAATCATGTGGCTCAACTCCCCAATGAAAGGGTCTCACACTAATCATTTTATTATCTTAAGTTTTATTACCACCAAGTGTTTTATTTAGTTATCACTTACTTAAAACTTCCTCTACCAACCCATCGGGAAATGGTCACTAGTGCGAGATAGAAGTCCCCTCCATATGCTACCCTACCCTACCCATGCTCATCCAACAATGAGTGCCTATAGACATGTATATTCTCAACTCAATCCCAAATGATCATAACTCTCAAAAGTACCATGGAAGATCAGGCCTCGCAAGTCACCTAAAAAATGTATGTGTATGTACTCATGTGTGGCATACCACCATCATGAAGATCATTACACAAGGATTGGATGAGAACACAAGCAAAATATCACTCAACTAAGAACAAGCTCAAGAGGATAGAAGTGACATGTATCTTAATGCAACATATAAGCTCAATAATGGTTTGATTGACATCCAAATGGATGATCTAGATCCATGACCAACATCATACCAAGAAAACCCAAGAAAATAGGGTGGCACTCAAAATGAGGTGAAAACCCCCAAAATTGGAAAATTTTGGAATAAAAACCCATTTGGTATTTGAGTATAAAAGCCTAAAAAATCCAATAAAATTTGGGTTCAGACACTGTATACAAAAATGGCTAGCATAATTGTGTAGCACGCCAAACCCTCATCCCAAAAACTAGGAAAACATTCATACTTGACCAATTGGGCAGAACTAACAAATAGAAATGGAGGTAACACTAGTTCTCATCCTCTAAAAAAATAACTACCAGAAACAAAATAAAAAAATTAAGCTAAAATATTAAAACAAAAGAACCCTACCTAATAGAAAAAGGGGCTGAAACAAGAAACAAAACAAGGAAATAAATAATCTATGGATACTGCTGAAAATGATGGCAAAGTAAGGTCTCCTTGAGTTGGATCTAATGAGACCATCCTTGCAAAGATCCCATGCCCGTAGCTCTCACAACAAACATAAATGTGATCCTTCAGAAAATAATTTTAGAAAAAGCTCTCAATTTTCCAAATTGCAAAAGTGAGAAGTGATGAATTAAATTCCCCTTTCAATACTTATTCACTTTTTGAGTGAATAATCAATTAGGGTAAATAGCCAGTTAGATTATTTAGAGTCCAAATTGACCCAAATGAAAATAGGCTATTCCAAGTATTTGGAATTCATCCATGGAAAAGCTGCCAAAAATTAAAAATCAATTAAATAAAGCCTAAAAACCCTAAAACCAAAATCATAGAAAGCCTTAACAACTTTGCAACAATTTGAAACTTTAAATGCATAGACACACTCACTAGTCTAATCACATAATGAAAAAGAGTCTAGATTTAACAAATCATTGAAGGGTTTAATTTAAATATTTAGATAAGATACATCAACCATACATGGATAGCATTGGTAAAATATGAACAACAAAATCACTAACTACATGTGCCACTACTAGGGATATAAATCCTACATACTAAAACACATGATCAAATGCTTTAACAACTTTGCAACAATCTGAAACTTTAAATGCATAGACACACTCACTGATCTAATCACATAATGAAAAAGAGTCTAGATTTAACAAATCATTGAAGGGTTTAATTTAAATATTTAGATAAGATACATCAACCATACATGGATAGCATTGGTAAAATATGAACAACAAAATCACTAACTCCATGTGCCACTACTAGGGATATAAATCTTACACACTAAAACACATGATCAAATGCAATTGCATATAATAACATAGTCGAAGCAATAAATGCATTAAATAACTAATTTAACTATTTACTCAATTATACTAATATAATCCATTTACATCACTCACATTTACATAAAAAATAATAAAGCAAGAATGAAGTAAATATCCATAGCATAAAATCAATCACATAATAGAATCAGAGATATGTCTAAATACTAGATGACTAGATATCATCATAGACCTACTGTCATCTTAAAATGGCATCAACATGCAAATATGATAAATTGAACAACATAGCAGTATAGCATATCTGATACTAAAATCAAGGTATAAAATCCAACCCTTAGGTCATCTTAAATGAAACATAAATAGTATCAAGTATCTCTCAAATCAAAATAAAACAAGGTTTAGACTACAAACACGAGAGGCACGTCATTTATCATAACATTCAGGCTCACTAGCAGCTGTTAACAAAATAGAATACAAAGAGAGAGAAAATATTTTAGGAGGTCTACTTAGCCTTCTTGACCATATAACATTCATTGGGGTGTGTGGTATTTGTTATTATAGAGCATGAGGGACTACTGGAACATCATCCTTTTGAATATCACCCAACAATACATAATCATTTTCTTTCTTCTCATGCTACTACAACAAATCTATGTACAACACTTTCTCATTGGATATGACATCCCTTCTTACAATTTTATGATTTTCATAATCCAAAAGCCTATAACCAAATTTTTCAATGCCATATCAAATAAATAAACATTTCTTTGACTTATCTTCCAGATTGGTTCTATTTTCATAATCTATATGTGTAAATGCTTCACAACTAAAGGTTCTAAGAAAAGAATAATTCACCTTCTTACCAGTCCACTCTTCCTCTAGAATACCACAACCCAAATTAGTAGAGGGACCTCTATTAATAAAATATAAAATAGTATTAATAACCTCTACCTAAATGTTTAAGGGCAGCCCAACATGTAACCTCATGCTCCTTACATGCTCCAATATTATCCTCTTCATGCTGTCATGCCCAAAATACGAGGGCAAAAACACACAATTTTTTTTTTAAATGTTAATAATAAAGAGGTACACTAAGGTTGAAGAGTTGAATATGCAAGGGCAAGAATAGATTCACTACAATTCCTCTTAAGCTTGCAAACATGAAGATTAAAACAATCGTTAAATTTGAAACTTTCGTTATTAGATTGATATTGATCATTAATTACATTTTTACATAATTATTCTTAATTTAAAATTGCAACTTAATTTAAAAACTAATTTCTTCATTAATCTAAAAAAATTAAAATTTCAAATTTATACTACACTATCTTTTAGACTAAGCTATCTTTAATACTAAGCTCTTAACATCCAAACTCTAATAACAAAATTTAATAATCATAACATACATTAATTAATTTAAAACATATCTAAACAAGTATATTCAAACAAGAAAATGAAAGAACCTTTTCTTTTAATCACCACTTAATAAAGCTAATTGATAACTAATGTTTAATTATTTAATAGTAAAATGTGCTAACATTAACACATAAAAAAAATAATCAGCTAATTTTTTTATAAAACAACAACTAAACTTTTAAAACTAGTTTATATACAGTCTAACTAAATTAAAACTACTAAAATATATAAAATTACAATCCCTAAACAATAACAACTACTATCATAATTAATGACTAACTTTTTTAATAAAAAAACTACTAACAAATAAAAAAATGATGTAACAACATTAACATAAACTAATCTATACTAAACTAAACTAAATTACATACACATAATACTAAACTAACCTAACTTATAACAATGTAACTAACACTATTATTAAACATACCTACACTAACGCCCCCATACTCTACCTTACTAACTAAATTTAAATAAAATCTAACTACATACAAGATAAACTAACTACCTACCCCAATCCACACACGTGGCACTCCAAAACCCCAAGCACCCCCGTGGGACAGTGCCTTTCCCAACCCCAACTACTCATGCCACAACTACCTTCCTAAATTCCCATGCGCTTTAACATCCAATCTATGCACTTTTACAAGTGCTAACAAGGAGACCCTTATTTCTTACTCCACCATTGCTGACCTCAGGGGCGACTAGCAAGGGAAAAGGTGACCCAAATTTGAGATAAGGATAGGCACATAATCATTCAATGCAGTCTCCAAGGTGGGTGACTCAAGGTTTAAAAGATAATCCTTTCACAATACATTCATTGACCATGCAAGTCAAACCACAGGATAAGCTAAAGCTCCAAGTAAAAATGGAAGGGGTACAGGGTGATGTCACCCTAGACATGATTGTCTAACTTTTTTTAAAAGCTAAACATGCCCTTCCAAAGAAAACTATCGCAAAGTACACAAAGAAGTTAAGGCTTAAAAGTTAATTTGGTAAGAAGGATATTTTTACAACTTAGTGCATGGGTATAATTTTCCTTTTGTTTTTTTTGAGTGTTTTCTTTTCTTTAAAAAAAAATTACTATTTCTATTATTTATTTTATTGAATTAGTAAATAAGTTTATAAAATATTTTGAGAATCTCAAAGATTCTCTGTTACCAAAGAGGGAATAAATTTATTTCCCATACAAAAACTAGAGAGTATTTACTCTCTTGGAACATTTTTTTTTATCTTATTTTTTTCTAAGAATAGATTTTGGAGTTGATTTATTAACAAAGAGGGGTTATATTTTTTTTTGGAAAAATAAATCTAATAGGACTTGTTACAAACTAAACAAAACAAGAATTTAAATTATTCATTTTAACCACAATGCAAGAATTGTTTTGTTTCCAATAATCACAAAAACTGAACCTTCATTCATAACATATTTTTTTTGCTTTCAACATATAAGAAAACTTGAAATTTTTCCTAATTGAATTAACATCATTTTCATCTTATTTTTGATGTGCATCCATATTAACTGAAAATTACAATTAAATCTCATGAGAAACAATAATACTCAACCATTATTTTATTGGCAAACCTGATTCAAAGGCTCAGCTAGGAAAGAACTAGGAAGAAAACCCGACGTCATTTCCATTACAACAAAGTGATAAATAAAATTTTCATAGGATTTCAATCCCGAATTTTCAACAATCAAATAATTTCCTTCATGTCCCTCATCAAGGGATCCATATTATTTTCTGCAATACATTGCTAAGATCATGGAGAGAACAAGATCTGATTAGGTGTCAAACAAGCATGACCAAGAGACAAAATCAACATGCATATTCATACTAGGTTTTCACAACGGGATTCACAATGAATCAAAACCAGGGAAAGGTGGATTTTCCCAATAGGAGATGCCAGACACAAAACCAAAATAGGTGCCCAATCAGGGCTATAATTCTAGAACTTCTGTTCTTCCATTTTAACATGCCAAAACTCATACAAGGTTTGTGCTGATACGTAGGGGCCCATAACACCCTAACCTCTCCCCCTCTTCTCGTCTTGAGAAGAGACTCTACACTATTGGAGTCCAACTAAAAAGACCTTTCCCAAAATTGGTCACTTCTGCCCTATCCAAGGGTGAGTAATACCAAAACACCCATACAAGAAAACTTTGAAATTAAAACATAAACATGAAGGAAAAGAATTCAAGAACCATGGTTGCAATCCTTCCCAACATACCCAACATACATACAAGCATCCAAATAGCAACACAATAGCATAAGCATGAAACAAGAATGAAAATTTTGAACAAGGGAGATGAAGAACTCCTACCTTCACAAAGAGGTTATGGTAAATAATCAATTTAAGAAGAGCTTTTCATTCCTTGCCTTCAATCTTCCAAGACTCCTCTCTAAAAGTAGAGATTGGGTAACAACCAAAACTACTCCAAGAAGGGCCTCTAAATAAGATCCAAACTCAACCACCAAAAAGGGCAATAACTTCCCCACTCACCTACAAATCTAGAAGTTTCTAACCCAAACAAACCTAAGGGTAATCACTAAGTGGAGTTGAGGTCATGCAACTCATGGTAACCACTTTAAATTTTCGCACAAAGGAAAAAATAGACTTTTTGAGTGACTTCAAAAGTCAATAAAAGGGGCTTTGGGGGTGGAAAATACCCCCAACCCATACCCATACCCCTTGGGTATAAATATTTCATGTTTTAAAGCCTTAGGAATTGATTTGGAACCAAACAAAAGATAGGAAATATTTCGGACCACCTAACAACTCTAAAAATGCAGATTGAGCACTAATCTAGATTAAGGGTGACTAAACTCAATTAAGAAACAAATTAGCAAAAAGACACTAACTTAATCTGACTTAGGTCCAAAGGTTACATAGTTAATCCTAGCTAGCATGCTAAAAAGCATAAACAATTCACGAGTGTCAAGTGACACTAAAGAACACAGTTACGAAACATAACATTTACTTATCAGAGAAAGATACATTCATACATCTCACAAAATAATTAAGTTACAAAAAACAAGGTTTCCACAAATAGCACATAGGGATTAGTTTTGTTCCTCCATAGGGGTTTCTCAGCTAAAATATCCTGCACACTCATTGCACACATCAGTAGTCTCTTAAAATCACATGCACATATGTATATACATATCAGGGAATCACATAAATTAAAACATACATCTATAAGGGTTTCTCTCATCCTACTCATATTATTAATCATTAAAATCTCTTAATCAAAGTGTTAATCCTACATTTACTTATTTTGTCAACATACATGCTCATAAAGCATTAAATGAAGAACTCAAATATCTGAAAGTAAACATCACAAAACATGAAATAATATAATATGTTCAAGTACCTGATAATGTCTTGATGTATTGATTCATAAGTATCAAAATAATAAGGTATTAACTATGCTATGAAGGGTTGGGGCAAGGCCTCACACATGCATTCAACAACTCCATTTTCTTGTGGAGTCCTTGGAATACTTTTATACTAACAAATTGTTGGAATATTCAAATATGGAAAGAATACTTATGAGAGGGGGGGGGGGGGGGGGTGAATCAGAAGTATCACACTTTAAGCAATAAAATTTTTAACTGAAAGTAAATTGCATGCATGTAAACACATCAAATAAACATGAAACTAATACATGCATCAACAACACATAACACTAGAATATGGTAATCCAAAAACCCTCTAGAAATAAGAAGGTAAAACTAGGGTGGGGATGATACCCACAAAAATCACTGCAGTAATATTGTTCAACCACTTCTGATGGCCTGCCCTGTTAAAGGCCTGCCTTGTTAAAGGCTTTACACTATGTCAATAGTGACCTAGTTAAAGGATTTACAAACATTTAACATGAAGTGTCACCCTATTAAAGGATTTAATCACCTTTTGATAAGGATCTACAAATAGCTGTTAAGCCAACCTATCTACATAGGGTTTCCTTTCTAATACAATGGTAAAAGAGTATTAGGTATTATAAACTTGATAGTTTGCAATCCTTGATTGCTGAATGTAGGAACTTGTTCTGGCTCTCTCTCTGATTTTGATCCTCTAAGATCTGATTTCTATTCATCTCCTTTGCTTTGTTCTAATAAACTGAATACTGAATTGATGCTCTTACTCTCTATGTCTCCTTTCACTAAATTCCATTATGTTTTTCCTTTAACACTATTCTCCTTCTCTCATCCCTCTTAAAATGAAACTTTCATCTTCCTTAAAAAGACTTCAAAGACTTAGGGTTAGATATGGATCTACGATCCACATTGAATCTCAATTTCCCACTCAATACTTCCCTTTTTGCTGATTGGTTGCATGCCTTTCCAATTTTCCAATTGGCTGCATGTAGATTGCATAGGAAGTGTAAAAGATTCATTCTTATCTCTAGATCTTTTGAGATTTACCTTGTGTTGGCTACAAAAATGGTTTACATCATAGTTTCTACAATTACAAACTCTTATGCTGATATTCTATGTTACTAGGATCATGAAGCATTACTGATGCTCGACACATGCTGTTTCCTAGATAGCTCAGCACCTAAACAAAACTGTATCACTTGGCACCTTATGTTACTCAGCACTTGATTAAACTAGATTGCTTGGCATATGACTATGACTCAGCTCGTACTCTTTTCTTGGCATGTATAGTGAAAAATGGTTAAGTGTATTGGCACTCAGCTATCAAAATTATTCTTTAAACCAACAATCTGCCCCTTTGACATGAGTGGCAAAAACACTTAACTAAGATCCTGTGATCTTGACATTATTTCATGCATCTTCTTATTTGCTTCAAAAAATTTAGGAACAAATAACAAAATACCTTATGACTCCCTGTGAGTTGATTATATCAAAATTTGTCAAAATTCTCCCAAAATTCTTTATATCCCCCTTTCATCATACTTACCATTTCATTCTGTACTGAACTCCCCCATACTTAATTTCTACTTAACTACTTAACTTCCCCATACTTATTCTCCCCCTTTTTGACACTTATGTCAAGGGTTCTATAGGGAAATTCCATACTTGGCCAAAAATGTATTGTTTACTTCAAGGAGTACCTTCAGAGCTGCATCCCAATTTGCTAGTGCAATATCCAATGACTTATGCTGGATGGCAATCTCTGCTGCTAGATGTACAAGTCCATCAGATGTAGAAAGATTGGGGTCTTTCTTGAGAATTGTCTTTGCATTCATCTACTCCTTGTGAAGTATTTCCAAATGAGGAGTGATAGAGGATTGAATTTGCATCAATTTGGCTTTGGTGGTTGCCTCCTCTACTGCTACGACAGCTAACTCTCTTTGTGTGTGAAGTGATTGGGAAAAATGCTTCTCACTCTGAGCTGGATTTTTAGGGAGTTGCATGCTAGAAATATTCAAATTTCTCTCCAAGCTTAGTATTTTTTGGCTAGTGTCCTTTGTGAATGTGGAAAAATCACACAACTTGTTGTACAAGGAAAATATGTTTCCAAGTACAGTTTTGACTATTTCAATTTTCTTAGCCAGCTCCATTTGTGATAGTGTTATATCACTAGATATTTTCTTATTTCCTAACCATTCCAGTAATTTGGAATTTGTTTCCTGGTCTTCACTAGTCACTTGGTCAACTATATTAGATAGTTGCTCTATAATTGGCCTTGAATCATCTAGAGACTATAAGCAAAAAGCTTCTATGAATATGTCTGTAATTTCATTCAAGGTATGCTTATGCTTGTGTTCTCTTCTTAGTGCTTCTTGTCTCCTTCTTCTATCCAATGCACTCTAAATTTCATCGATCTTCTCTTCAGTGAGAGTGTTGGATTCATAATATGGAATCTTTATTTCTTCATCGAGCTCAGGAACTCCATAGTGAAGTTTCCTGACTACCTTTGATGAGCTTGAGCCTGGTGTCTTGATTTGCAATGGTAACCTATTAGTGCTTGGCTGCTAAAGAGTCTATGTTAAAGTACCAGATTAGAGTAATGGAATCAATTTTTGTATTGTAGACTCCTCCTTCTTACTTGTCTCATCTTTTTCTTCAGCTAGTTTATCCTTCTGGTGATCACTAGGTGGGGTTGAACTTGCTGGCTATTTAGATGTTTCTTTAACTTCCCTTGTTGCTATACTCGTCATCTGAAGTGTATCAATGGCTACACTTGGTGGAGGTGGTGGAGGAAGGAATAGAATACTAGTAGATTGTATGGTCGAAGGTGGTTCTTGTGTTTTCACCTTGATTGCCTTTGTCTTAGCTACTAGATTTTGCAATTCATCAACATTGACCAATATAGGATTTGAACATAATTTTTATACTAGTGTTGATTGGTCAAGGATTTCTAAATCCTCTGTAGTTAATGGATTGATGTTTGGATCAGAAGTGTCTGTAATATCCTTGATTTTAACAATCTCTAGAGGTGTGATGATGACATGAGGAGAACTAGGAGGGGATACCTATGTGTCTTGCACACTTTGATCTTGTGGTACAGTTGTATCTTTCTCTTCCTCTTTCTCCTCTGTATGTGCCTTTTCTTCCTTTTCTTCTTCAACCTTCTTCTCCACTTGTTCATTTTCTTTTTCCTTGTTTCTTGATACCTTCATCTCCTTTTTCTTGGCACTTGCCTTTGCCTTATATTCTTCATTGTATACATCTCTATTTTCTTGTAAACTATCTTCCACAATCTTGTGGATTTTGTAACTACATCCTCAATTTTTTTCTGCAAAATGCTGAAAGCTCTATGTTTGGGAGTGAATATATTGTTATGCCTCTTAACTACATTTTTTACTTGATCCTTAGTCAAATTAGGCAACAATATTGCTAATGTTGATTCCCTTATCTCCCTTTCCATTTGTAAACAAAAATGCCATTTATCCTCTACAATTTTATACAATTCTTTAGGTATTGATTCATCTAACTCCAGAGGTGTGTGCTTATACTCAGCCATCATAGCACACACTGATTCCTCTAATTTATTTTGTTCTTCCTTGGTGAGCTTAGAAAAATTTAGGTTCTTTAGACCTTTCAAATCATCATTCTTAATATTTTTTCATAATTTATCAATAGTAGTCTGAGGTTTGTGCCTTACCACTTGAAACTAGTTGTCGTCCTCTGACTCAGTCTTCTCTTCATCCGTTTGAGGCTGGGCAACAAATTTTCTTTTCTTCTTTGGCTTGGCAGCAATCTTCTTTGAAGTTTCCTTCTTCTCTTTTTCCTCTTCTTGGGCTTTTTGTGCTGTAGCCCTTGTAGTAGGTCTCTTTGGTGCAGGAGTAGCTACTTTCTTTGCCTTGGGTTGAGGAGAAGGAGGAGTTGTGGGCTTTCTTTTTGTGACCTTGGTTTTAACTTGTGCTTCCTCGGCTTCTTCTTCTTCAGCACTTTCTTCTTTATCTTCTCCTAACCCTTGAGTCAGACCTTGAGGTTCATCTTCCTCATTTTCAATGTCTTCTTCTTCCTCTTCTGTTGTTCCTTCTCCTTCAACACCAAATTTTCTCTTGATTTGCCTTACCAATTTTTCTTTCTTCTTTACTGCTAAGGCAGTCTTCAAATCTATTATCACCCTTGATTTTACAACATCATAGGTTCCAAAGGCTTTTGCATTCTTATCAACTTCTTCTGCAAGGAGGGCTATTATTGCTGTAGAGGCTTGATCAACATCAAGTTCATAACCTAGTGGCCTAAGCCATCTCACTCTAGGTATGACTGCTTGTATATAGGTATAATAAATATCTACAAGAAAGAAAATGTCTTTTTCATATTTTTTAGTCAATGAGACTAGAATCCTCATTCTTTTTTTCATGGACTGTTTCAAGTCCTCAAAGTAGCTAGTCATTTGGGCATCAAAATTATCACCCATCTGTTCAATATATCCATTGATTTGTTCAACAATTTTTTTGTCTGTATTCCATTTCACCTTATCTACAGAAGGAAATTCTTTCATCAGATAAAAAAACATGCACACCAAAACTAATCCAAATTTGCACTAAGCTCCCTTTCTCTTCTTTATTGCTCCCAGATTCTCATTAATCTATTGAAACATGAGCTCTGCTAGATCATAGGTATGATCCTTTTTAATCAATTTGTATGCAACATCAACTGCTATACAAGGCACACTATTTAACCTGCTTGACTAATAGAATTTATGTGAAATGATTCTCACAGCAAAATCTAGTAGGGGTTCTGTGATTGTATCAATAGTCATTCCCCTATTGTTCCATTTAGCACCCATGTTTTTCTCTATTACTTCCTTTTGTCACTATGCAGGGTCTTTGGCTGATCTAGGGTTGGAATACCAGTAACCCTATGAACAATTCTCTTGGTAAATTTCACTGGCCCTATTTCTAACCAAAAGGCTCCATCATGTATTTTGCTCAAAATGATGCGTACCCATTCAACTTTGAAAACAGTAAAAAATTCTAGGGTTTTGGTCAATTCTTTTCTCTCAACTATTGAGAACTCATCTTTTAGTATTTTGTTCTCACATAGCTTGTCATATGCATTGTAAATTTCTAAATCTCCTATGGCTCCAATTTTGCAGTTATAGCATCTAGGAACATCTTGGACCATAACAACTTTATCAGGAATAACTGATAATGCACCTGCGATATCATTCTTGTATGCAACTTTTGGAATGGGCTTGAATTTAGGTTGCTTAACTTCATTACTAAGAAACTATATTTCATGAATCTCCTTGCTCTTAGTGGTTCCAGACCCAGATGCCATTGTTTTCCAAACTAGGGTTTATAGTTTAAACAAGATTATAAACACTACGTAGCTCGACACACAAGTAAAATACCTCAAATCGATGAAACTCATGCTGAATCACTATGGAAATCTTTTGCAAATGGCTTTTGAGCTGACCTTGATCTTTTGCGCTCTTCTCATCTTTGCTTTGCATTTGAATGGTGAGAAGTGATCGAAAATCAAACTATGTACCTTTCAAAATAGAGCAATAATGCTTAGTGTGCTGACAACTGTCTACTCAGCTCCTAAAGGATTTCAACATGACTTGGCACCCATTGTGTTTCACTTTGCTCAACTCCCATTGATATTTCACAACTTGGCATCATCTATCAACTCGATCGTTCTTAGCAACTCGGCACCTGAAGACAACCTTGGCAATTTTTTGCAAGATTTTTAATTTTGACTTAGCATCTTTGTTTATGTTGATTTCTTCTTTGCAGTTCTTCTATGTCTTGGGACTGATGTATGATGTAACTTAGTTTATCAATCCCACACACACCCATTCTTACTTAATTAGATGAAGTATGATCACTTGACCCATTAGGTGAAGTGATCTCTGCATTTGATGTGCTGCACTCATCTTTCTTCTTCCATGTCTTATTCATCTCACTTCTGATGTGTTCAACATCTATCTTTGCCTTTCCATTGTTTTACTCAGAACTTGGTGCATTTGACCTTGTTGGGCAATTCTTGCTGACATGAACAATTTTTAAGCAACTAAAACATCTAGTTTGACTTGACCATCTTTTATAGTTCCCCCTAAAATGTGTTCTTATGCAATTTTGGGGTATATGTCCATATTCTTAACAATAGTGACAACTGTACCTAGTGTTGTAATCCCAATTGTAGTGATTTTCATGGTTTGATGTCTTTGTTGGTTGATTTGATGTCCACATAGGCTTTGATCTGCATTCAAAAGCTCTATGCCCATATTTGTTGCAATTATGACAGTGACCCTCAAATCTTGATGTCTTAATAGTCTTGGTTCTATATTCATGTGCTTGATGACCTTGCTTCTTGCACTTATGACAATAGTTTACACTCTTAGGCTTATCATGTTGATGGGCATTCTTTCTTCTATATACATTAGATTTATGTCCTTTCTTTCCATAGAAATGACATGTAGGTTTGAAATTTTTACCTTTGTCGCTTCTTTGTTCAACACTCTTTGATGATTCTCCAACTTTAGTGCTATTGTATCCAAGTCCTGATGTATCATGGGTTGATATTGGGGATTTCAGTAATTTCTCAAAATACTTGATGGCTTCATTGGGTTTGTTGACGCTTTCTAAAATTTCATTTTCTCTTCTCAAATCAATTTGCAATTGTTCATTCTACATCTTCAGTGTAGAGATCTCAATGTCTTTCATATTGAGTTCATGATTAAGTTTCATCATTTGGGCAAGTGTATCCATATGCATGTTTGAGATCCTTGTCAATTTAGTACATTTTTTTTCAAGTTTGTTTGCAAGATTTCTTTTGTGATTTTCCATAATGACTTTATCTTGAACTGCTCTTTTCTTTTGTTTAGTGATTTCACACAACATTATGGCCTATCATTCATGTTCCATCTTGAGAGATCTTATTTCATCTGCTTGCACTTTGTTTTTCTCCATAAGTTTTGCAATTGTTGCATCCAACTTTTAGTATCTCCATTGGAAAATATATTTGTGGTATCAATCTCGTTGTAGTTTATATCATTTTCAGCTATGGCTAAATCCTTCCTTTTTTTAAAGGAATTTCTCAACTTATCTCTAGCTTCCTCCAAGCTATGCAGAGCAAGTTGCACATCTATCACCTGGTTTTCAATGATCTTTCCGAGTTTGAAACTTCCATCTTTAGATCTTTTCCTCCAAGTTGTTAGGCTTTTTCTTGTGAGAACCTAATCTGATTTGATACCAATTGTTAGAATATTCAAATATGGAAAGAATACTTATGAGGGGGGGGGGGGGGGGTGAATCAAAAGTATCACACTTTAAGCAATAGAACTTTTAACAGAAAGTAAATTGCATGCATGTAAACACATCAAATAAACATGAAACTAATACATGCATCAACAACACATAACACTAGAATTTGGTAACTTAGAAACCCTCCAAAAATAAGAAGGTAAAACTGGGGTAGGGATGATACACAAAAAAATCACTGCAGTAATATTGTTCAACCACTTCTGATGGTTTGCCTTGTTAAAGGCTTACCTTGTTAAAGGCTTTACACTGTGTTAATAGTGACCTGGTTAAAGGATTTATAAAAACTTAACATGAAGTGTCACCCTGTTAAAGGATTTAATCACCTTTTGATAAGGATCTACAAATAGCAATTAAGCCAACCTATCTACATAGGGTTTCCTTTCTAATACAATGGTAAAAGAGTATTAGGTATTATAAACCTGACAGTTTGCAATCCTTGATTGCTGAATGTAGGCACTTATTCTGGCTCTCTCTGATTTTGATCCTCTGAGATCTAATTTCTATTCGTCTCCTTTGATTTGTTTTGATCAATTGAATACTAAATTGTTGCTCTTACTCTCTATGTCTCCTTTCACTGAATTCTATTATGTTTTTCCTTTAACACTATTCTCCTTCTCTCATCCCTCTTAAAATGAAACTTTCATCTTCCTTAAAAAGACTTCGAAGACTTAGGGTTAGATACGGATCTATGATCCACATTGAATCTCAATTTCTCGCTCAATACTTCCCTTTTTGCTTATTGGTTGCATGCCTTTCCAATTTTCCAATTGGCTGCGTGCAGATTGCATAGGAAGTGTAAAAGATTCATTCTTATCTCTAGATATTTCTAGATTTACCTTGTGTTGGCTAAAAAAATGGTTTACATCATAGTTTGTACAATTACAAATTCTTATGTTGATATTCTAAGTTACTCAGCTCATGAAGCATTACTGATGCTCGGCACATGCTATTTCCTGGATAGCTCAGCACCTAAACAAAATTGTATCACTCGACACCTTATGTTACTCGGCACTTGACGAAACTTGATTGCTTGGCATATGACTATGACTCGACTCCTACTCTTTGCTCGACATGTATAGTGAAAAATGGTTAAGTGTATTGGCACTCAGCTATCAAAATTATTCTTTAAACCAACACAAATACCATTAGTGGAACAATGATCTTCAAATTCATTTCTACAATACTCACCATCATTATTAGATATAAGACATTTTAATCTTTTACTAGTCTAATTTTTAACCAAACATTTCCATTTATTAAAATTTATAAATACACTAGATTTATGTCTAAGAAAATAAACCCAAACTTTTCTAGTTGTATCATCAATAAATGTAATATAGTAATGAGAGCTTGTAAGGGAAGACACCTAAGCTAGTCCCCATACATATGTATGCACAAGATCTGATTTCTCTTTTTTTTTTCCCTTCCCACTCTTCACAAAACTAACTCTCTTTTATTTTTCATACATACAACTTTCACATAAATCCAACTTGACACATTTCAGACCTGGTAAAACTTTCTTTGAGTGGATTAATTTTATGCATTTTTTTACTAATGTACCCAAGCCTGTTGTGCCATAGTGCTATTTTAGAATCTATAGCAACTATTTATTCTTTTTGCTCAACTACAACAACTATTCCAAAACATTCATTTTTCTTAGAAATGATTAAAGTAGAAGGAACAATATGACACACACAAAGGTATAAGGTGCCTACTTTCACACCTTTTTCTACTATAACAAAACCTTTTGAAACGTTCCAATTTTTATCATTAAAAGTAACTATGCAACCCTCATCACTTAGTTTCCTTGCTGAAACTGACTTCTTATCAACCTTGGAACATGTCTTACCTCTTGTAGTAGCCAGTGATTCTTATTCTGCAACATAATCTTAATTTTTCCCTTTTTAACAATCTTATAGGGTTCATTATCCCCAAATAAACAAGACCACAATCCCCTTAGACATAATCAAGAAAATAACCTCTATGAGGTAGCATGAAATGAAGCCCCTAAATCGAACACCCATGAATCATCAACAATTTCTATAGAAAGAAGATAATCATCCTCTTCGGATTTATTACTTACCACATTTTCCTCCTTATTCTCTTCTTGTTTGTCACCTTCATTGTTATTTCAAGTCCAACAATCTTTCTTTTTATGCCCTGGTTTCCCATAGTACTAATAATCTCTTGGTCCTCTTGTTTGAGACCTCTCCCCCTTTGATTTTCCTCTTGATTTCCCATGATTTTCCTAGAATTGTTTCCTCTCTCATTTGTTCTACCTCCACTTTTTGTGTTCAAAATACTTCATGATGTAAATTCACATAATCATTTCCTATGATTTTGCTCACTCAGAATAACACTAGTCACATAATCCAATTTTAGGGTAATAGATCTAGAAATAGAATTACTCACAACCATTACCAAGCCATTCTAGCTTTGAGGAAAATAACAAAAAATCAAGAGAGCCCTAATTCGTTTATCAAAATTAACATTTATTAAAGAAAATTGACTGTAATCATATTAAACTTATTTAAATGATTTGCAATAGATCCACCTTCTGCCATCTTTATATTAAATAAACACTTCATGAGAAATACCTTATTTGAAGCAAAGGGATTTTCATATAGCTTTGATAGGGTTTTAATCAACTCTTCTTTCATCTTAGGTTTTGTAATATTAAATGTCACCAATTATGCCAAGCATAAATGAATACTTCCAAGTGCCTTTCTATCCAAAATATTCCAATCCTCATCTGTCACAGCTATCAATTTCTTGGATTTTCCTTGCAATGGCTACCATAAATCCTTCTAATAAAGATTGTTCTCCCTTTTCATTTTCTATAACTAAAATTTCTTCCCATTAAATTTCTCAACCTTCATCTTACCCTCGTCTATCATCAATCCTAGTCAACCATGAGACTCCCACTCAATTATGAGGATTCCTTGCAAAGTATAACTAAAACAACTAGACTCTAATACCAGTTGTGAGGATTTACAAGACAAAAATAATAATTAAATAAAAATACATCTAATATTAGAAAATAATAATGCACAAAAAGAGAACACGAGACACAAAGATTTAATGTGGTTCACACAATCCCTGGGCTACATACACCAAACAATGAGTCCACTATTCTATTATCTAGTGATTCAATCTATAATCCTTTATAGCTCAATACAACCACAATAAGCTACTGTCTCATCACACCCTATGAAATCCTTAATCCTAAGCCATTTTATAGAATATTTTTATGTCTTATAAAATTAGTGCTAGAATAATTACAACATGTCAACCAATAGAAAAATAGCCTTTAAAATAGCCCCAAAAAATAATTATTGGGGACTATGCCCTTGAACCCTCGATAGCTGTGGGCTATCACCCTTGGCTATATTAGGGGTAGGTGCCCCCAAACTCCCACTTGGGGCCCGACTTGGCCCCTGAACCCACCGAGGAATTATGAAAAGTGTACAGTACTTACCTAATAAGTCACCACAAAATAATAATTACAAACCCTACCTTATTTTGATGCTAACAATCTAGATAATCTGGTGAAACCCTCACTAATCCAAATCTTTTGAAGGTTCTAAAAATTATTTTTCTCAAACTTTGAAATTTTGCTCCTCAAAACTTGTGTGTGAAATAATGAACTAAAATCTTCTAATAGAGAGTCCTAACTTCTCCTTAGGATTTCTATCTCTAAAAAGACATAAAATATAATTGCATTTTTAAATTAATCCTATCATGCATATTTAACTCACTTTTTAATTAAATATATTCTTTCTCCACTTTATTATTTAATGCAAGTACTTACAATAATTTTATTATTTTAATCAATAATGATAATTAAAGTATATTTTTTAAATGCAACTCTAATTAAATCAATGTAAATTAAATATTTAAACTAAAATAATATTTAAGTTCTTTTATTTAATTTTCCAAATAAGACTTTTAAATTTAAATATTTTAAATTACAATGTATATCCAAATAATCCCAATAAATTAAATATCATCTTATTTTAATATTTTTCCGTTATTAATAAGATAACATTTAGTAACTCAAACAAGCCAAGCATCATAATTAAACCATTTACCAAGTAGAATCACTAAACACCATAGGAAAAATGACAAAAGTGAAATTCAAACAACATACACAAAAGCAATACTAATGGGTTTTGACAAGGGTAGATAGTCATATACAAATCCTCTTTCTTAGAACAAGTATTTAGGCTATGGTTGGGATTGGCTGTGATCATTATCTTGCCATTATTACTATTAAGTTATTGTGATAGGGCATACTCATCTTGGTAATTCAAGGAAGTTGAAGCCTGATACTTGTAACTGACATAAAAGATGATCATATGCATATGCATACATATCTAAGCTAAATAGGCAATGATACAGAGTGATACATTGTGTAGATCCTGACTAGTAGGTGACTAGAACTCCGTCCCTCAACCACATCAAACATGTTAGACAGAAAAGTAAAATAGACACACACACACACCAATGCAAGTGTGGGATAAGTACCAAAATGAATCACAAGTACAAATCATCGTATATTAAAAATAAGAACTCACCACCATGAATATAAAATAATTATCATTTAGAGATCTATCATATGCCATCATCATGAGAACAATCACATTTTGTAACTGAGTAATTAAATGCATCATCGATACAAAAGTAGTAATAATCATCAAATAACACATGAAATGTAATCAACTAAGTAATCATCACTGATATGTATGTAATCCAAGTCATGAAATAATATCATACCATATATCTCTAATAATAACATATGCATGCAAATAGGCCTAAAAGAGTTTGGCAAATAGATCAAAAAATAAAACTACGAGTTGGCATTACATCAATGAAGTGAGTCATCATAGATATGATAGGAGAGTAAAGAGAAAAATGGATGTGGTAGGATTGATCTTGAGTGAAATGATAAAAGAAGGCAAGGATGAAGGATACCTTTGGTTAACAAATGAACTAGTAGGGCTACCAATGTAGACCCTATGTGTAGGGGTCAGAAGTTTCCTGTGAATGAACCAAACATAGAATTAAAAATTTGAATTTGAAAATGAGAAAGGTAATTTGGTCATGGGTTATTGTTCCTTGACATCAAAAAATGAATGTAAGTGATAAAAATAAAAGATAATTTTGTCAATGGAATCATTTTTTTTAGAGAAGAGCAAAGAATAGAGAGGGAGAAGAGTGTATAAAAGAACACATAGAACTATTATAGGAGCAGACTAGTGAGAAAAGAAGTTGTGAAGAAAGAGGATACAACAACATGTTATTGAAAACAACCAAGGGAGAGGTGAGATCAAATAACTCACTAGGTGAATGAGGAGATTAGTGCATATTAGAAGACACAAATTGGAGATCTACAAGGAAAGATAGTTCCACATTTCAAGTCTAATACATTAGAATGTTTTCTAACCATCACATCTATTTAGCTCTTGATAGGGAAAGATTCATTAGTAAACTTACTATAAAATCCTCTAAGAGGGTGTCTCTCAAGAAATGTAAATCCTCTAAAAAGCTATCTTTTACATGCTTGTGTAACCCTAATAGTTTATAGGCATTCCTAATAGGATGCATTTATAGAAGAAACATTTGTAGCTCCTAATAGGGAAACCCTTTACATGCATTATAAGGGGTAGTGGGCATATTATCCCCACTATGATTTTCACCCTCTAACCAAGGGTTTCCATGTTGTATACGTGAAAATTTAATTTTTTGGGAGCATGCTTAGACAAGAAAAAATTAGTTGTACATGTAAGATTCAACAAATGAAATAACAACTAGCTAGCTTGAGTTTTACAAATCAAAATAACTAGAAGATTAAGTTCCCACATAGCCTCGAGAGAAGCTCAACAATTGCACCTAAAGGGCTTCTCAATGTGATCAAATTTATGGAATGTGGATGTGCTCTCCCAAAAAAAACTACTTGAATCCAAAAACTTTAAGATAAGATGATATGATAACCTATGCTAAAAATGATCAAGAATTCTTCAAGAGATGGCTATGGAAGAAACTATTTTTGAGAGAACTCAAAGGAGGTGAATATAGATACAAGTTAAGAAAACTAAAAAAAAAATATGCCATTAAAATGCAAGATCTAAGACTAAAATACAAACAAATACCAAAGGTTATCTCTAAGAATTAAAATCTCTAAAAGATCTAACAATAAACTAGCATGATAACAATGCATATGGGGGAGATGGTAAATGCTTGAGAATAGGGTCTTATTTATAGGCTTAAGGGATACCTTAAGGAGGTGAAATATATGTGGCATACACATAAGTGGCACAAGGGATAAACATGGGCAAAAGAAAAAGACATGAAAAATTCAAGAAGAGTCGTTAAGGTTTGAGTGGCTCAAGATATGCTCACACGTGTGTGAACAATACTAGAAAAGTAGTGTGGGACAAAGGTGTAAGAGTGTAGGGAAAATTGAAAAAAAATATAAACATTTCCAAATAGCCCATAATAGATATGAAATAAATATAAAATTAAAATCCATATGTAATAGAATAGACAACATACCCACAAAAAGTTGTGACACAAGATATGCCCTAGGAAACCCTCATTGAGGGGAAAAAACCCAGGCTTCAAAAGCATCCATCACCATGTATTATTCAACAAAAAAATCATTATAATATAACAATGGAAGCCTTCAAAGACATAGCCACAAACAAGCAATCCATGTGAACAAGCATGAATTCACGCATCTGATGCCATGCTTCCAACCTTCACAAATGTTCTACTAGCTAACCTATCAAGGCTTGTCTTGCTCAACTCTTATCTTCTCACCTTTTTGTCTTATTACTATAACTATCCTTGTGGCCTATTATATAATATAAAGTCTCACAAAACCACCAAGTGGTATTACATAAACCATGTGCTAAAACCATGTACTACCTAACCCATTTACCCCACATTTAATATTGGATATTTAATTATTTTCTCCGATATTAAATAATTATAGAAAATATTATCACAATGTTACAATACAACTCATCAAGTATATCCCATGGAAATATTTACATGTTGCATGTACATCCAGGTGCTCCTAGATGAAACATTACATAATAAAATAAAATAAAATAATATAAAAATATTAGGCAATGTGTGCAACACCCATTATCACAACAATCTCTCACTTGTTGTATACATTGCATAGGGTCAATATGTAGCCACATAAATGATCAAGGAAATAATCCCTCCGAGCACATCCACCATCATAGATCAAATTATAAGAAGTGCTCCATCCTGGTACCCACAACAAAATCTAAGTATCCAACATCTAGAACATGAATGTGTTGTAAATATTCTAGACTATGCTAAGTTACTAAGAGGGGAGGGGTGAATCAATAACTTCTAAAACTTCAATGATTTAACTCTTAATCCAATAGTCCAATTAGCATTCAATTCTTCACATATAATCTAATCTAGTTGCACGAATAAGAAAATGAAAACATGAAAGCATTCATAACACTTTGACACAAAGATTTGGTTACCTAGAAACCTTCCAAATAGAAAGTAAAACTAGGGTGGGGATGATACCCACAAGCTTTAGTACTAGAATATAAAGTTGGCCTATTAAGACTTACATTGATCACTTCTAATGACATGCCCTATTAGGAGCTATAAGGATTGCTAAGTCCACCTTGTGAAAGGATTTACAAACATACAATGAAGTATGCACTTGGTAATGAGATTTATAAAAGACTATTAGGTCTACCTTGTTAGAGGATTTGACTGATCCACCTATTAGGATGAAGCAGTAGCTGATCTTTGATCTACAACTTGGTTTCCTGAATGAGATTCCTTTAAGTACTAATCACCTTGCTATGATAGATATCTCTTTGCTGCTCCTTATACTACTGTAGCCTTTGTAATTCACTCTTTCTGCTCTTCTCTTAAGATTACATTCAATTACATTGCATTCACATTTTCACTTTTCAAACTTGGATATGATACAATTCATTACATATATACCAATCCAATTATACAAATTACAAAGTTGGCCAATAAATAGGTTTACACAAATATTACATAGTCAACTCAAATGTAGACACTCAGGTTCTAAAGACTAACTTGGTGAGGTTCCGATACTTGACATCCACTGTTAATGCTTGACATCATCATGCACTCGGTAGATGTAGAAGCTCAATCCATGCTGATCACTTCCAAGTAGTCTTCAACTTGGTCTACACTGGTGACTAAGTAGTTACTATGAAACTTGTCATATAAACTGAGTCTCTTGGTTTACATTGTATGACTCAGTAAATGCTATCTCCTTGAGCTTAGTATAAACTAAGTCACTTGGTTAAAATTGAGTAGCTTGATAAACACTAGGCTCACGTCACGTAAACTATGAACTCGATAAGCACTGAAAAACTTGGTTTGCACTGGTAAACTCAACATACACTAAGATGAATGGTTTACACTATTGATTTACAGTGTAACTATAACTATTTGGTAAACATTGGAATCTGTCTAAAGGACTCGATAGCAACTATAGAACTTGGTGGTAACTGAAATGCTTGGCAAACACTGTTCACTGTACAATAAGCTTAGTAGCTATTTACAATATGAATAAGTGTATGTAACTAATAAAAAACATGACTGATATGTCAACAATCTCCCCCTTTGGCATTAGTGACAAAAACACTTATCGGCCAAAACTAAATTTAAAAAGTTTCCCGCATACCTTTATCCATCACCATGTGATACAACCTCAGTAGAATATACTATTTTTGAGATTTTTCAAAATTGATTTTGTAAGATATATATTTTTATATGGTAAGGTTCTTTCATATAGTATACTATACATCTCATGTACATATCTTTCTCCCCCATTGCTTTTAAAATTTGTTACATTTTCTCCCCCATAACCTTTTACATCTTTATCTATCTGTGTCCTCCTCTACATCTTTCTCATATCTTCTTATTGATAGTATGTACCCCTTATACGTATATCTTTCTCCCCCTTTTTGACATTAATGTCAAAGATTTATTCTATTTATTTACATGTTAATGCCAAAATGAGATAAAAATTCTGAATGTACCTTGAGTATGATTGCCAAGGTTTTATCCCAGTCCTCTCGCAAGACCTTACTTTTGTGCAGTACAATTTGCACTCCTATTGACAGCTCTATCATATGGTCTGCTATGGAGAAATTTTTGTCATGGCTGAGAGTTTTAGAATGTACAATGTGTTTCTGCAGTGCATCCATGTTGGGAAGAATCATATGTTGTATATCTTCCAATGTAGATGTAATCCTTTCTTCTTCTCTATGCAATTCTTCTTGCATATCTGTCAAAAATCTTATCCTCTTGAAGTATGCAAAACTTGAACTAGGGTCAAGTTGCAGCTGCTGAGCACTAGCCTTGAGGTCTCCATCTATCTTGGACAATCTGTCCTTTATTTCTTTGGTAAAATTAGAAACATTACATAACTTACCAAAAAGTGATGATACATTTGTACAAGATGTTTCTAAAGAACCCAAAATTGTAGAAAGTTCTACTTGATAGACAGAAATTTGTTGAGCAATGTACTCCAACAGTTTATTCTCAAGTTTCCAATAATTTTAAATTCCTTATCTCTTTTCTTTCTTAACTTTTTTTGTTTGGATTTCTTTTGGAGGATTTCACCAAATGCCTACATTTGGTCTGGAGTGAGCTTGGAAATGTCCCAAATTAGGATTACAATTTCCTCATAAAGGTCAATTTCTTCCTCCATCTCTTTTCCTTTACCCAAAAATTTGGTGCTTGGTTGAGCATTGGTCTCAACTGTCCTTGCACTTATTGCTTTTGTGCCTAGAATAGAAATAAATGTAGAAATACTAGGACTAGCTATAAAAAAATGATACTACACTTATTGAAGGAATATTAATAGAAATACTTAAAGAATCCAAAATTGATGTATTTATAATTGATGTGCTCAAAACTGATGTATCCAACTTAGTAGAAGGCATGAGAGACTACAACTCGGTAGATGAAGCATAGGTCACTTCAGTCAATAATGTGCTAAGCTAAACTAGAGCAAAGAGTGATTGGACATTTTAGTTGTCATTGGTGGTCACAATCAATCTTGCTGGGTCTATCTCGATGCTTGATGTTGTCACTAGTTTTCTTAGATAGTGAGGAAGTGAGGCAATGACTATTGCAGCTATCTTAACTAGATCAATTTCCTCATCATCTTGCTTTTCTTCCTTGGTAGCCTCTTGCCCTTGTTCCTCTTCATCTTCTACATTAGCAAAATGAGTTGCTTCTTCAACATTTTCTTCTTCATCTTTCTCTTCTTTATCATCATCATCATCATCACCTTTTACATCAATAGGAAAATCACTTGATTTATGTAAAAGATAGATATGTTTCCAAGTGTTAGTTGCATTTCTTACAACATGTTCAATTTATTTCATTAGAATTAGACAAGTGTTGATTTTCATAGTCAAATTTTCTTCATTTTTCTTCAGTGACTCTTTTACCTCTGCATCTGATATTCTTAGTATAAACTACCTCAGAGTTTTCCCATAAATGTCTTTGATAGTTTGCATGGAAAATTCCCATCTTGGCTTAATTTTCTCCAACAAAATGTTAGGGAGCTAAGAAGCAAGCTGGTCTAGTGAGTATTTCCATTTTTCCCATTTTGTCCATCACCAGATCTTCTATCTGCTTTTGCTCTGCAATTATCTTGATTTCATACTTTATGACTTAAAGTTTGTTATATTGGCTTTAGCTTCTAGATCTTTAAATCTATCTTGGAAGGTGGGTGGAGGTTTCCTGAATATAATGTCTCCTCCTTCCTTGTCATCTTTCTTCCTTGATCTCCTAGCAAATAATGTAGTGGATGGCTTGGTTGGCTTAGTAATTATTACCTTGCCCTTTGTCCTTAATGGTTCTTCTTCCTCAAATTATTCCTCATCCTCACCTTTCTCATCCTCACCTTTTCATTTAGTCAACAAAAGGGTAGAACTTGTTTTTAGTTTAGCAATTGTTTTCTTTCCTTTGTTAACCACTTGAGGAAGCTTTATTTCTAGTTCTATGCTAGCTTTTGCTTCATCATATGTATTGAAATATGCAACCTTAGGATCAAATGGTTCATTAACAAGTGCCTCAACAATGTCTTTATTTTCATCAATATTAACTTCATATCTAAGAGGTTTTACTCATGCTATTCTAGGCTTAACTTCCTAGATGTATACTTTGTCACAATCCACCATAAAACACACATCATCCTTATAATCTTCGAAAAGTTTCTTGGGGATTTGGTATCTATTGTTCATTTTCTCCTTAAATGCATCAAAATAGTTGTCCATAATACAATTGTAATTTTCACCCATCTCAGCAATAAATTCATTAATCTAATTTAGCATAGGCACATCTTTTCTCCACAAAATAGTGCCTTTTGAAGGGAAGAATTTTTTAACATAAAAGAATAAATAGGTTAATAGGGATCCAAACTTACAGGGATTATTCTTTGATGTCTTGATGCTTTCCACATTATTGTTGAATTGTTTCAACAGTAGCTTAGCAAGGTTGAAAGATAGATTGTTCTTTACTACCTTGTATGCAAGGTCAACTACTTTGCATGACATGATGTTTAACATGCTCAAGCTATAGATATTGTGTGAAATATTATGGATGCTAAATTTCAACTCCATATCCATGACACTACTAATTTTCATTCATCTATCATCCCATTCTACTAGGGAATTCTTTTCAAGTTTTGCCCAACTTAGGGTTTTGGTAATTTTAGCTTTGGCTAGCATTGGGAGGCCAGTGATTTGATGAGTCATATTCTTTGTGATCAATATTAGTTGCTCCAACCACACCTTCCCATTGTGCACCTGACTAAGGATAAACCTAATCCATTTTACTTGAAATTCACGAGGCATGTGAGGGATGTGAGTTAACCCTTTAGTTTCCAAGTGTTGGTGCTTGTGTTTCAAAATTCCATTTACACATAGTTTACCTAGGGCATCATCCATTTCCAAAGTTCTAATTTCTTGAATAATTTATTTGAAGTGAGTGCAAATATCATTGATCAATAGTACCTCTAGAGGGATTTTAGACTGTGCTCCACTTAGATCTAGGGTTTCCATGATTGTAGGGGTGAGCTTGAAATCTAGTGCCTTCCATTCACCATGAACTAACATATATGAACCACACCTTTCCTTGCTACTATTCGATGCCATCTTTACTTAGTAGGGTTTGAGAGAATTTGAAATATTTTCACTGACAATTTTCTCAAATTGCTTGGATGCTCTAAAGATCACACTTCACAATAGCTCTCAAGAATTTCATGGTAAGAATGACTTTGATTCTATTCCTTCTATCAAATTTTTCCATAAATGCTTAGTACAAAAGGTACATTGATTGACATCATGTTGACAGTCTATCATCCACTTCTTTGCAATAAAAACTCAGTGAATTCTTAATGACTTGATAACCATATGCATCTTCATTACTCCTGACCTCACTTGGTGGAGTCTATGACTCAACCTCACTTAGTAGAGAAGGTAACCTGGAAGACACTAGTACCCTTTTCACTTTGTGATCCCTTTGTATCCCAAATATAGATTTGGATCATTTTGTTCTTATCAACTAGAACTAATTTGGATGTCCTCTTTGATAGCCTAGTTCTAGCTCTCCCTTTTGAGAACTTAAGTAGAAATGGTAGAGTCACCCAATTCTTGAGTGACTTGATCAACATTGCTTGGACTTTCATTCTTAGTAGACTTTGGAACCCATTTTTGTCTCATCTATTTTCAGATGTTATCAACCTTTGCTTTCTTTTCATCTTCTATTCTACTAGTATTCATATAGTTCTTGGCAAGATGACCAAGTTTTGTACAAATGAAACATCTTTTAGTAATATCTCTTTTCTTCATATGATGTTTTACAGAATTCATTCCAATGTGTCCAAATTATCCACAATAATGACATCTGCACCAGGTGTTGTAGTCCCAACCAAATATTGCTATCACAGTCTGCTCTGCTAGATTCAATATCTTGGTTTTGCATTCTAATGACTTGTGTCCATGTTTCTTGTATTAGTGACATTTGCCTTCAAATCTTGGTTTCTCTTTGCATTCATCAGCCTTATGTCCATGCTAATTGCAATTGTATCACTTTCCATTGAATTTTTCTTTTCCATTGCTCCAACATTTGTTTGATGTATGACCTATCTTAACATAGTGATTGCAAGTAGGTCTTTGATTCTTTTGAGCTCCTTGCTTGGATGATTCTCCTTCTTTTGTATATCCAATTCCTACTTTTCCTTTTTGTCTATAGATATTTTTATCATTCAATTGATTCATGTTTGCATGGGACTTCATCATTCTTTCATTGAATTGTCTTTTAGAGTTTAAATCATTTCACAATCTTTCATTTTCAGATCTTAGGCTCATGATTTCTTCATTTGTATCGGAGAGCTTATCAATAAGGTCTACTTGTTGAAGGGATTGGTTTTGGATTTCATTGTTCCTTCTATCTCTTCTTTTATCTTGTTCTTTTTCTCCATGAATTCACATAGCCTTACAGACTAAATTTCTTGTTCTCTTCTTAGTTTTCTTACTTCTTCTTGTAGGGAACCATTCTTTTCTAGGAGTTATTTGATTAATTAATTTTCTTCATCTGAATTTCTTGAATGAAGGTATTCAATTCTTTCTTTAATGTAGAGATGACCATTCATTTTAATTGCAAGTTCTTTTCTTCTTTTCAAGGATTGAGAGAGTTGCTCCTTTGCTTTCTTGAGTTGGGCAATAGCCATTTCCAAATCTACCTTTTCATTGTCCATAGCTTGTTCAAGTTTGAATATCTCCATGGTCTTGATCTTTACTCAAGATATTAAAATTTCTCTTGAGAACCACAATTCTCTAATACCAATTGTTGGAAATATTCTAGACTATACTAAGTTACTGAGAGGGGAGGGGTGAATTAGTAACTTTTAAAGCTTCAATGATTTAACTCTTAATTCAATAGTCCAATTAGAATTTAATTCTTCACATATAATTTGATCTAGTTGCATGAATAAGAAACTAAAAACATGAAAGAATTCACAATACTTTGACATAAAGATTTGGTGACTCAAAAACCTTCCAAATAGAAAGTAAAACTAGGGTGGAGATGATACCCACAAGCTTTAGTATTGCAATATAAAGTTGGCTTGTTAAGGCTTACATTGATAACTTCTGATGATCCACCTTGTTAGGAGCAATAAGGACTGCTAGGTCCACCTTGTGAAAGGATTTAAAAACATACAATGAAGTATGCACTTGGTAAAGACATTTACAAAAGACCGTTAGGTCTACCTTGTTAGAGGATTTGGCTAATCCACCTATTAGGATGAAGTAATAGCTAATCTCTAATCTACAACTTGGTTTGCTAAATGAGATTCCTTTAAGTACTAATCACCTTGCTTTGATAGATATCTCTTTGCTGCTCCTTATACTATTGTAGCTTTTGTAATTTTCTCTTTCTACTGTTCTCTTAAGATTAAATTCAAGTACATTGCATTCACATTTTTACTTTTCACACTTGGATATGATACAATTCATTGCATACATACAAATATAATTATACAAATTACAAAGTTGGCCATTATACAAGTTTATGCAAATATTACAAAGTCAGCTCAAATGCAGATCCTTGAGTTTTGAAGACCGACTCCCTGAGGTTCTAATACTCAACATCCACTGTCAATGCTTAGCATCATCATGTACTCGATATACATTTAAGCTCAATCTATATTGATCACTTCCAAGTAGTCTTGAACTTGGTCTGCATTGGTGACTTGGTAGATACTATGAAACTCATCATATAAACTGAATCTCTTGGTTGACATTGTATGAATTGATAAACACTATCTCCTTGAGCTTAGTATAAACTAAGTCAATTGGTTAACATTGACTAGCTTAGTTAACACTAGACTCATATCACATAAATTGAAAAATTAGTAAGCACTAAAAAACTTGGTTTGCACTAGCAAACTCAACATACACTGAGATGCATGGTTTACACTTATGATTTACACTGTAACTATAACTACTTAGTAAACACTAGAATTTGTCCAAAGGACTTGGTAGTAACTTTATAACTTGGTGGTAACTAAAATGCTTGGAAAACATTGTTCACTATATAACAAGCTCAGTAGCTATTTACAATCTAAATAAGTGTATGTCACTAATAAAAATCTTGACTGATATGTCAATAGAATGATTCCACCTTCTATTATGCCACTGCCACTGGACATACATAGAATCCATCCAAAGAGAAAGCTACCCAAGCTATCACATAAGAATCATAAAATCTTGTACCAGTTGAAATGCCAAGCACACACACCCAATACAAAGGTAATCACATGTATCTATTGTTGTCAAAATCAATAGTTGAAATAACACTCACAATAAGTGTTAAAATTATCCAACTATCCATACCTCAAAAGTTATACCATGTTAATCTCACAAGATCAACATATCTAATCTATAAATTGAAATCACAAGCCTCAAGAGCAATACCTTCCACATATATACCAAGAAGCTCCCACTACAAAAGATAATATCAAATCTATAACCAATCCACTCACAACATCTTAAAGAAGTGAATCCATGTAGTATCAAGGACATCCATAATACATAAACACAACTTGCAAGAATAACTCCCATAACTAGTCTCTGTCACTCTCCCAAGTTCTCCACAACCAAAAGAGGAAAGAGATCAAGGAATAACCATGCTATCTCTCACATGACATACATGAACACAAACTAGTTATCATAATCTTCAACCAATCTCAAATCCAATGTAAGTGGGTGAACCCACAATAGTGAGTTACACTTTTTTTAGAAGAAGAAATTCCTCCAAAATCATACAACTAGGAATTTTACAATTCTTAGTTTTGATAGAAACTATTTTTAAAATTTTGATAGAAACATATTAGTTTCTATCAAAACTACATTGATAGTTTTGATCAAAAATATCTATGTATTTTTTATTGAAAGTACCAAGCCTGACCAGGATTTTTTAACATTGATACCGGGCTTGCTAGTTTCAATCAAAATTAGTTAATATAGTTGCGATCAAAACTAACAAAAGATAGAAATGTGAAAATAGTTCACTACAACCTCACATGTCATTTTTGACAGTGGGGCTATAGAAAACTTCAATTGGAAGCATAAAGAGAGGCATCCAAATTTATCAACCTTTGAAAAAGGTATGTTTTTCCCCCTTTTTTACCCATTTAATATGATTTTAGCTTCATTTTATATATTTTTAGTTTCATTTGATATATGTTTTTTTTATGTATGTATATATATCATGTATGTATACATACATATATATATATATATATATATATATATATATACCATGTGTGTATACATGCATATATATATATATATGTATATATATATGTATATGCACATGTGTGAACATATATACATATACATATACATACACATATATATATGTTATATACATATCATGTACATGTATATATGCATATATATATCTATACATATATATACACACACACACACATGCACACATGTAAATATGTACATGTATATGTGTGCGTATATATACACACACACACACATACATGTATGTATACATAAATATTGTGGATATGTACACATACATTTAAATTTTTAATGTACACACGTGCACTTTTAATATATTAAAATTAAAGTTTATAGATACATGTGTGTGTGTGTGTGTGTGTGTTTGTGTTTAAATCTTCACCTTACCCATAATAATAATTTCAATGAACTAACCCTAACATTAGTTCCAACAGGTTAGGTCATGATATGAACCCTAATATAAACTTCACCTTGACCTCCTCACCCTAATCTTAAGTGTAATTAAACCTTGACCAAAACCTAATCTAAAAAATAAGTATAACCACAATACTAACCCTAAACGTTCATGTAACACAATGCTAACCCACATGTAAATTTAATCCTAATCTTAACTCTAAACATTATATATTTGCCCTAGAATTGACCTTGATTCTAACCGTAACCATAAATTCTAAACCCTAAACATAAACCTTTAAAGCTAAAGTTATATCATTTTAACCCAAAAGTTATCCCTTAACCTAACCATGATGTGAAGACTAACTATAAATTTTTACAAAACTATCCTCACTTCTTAACCCTAAAAAACCCTAATATGAATCCTAACTAAAATATTTAATCTAGATTTACACTAACCCTAAACATTTAATCCTAAAGATCCCTAAACATTATATTAGTTCCCTAAAATTAATCATGATTCTAATGATATAGCACTAAATCCTAACCATAATCCTTACTCTAAGCCTAACCATGTAACTATAATTATAACATAAACCTTAATCCTAATACTAAACCCTAACCCTAATTATATTAAGTTACTCAACATTTAACACTAATTCTACTTGTAATGCTAACATAAGCCTCACACTGATGTTAAACACCAATGATCTGACTATATAAACACAATTATAACACTAACCCTAACATTAACCATAATAGCTTACTCAACATAGAACTCTATATTTGAACACACACTCCTAACCCTAGCCCTAAATATTTTCCTAATCCTAACTTAATGAAAATTTACCATGATTAAACCGTAATAATGATCCTAAAGTCAATCCTAATACTAAACGCTAACCCTAAAATTAACCCTAGAACCATAATATAAACCATAATCATTATATAACATTAACCTTGAATGACAAACCTAATCAAATTAATTTATGCTTTGAGGCATGTGAAACAAGAACAATATGTACTACTAATTTTATAACTCTAAACCTAACTATAACCCTAATAATAAGTCTTAACCTAACACTAATGTTTTTAACTTTAAGCCTAACCCTAAAATTAACTCTAGGCCTAACACTAACTCTAACTCTAACCATAGTCCTACTTATTTCTCTAGTAACCTTAGCCATGATCATGACATACCTATTAAATTATATAGTGAATCTAGTTCTACATTTAACCTAGTTATGTGTTAGGTAGTCCACCCATGTGATCTACACTATATCTAGACTTAATTGAAACAATTTTATGAAGTTGTCACACACATACACAATGTACACATGTAAATGTTATGTTCATTTCATGCTTAGAAAATTATATGTACATGTACATAAATATGTTTTTCTCATGTTTAAACATGTATTATTTAATTTCATGAACTTATGAAATTCTATTTTCTTAAATGTCATCAAGTACAATAAATTTCAAGTTTATTAAATGTCATATTTTAATTTAGGATATACAAAATACACATGTAATACTATATGTTATGTTCGTTTCATGTTTACACATATTATATGTCTAATTTCATGTTTAGGAAATTCTAGTTTCTTAAATGTCATTGTATGTGATAAATTTCAAGTTTATTAAAAATGTCAGTTTAAATATAAATTTTAGGTTTAAACAATATATACACATGCATACTACATACATTGACCTCCACATGGCAGATCATAAGCTTCATATTTGCCCAAGAAACAACCTCCTATCCCCCTTGAGCAAAAGCCTCCTATCCCCTGAGCAACAACCTCCTATCCCCCCTACGAAGTAGCCTATCCCCTCAGTAATGTCCTATTCCCATAGATCAAGAACCTATCCCACTTGACATGCTCTATGATCACACTAATCAAGAGATTTAGAGAGTTCATGAATCCTTGGATAGTGGTACATGATCTAGTGTGTATAGTAGTACATGTTAGAGCATCTTACATATCCTCACATACATTAGAGATGAGATTCATGGTGGTGCTCCATATTTTGCACTTTCTATATAGATTGTCCTTGACAACAAGAGATGAGAGGTCTCTTTAGGTCTTTCACTATAGTAGGTACATGGCTTAGTGCCCAAAGAGACAGTGAAGAGGGAATGTTTCCCTCATTATGTTGCACTAAAGTATGTGAAGGCGTAATCTCCCGTTAAGTGTATAGATCCACAAATGGCTGCACTTATATAACCACACTTCCTTGCTTCTCATGGTTGTTATCCAAATAATGACAAAATTGCACTCTATTTTGCATGATAAATTTATGCTAAGGTTCTCTTAGATAGGGTCATGAATTACACTAATTTACCATCACATTTAGGATAAGGGCATAGTAGACTAGTTGATATGCAGTCAGGTTATCCACCACTAACACAGAAGTTGATTGTTGGAGAGAGGGCACCTACTACTACCCCTATATTAGGTCCATTAGCTGATGAGGCCATGCATAGCACCTTGTTACGAAGGGTAATTTAGTGAGTTTGAGAGATTTTTGTAGCTATCATATCTATTTTGAGTGATGAGGTTAGCTAGTATTTCATTTCTTGTCAGTGTTCTAGATCATCGTCTAGTGCTTCATCTTTAGGAGACTTGTACAGTGCAATAGGCATCCCTTCACTAACTACCTTAGAGGGTCTCATTGGAGTGTTGGCATGAGATACTATGACTAGTCTTGTTGAGGATCTATTATATTCATATAGATTCATATCAAAGCATCTTGGAAAATACCCATATCAGATTTTTGACATTGTGTCCATGGTCTTTAGCCACATTCCTCTCATTGATCAAGTGGTGGTCATGGTGGTAGTACACATAATGATCCACATATTGACCACTTTTTCCTGTAGAGGGACATATACATACTAGTACAAATGCTTTAGCTAGTGCAAGACATGGTCAAACTTCATATGTGGACCTTGATGATGTTGACTTTAGCTTGTCAACCATAAGATGCATGGACTTGTTGACACATGATGATTCTACTTCTATGACATCTTGTCTAGTTAGTCTACTTGGCTTGTCATTATTAGGACATGTGCTAGTCACTAGTCATGCTAGTGTAGATGCAAAGATGAAGCTAGATGAGGCCCAAAAAAAAATGGATATATTGGTGAATATGATCGATGCTAGGTAGTCTAAGTATTATAAGATGCTAGCATCTACACAAGTAAATCTATAAATTGTTTTTTCATGTTAAACTTTCAATTGTTTGTTCAACTAATAATTTATGCATGTATACATATCAGGGGCCTTTTTAATTATACATTTTAAAATTTGATTTGTTGCACATGTGTGTATATGTATTGTAGGGATACATGCCTCTTTTTACTCCATCTTTGATGCTAGATCATGTACGTCGTTGGGACTCATTTGATGATATCAATAGTGAACAGGTGAGTTTTTAAATGTATCATATAAATTACATGCAATTTGTAAATTTAAAATAGATTTAATTTAATATGAAATTGTGTACATTGATATCAATTTCTCTTGAATATATATAGGGGTCATCACATCCTAGTGAGCATACTAATAGTTAGTCTTCAAACCATGCCATGAGAAGATGTCACAATGCTAGTCCTGCACTTGATGATTTATAGTTTTTTTATATTATAGATTATTTGATCTAGACTTTCATCTAGATTATACATGTTTTTTTTATTTGTTTATACATATATTGTAGACTTGAGAACAATGTTTGACACATGTGTTTATGTCCAAGTTCATATACATTTTTGATGATTGATCTACATATATACATTCTCTAGATATTTATTTTACATGTTAGATTATGTTGGATAATGTTCTATTATGTTGGATTATGTTATATTATGTTTAAAGATTATGTATGATTATGGTAGATTATGTTCTTTTACATGTTAGATTATGTTATCTATTATGTTGGATAATGTTCTAGATTATGTTAGATTATTTTGGTTTATGAAATTGATGTATACATATGTGGTTAATAGGGTTAGGGTTAGGGTTACAGTTAGGTTTAAAGGGTTAGAGATAGAGTTATATATGTCCTAATTAGTTGTCAGGTTCAAATCCTTAGGTCCTTGGGTAACTTTGAGGGGGAGATTGTTAGAAATTTGTTCAATGCTCCCCTCAGGATTCATGATGAGGGATTAATGACATCCTATGCATTATAAGTTGAGTGGTTGCATTGAGCATTGATAGATTGGTCTTTTGGTGCAACGACAACCCCACTCTATACAATTTAGTTCCTAATTTCTATAATTAATTAAATATCCTAACTAGTTACATATAAGTTCATAGTTTCTATAATTAGTTACAAATCATACTTTAAACTTAACAAGTTTAATGAAAGGGTAAAAGTAATATATAATTAGTTACAAATCCTAATTTCATCCCCTTAAGACAAGTGTTCCAATTTCTTCCCCTCCAGGCACATATCATAATTAGTTGCGCATAAGTTCCTAATTTCTATAATTAGTTACAAATCACAATTTAAACTTAACAAGTTAAATGAAATAGTAAAAGTAATATATAATTAGTTACAAGTCCTAATTTCATCCCCTTAAGACACAAGTCCTAATTAGTTACATATAAGTTCCTAATTTCTATAATTAGTTACAAATCACAATTTAAACTTGAAAAGTTAAATGAAAGAGTAAAAGTAATATATAATTAGTTACAAGTCCTAATTTCATCCACTTAAGACAAGTTTCCAATTTCTTCCCCTCAAGGCACATGTCCTAATTAGTTTCATATAAGTTCCTAATTTTCTATAATTAGTTACAAATCACTATTTAAACTTGAAAAGTTAAATGAAAGAGTAAAAGTAATATATAATTAGCTCAACCAAATTGAAAATTGAAAATGATCAACTTCAACCAAATTTTAAAATGTTCAAGTTATTTCTAATTGCAAGTTGTTTCTAGCTAGTACCAAGGGGGTCATCTCATTCTTGGATAACATTTAATATTTTCCTATGATCATCAATATCAAGCCTCCACTTACACATTCTAGGTCCTTTTACTAGATGAAGAGTTAGACCAGTGGCAATAAAATGGTTAATATACTGATATACCTTATTGTTAGGTTGATAATCAATGAAATGAATCCCATTCTTAAGTAGTTTACTTTGTTTCAAATATGTTCGCTGTACAACAATAGAACTTGCATTTAAAAAATATCACATAGATTAATTAATTATTCAATAAATGTACACATACACACACACACACACACACACACACACACACACACACACACACACACACATCAATCAAATAAGTCAATAAATTTGAATTCATAAAAACATATATGCACATACATGATTCAACTATATAATAACTTGTGGGAGACATAATTCCATCACTTATTTCAAACTTTTTTAGCTCCTCTCTTTGTATGGTGCAACACAGTAAATAATAACTAGCACCTATGTTTTTAGATTCTGCCATGACTACAAAAAAACTACCTACACAAAGTATATGTATATAAGGTGTCATGTACATCAGTATATATATTAAATAAATTAACCAAAATTATGAAAGAAATACACTTGTAGATATACATACATACCGAATCTGATCAATCTTGAAATATGGTCATAGTCACTAGAAATCAATGGAATATCATCATAGTTTTCATCCTCAAACTCATTTGTATTGATAAAATCTAGTGGCACCAAAGTCCATTCAATTTCATATCCACGTTCTTGATTAATGCAACCATTGTAGTTTTCATCAATGCAATCAGGACAAAAACCACACATTACTATCTATACTCATAACTGAATGCAAAGACCATGTCTTCTCTTTCCTCTTGCATGCATGCATTGATTTTATATCAACACCTGAATGTAAGGTACACACATACATATAAAAAATGAGTTTTAAACATGTGTGTACATAATCTAGTTATCACCCAGCATATTAAATATAAATTTGATTCAATTATAATATTCAAATTAATTTATACCTGATACCTCCCAAAACACTCTAAATGTTATGATTCAATCCACTTGCAATGATGTGTTATCTATATATTCTAGTACCATAAAATGTGTTTTGCACCACTCAACCACATCATGATCATTATTAATGTGATGTCCTTGATAATCCATTTGATACGTTCTTAAGGCACATTTGATACAAGTTCTTGCACCATCATGCTCACTCTTTCCATGTCCACTCTCGAAAAAACTCCAAATGTGTGGCATATTAAGGTATCAATGATATCTACATAATGCATAAAATGGTCTAGCTGATTTAAATTATGCTGCACATTCATTTGGCCATAAAAAATGGTTTTCAATTTTTATGCCTTTATTTTTCAAATATTTGAAAAATATCTTAAAATAATGTTCCACAAAATGTGTGTTGTGTTCTTTGTCATCACTAATGTAAAAGTGATACTCTTTTTTAATGACTTGTGCTTGATTTGTACTTTCTATACTGTCCAAATCAATTTGTGCATGTCAATAAGACACTTGAACCATAATAGTAACCTTCTCTGTATAGTAGTATTATGCTTGAAGTTGTTTTTGAGAAATGACAGAGTAATTCTCTACAAAATCAACAATAGATAAAATTATTCTGAGTGGGATTGTTTCCCTTAGTTCTTGAAATTGTTCTTCTTGCCACTTAGCAAAAAAAGCATGATGTATATATGGTTGAATGAATTTACAAAAAAATGACATAAATTATCCAATAGGTATGTCATCCTCTACATATTCCAACCTTGATTCTTTTTGAACTTTTGTTTCTGACTTTATGTAACTATATCTCTTACATTTTACTATCCTCATCATATCAATATCTTCATCTCTCAAAGGAAATTTATTCAAGTTACCCCATGTTTCACAATTTCCTCTTATGCAATATATTTCACATAGTGCATGATCATTTGGTTTGTTACATGAGATTGATGTTATGAATTGGCTCGATCATTTATGAAAATAATTTTGAGAACCACCACTTTCTTCTATCATCTTTTAGAACCCGCTATACTAAAAATAAAATTCAACGTGGTATTGATAACAAAATATTTCAAAAGATCTATTTATCTTCACAAAACAGGGTTTCAATCTTTTAAACATTGTTTGTCCAATCTTTGTATTAGGATTTAAATTACAAAATTAGAGATATAATTCATGTTGTGTGACATCCAACCAATGTTTTGCATGTTGAAGATACTCCTTAGGACCAATACTCTTCTTGATAATATCTCTTCTATTGGTGAAGGGTGATTATTATCAATCCAAAATTGAATGACTATGTTCTTAATCATTTCCACAATCCTATCAAATTGAGGAATTCTACACATCAACTCCTAATTTCCTTAATGTACTGTCATCTAAATTGTTTCTCCTTTTTAGATAATGTAATATTATTTTTTGACTATACCTAATATGAGATGATAGTGAAGAGATCTGTCTTTTTTTTCCATATTTTCTTATTTAGAACTAATGTTAGTATCACTCTTCATGCAATGGATTTATCTATAGATCTAGTTTTTTCCCCAATGGAATGTAACCCTTCCTTAACACTTTCAGCAATATCTTTTATTAGTTTAGCAGTCGTCCTCTTTTTTATACTTGTATTTATACTCAATAGTTTCAATGACTCTTTTAATTCATCTTTAAGAAGTGAAATTGGTAATAGTTGAGTTTTCTCCACTATATCAAGATTCTAAAATTGTTCACTTATTTCTTTAGACTTTTTATTGAATTTCCTCTTCATAGTATGTGTAGCTTGACTAGCATATTCTCTCAATTTTTCCACATCCATTTCAATTAAATGATCTATGTTTCTATGATTAAATTTTCTATTCAATCTTTGAGCTAGATTAACATTCTCATTTGTTTTTTGATCTCGGGCTACAAGAAAAATTAAAATAAATACTTAAGATACAACTTCTTTTTAGGGGACATATGTGTATATAAATAACAAGTGAAATATTAAATTTAATTTCATCTAAGCTTCAGATGATCCTTCTTCAATATCCATTGCTTGATCTTCAATTTCCTCATGTCCAACATTTTCATCACCTAATACTACACATGCATGATCTATAACAAATAAAATCAAGCAAGTTTGTAAGGGGATTTGTCTCTAAAATTAAAAATCAAAGATATAAAGTTTGTGTAGACCTAGAAATCTAGAGAGAGATTATACTTATGAGAGATGCATGCATGCACATACCTATTTGAACTTGGGATGAACATTCTCCAACCTTAGTAGGTTGTCTTGGTTGACTACATCCTAAATAAATTCATAATTTAAAAGACCATAATTAAAATGACCCCTAATTCTAAATATTCATAATTTAAAAACCATAATGTAATAAACCCTAATCCCAAATATTCATAATTCAATAAACCCTTAATATTAAATTAATAGTAACCCAAAGTTAATATTTACCATATTCATAATTGAATAAACCATAATCCTAACTATATTTACAAAAAGTCTAGAATACTATTATACACTATATGTTAAATATGCATGGGAAAAAAGATTGCACATGTGTACCTTACCTTCTATAGTATCCTACTAAAGTTTTTTGATGATTTTCATCTTCTTGCTTGTGAGTTCTTCTTCGTGCATATTTACTTTCTCTTTTATCTTTATTTCCCATGACAAAAATTCTTCTTCCAAAATTCAAAAATAGAAGGTTGCAACCCTCCCAATTGAAGTGCAAATTATTTGATTGGATTTGAATGTTAAAATTGAAAAAGAATCAAATATTATTTATATGAAAATTTATATAAGAAAAAATAAACCCCTAAAGGCTGACCCTAGGTTCTTATGAAAACTGAACATCCAGGAGGATAACTAAGACCAAAGAGAAACCATACAAATCATAACCTATATCATGTCCTTCTACACACACCTCTAGATGTAAACTATGCAAGTACGATCTCCTCTATAAAATCCCAACCAAGAAGACACAAAAGCACCCAAACCATATCATATAAATAATCATGGATGTAAGCTTGTCACAAGAAGATCAAACTTATAAACCATTCCTAAACGAAGGAATAACCATTCCTAATCCAAGGAATATGCCCATTATAAAACTATCTCCCAAACTTAACTAACATATGCACATGGAGATAACCAATGCTAAACCATCTCTCATATGAGACCTCTAGAACTAACTCATGTACCATAGCTCAAGGTCCATATCCATGAAAGAAAAGCATAAATTTAATGCACTCGAGAGAAACAATGAGCTATACCTCCAAAATAGAAAACCTTTGAGTAGACCAGGAGTGGGGAATGAGAATGTTCATCAAGATATCCAAGTCTTCAACCAAGACTCATCTAAGAATAATCTCCTCTCAAATCCATATTGTGTGCTAAATGTTGTTGATTTTTGTTGAGTGTTATTGTCTAAAAAGTCTCTCTAATATACATAGCTAGAGGACTTGGGACATGGGTCATATTTTTATTTTCTTTCTTCTTGTGGGTGTCATCTTAAAACTCTAGAGTGTCTCTTATTGTCCCCTTGAAACACTTAGGAGATTTGAGGCATCATCCTTGATTTTTTTTGCAAAACCATTCTTATGGTCATCCCAGCATCTATGTCTTGATGCAAGTTTGATTTTGCTACATTAAATCGGGTAAGCTAACATCAAAGTCATCTTGACCTTCATGTCTTTGATGCTTATGTTAGAATCTTTCCACATTCCAATCTGATATAAATCACATTCATATCTTCATAGTTGTACTTGTGACTACTGATGATTGTGTGATTTTTCAATGTTTGATAATAATGGCCCAATGATGAAAATAAGTTCCTTAACATTCTCTAATGAATGATGAACACAAAATTCTATGTTACAGTTGCTCTATTGCAAGTACACCTTTGCATTTTCATGTAGCTTTCATTATTAGACTTCATTTTTAGATTGCATTATGAGTTTGAGAGGGTTTTCCTTCATCTTTTGTGTGGACTTTTAATCAACTGTGGTCATGTCTTAATCTTTATTTCCTTATCTTCTTTTGTGATCTGAATCAAAATTTTCTATTTTAAATAGTTGATTGATTTTGAGGCATTCTCTTTCTTGAGGCAAATACTCTTTCTTCTTTCCATTTCTTTCCACCTCTTTCAAACTTCTATCTTCCATTTGCTTTCACCCCAATTGTTTTCTTCTAATTCAACTTTGGGGCATAATCTTTCATGCTTGATGATCTATCTTAGTTCTGTGATCCTTATATTTTTCATCTTACATCAAGAACCTTATCTTTAGTTCTATTTGATCAAATTTATCAATTTTTTGTTTCTCCTCTATTTCATTTCTATTTTAGTCATTAGGGGGCAGTACCTATTAAACTTCAATCCTTGATTTAGCTTTATCAATCTTTGTTGTACTTGGGATAGCCTTGTCTTTGTTAGACAAATTGTTATAAATTTTTTTATTCTTTCTCTTGATGTGCTCCTAAGTTGATCACACATCTATGTTGTTTTGTGATCCCAAATTGACCTCACACTTCACCTGCATTCTTTGACTACACGTGTTCTTCAAATAATCACACATTAGTCAAAGAGGTGCAAATGTATGCACCCTAAAATGGTCACCTAGACTATGGGCCCCAATTCTTCAATTTATCAATTTCCTTTCAATGCATCACAATATTTTATTGAATCAATTCAAATCATTTTCCTTCATCAAATTGCAATTAATTTAATTATTTCAATATTTCCTAAAGTTTGATCATTTCATCAATAATCTTATTTAATTCAAAGAAAATCTCTCTTTTAATTAAATAATTTTATACTATTTAATTAAAATCTGTCTTTTTATTAAATAATCTTATCTTATTTAATTAAAAGAAAAAATCCTTTTAAATAAATAAAATAATCTTAAAATTAAAAGAAAATCTCTCTTTTAATTAAATAGTTTTAGCTTATTTAATTAAAATCTCCCTTTTAATTAAATAATCTTATCTTATTTAATTCAAAGAAAATCCCTCTTTTAATTCAACAAAGAAATCCTCCCTTAAAGCTCTCTTTTTATGGAAAGAAGAAATGAATCAAATAAATCAAGTAAAGATTCCTTTTTTTTTCATATATCTCTAAGTGGTGAGCTTTTGCTTCTTGCTTATCTTTTTAGGTATTTATCCCACATTGTTCTTGTGAGAAGCCTTGCACCTCCACAATTTCTTTTATAAGGAGCCCTCTCCTTCTCATTTGGATAGATGTTAGTTGCTATAGTATTGGTGTGCCATGGGTTTAGAGCAATTTTGGAGAAAGAGTTTGAGTGTTAGGGTTTGGACATTGGAGCTTTATTGCAACTTCTCTCTTCTTGTCTTCTTCTCTCATGCATCCATGGCTTTCATCTTTCATTGTTATTTCCTTTCATAGATTATATTTCCTTTCTTGCATTTCTTTGCATTGTTATCATTTAGATTACCTTGCATCTTCATTTGTATGCATATTTTGATCTTTGAATCTCTCATTTTATGGTGTACCTGTATGGGCATAAACTAGGTCAAATTGAGGGCCTCCATTATAAACCCTTGCACTCCATGAATAGAGAGCTATGAGTCACTATTTGAGACCTCATTCTTGAGCAATCTTGGATATAATGACTCATAGAAGTGTGTCAACATTTTAGCACACACATATGAAGTGAATGCCCTCAAACTTCTTGCTGAAACCATCAAGTATCACAACAAATAATTCTCTAATTCAAGAGAAAACAACATCACCACTGTCTCTAAGTATCCATGAGTACCTATAACCAATCAATCCATGCCAAATCCAAATACAACATAGCAATATCATGAAGTATCCAACAAATGATCAACATACTCAATACTAATAAAATAAACCAAGATCAATGCCAAAGTTCCAACCATGACCTTAGGAATGTAAATATGACAACATGATCTAAACCATCTCAAATAAAGAGATAAAATACTCCATATGAACGCATCATAACATGTCAAAACTCTAAACACATATCAAGAGTATACTATGACATAATAATGAAATCATCCTAACATGAAGGACAACATATCAAGTGAAAACATAAACCACATCTTTACCAAGAATGCCATGAGTCCTCAAGATGTAAGTTTCTTCATACATCATGAAGAAAATCTTCTTTACACACCATTAAGAACCATCTCCATACACCATGAAGATAACAAGTGCACCATGCAAATGTCAAAGATACTTTTGCAACAACAAGATCTAAGACAAACCTCCAACATCTGCAAAAGCTCAATAAATATATCAATGCCAAAAAATCTCACTCAACCATGATACCAAGTTACCCTTGACATCATAAAATCCATCTCCTACATGAAGATCCTCTAGGTATATGCTTAGACAATAAAAGTGTTAGTATCAAGTGAAACCAAGATCTCCAAACCATGAAGATACAAACCAAACAAAGAACTAATCCCCATACTGCCACCTCATCACTATTAGAAGCTCCCACTAAACTATGTATCCAAGATATCCATGACATCATGATGAATACGTAATTATCTAACCATGAGATTCATCCAAGGCATCAAACCATCAAAGAACTCAAAATGCACATCATGAGATCTTCAAAAGAAATTAAATAGCCATGATCCTCAACCAAGGAGGTATATACCACCATAACCAAATTAGGAGTCCAAACCAATGAACATCAATGATGCACTTGTATATCCAATCATGTCATTCCAAAATCCATGACACCATGATCACATCCATGAACTAAGAATCTAACTCTTAATGTGTCCAACCTGTTAGCATAAAATAGTCAACCACAATTCTTCACCATGACTGTAATTGGTAACAACATCTCATCCCTTCTACATGAAAAAAAATCATCAAATCATGTGACTAAGAGCATAGATAACCCAAAGCCAAGCCAAAAATATGAATATGCATCAATAATGAAAGATCAATGGGAAAAGACAACCCATATCTAGGTCAAGTAAGTAAAGACTGCTTAGAATACTACATAACTTGTAGACCCAACAAGTCATCACATATATTCAAATCCAAATCTCCAAACATACAATGTCATAAAATCACAATGCTACAATAATTAATATATATCATAGAACATTTAGATCAATATATCACTAGATAAATCATGCCAAACTTGCACCAAATTTGAAACAATATGCAGAGCTCTCCAATAACTTTTCATTGACTACTCAAAGTCCAAAATCCAACTCTATATGCTCAAATTTTGGGCACTCAACACCTAAAAAAATGTCAAAATTACAAAATCAAACATGCACCAAGTTTTAGTATTATGAATTAGCTTTCTAATGACTATAAGAAGTCTAAGATATGATATGTTGAGAGAAAGTTATGTCCATTTTATCAAGACAGTCTTTTTATCATTTACATTGTGATTTTTTTACCTTTTTTTTGGTGACAAAAAAGTCTATTGGGATTAAATTTGATGGCTACCATGGTATGAAACTAAAAAATATTATATTTTTCTATCAACATGGCCATACTAGGGTATTTTATATATCAAAATTTATGAAAACATCGACCTAGATCCAATGCTGAGGTCTAGTTTTACCCAAGAGGTCATTTATGAAAGCTCCCCCCTAAAACTCTCATTTAAATGAAACATCCAAAAGATTTTTTTGACAAAAAAATTCACATGCCCAAAAGCTACCAACATCCTATCATAACAACAAACCCAAAACCCTTAGATCTACAATAAACAAGCTATGAAATCCATATATCTTGCCCATTCTTTTATCCTCTCATGCATTCCCATGGATTTAATCTAGGGTTACAACAATAAAACCACAACTCTGATACCACTTGTAAGTAAACTTATAACAAAAATATAATTGTTTCCACATAACCTATAATAGATTTGAAATAAATATTCAATTAAAATTCACATGCAAAAGAATATACAACATACCCAAAAAAATTGTGACACAAGATATACCCTAGGAAACCCTCATTGATGGAAAAAATTCAGCCTCCAAAAGCATCCATCACCATGTATTATTCAACAAAAATACTATTGCAATACAACTATAGAAGCCTTCAAAGCCATAGCCACAACCAAGAAATCCATGTGAACAAGCATGAATCCACGTATCCCATGCTATGCTTCCAACCTTCACAAATGCTCCCTTGGCTAAACTATCAAGCCTTGTCTTTCTCAACTCTTTTCTTGTCTCCTTTTCATCTTATCACTACAACTACCCTTGTGGAAGCTTATATAGTACCAAGTCCCACAAAAACACCAAGTGGTATTATAAAATAAACCATGTTCTACCTAATTCATTATCCCCACATTTAATATTCGATATTTAATTCTTTTCTCCAATATTGAATAATTACATCAAATATTATCACAATGTTATAATAATCTCATTAGGTATATCCCATGGGAATTTTTACATGTTGCACATCCAAAATAATAAAATATAAAATATTATGTAATGTGTGCAACACCCATTATCTCAACAAAGAGTACATCTTGGAGAAGTTAATGAATGAGGAGTTCCTTGGGATTGAGTTTCTCATACATATGTGAGTAACCCATGAGGGGATAAAAGGTGGTTAAAGTATGATTATGATTAAATAATCTTGCTTACTAGTGGTTAGGCTTAGATGGGTGAAAGTGATGAGTGGTAGACCAAGCTTTAGGTAGGATTTAAGATTAAATTAAATAGGATTTAATTTAATAGTAATTTTAGGAATCTTAATCATGTGGAGAGATTTTGAAATATAATTTATTTAAAAGGGGGATTTATGGAACACTATGTATTAAATCAATTCAATACATTAAGGGTATGTATTTGAGTTTAATTTGAATACTTTAGTGAAATGGACACAATTAATTAAATAGGTAGATGAATGTAAAAAATATAATTAATTATTAAATAATTTATTAAGGTACTGCATAATATATTAAATTAATTAATATAGTGATTGAGGTGATTTTAAGCATCTACATTTTGCTCCTCTTTGATGCAATGTTAGAATGAGATTGCATCAAAGGAAGAAAAAAAGGTTACCCTAGAGGGGAGAGAATTTTGAGGAGTCATACCATAGTGATGATAGGGGAGGAGGGTACCCCCTTGAGAAAATGGGGTAAAAGGACCCATATGCACAATTTTCTCAAAAAAAACATCAGGAGGAAAAAAGAGGAGAAAAACAATATTTGGAACATTTGCATGACATGTGGGTTAGACAAGAATATATAGGATAGCAATTGCTTGTCCTAAAAAATATGCATAATGAATCTAAATACATCCTAACTACATGATACTATGGGATTCAGTTGTGTTCATGTGGGAGAGTGCACACTAGTTTGATTTTGTAAAAGGAGTTATGCATCAAGTGCTACAAGAGAACATATGACAAGGTTCCTTTGAATGGACTAGAGTCTCAAACATAATAAAGAATTTAGGAACAAAGATGTATAAAATATATTCATGATGGATGCCAATGACATATATGCACTAGAGAGGTTTGGGCAGACCCAAGTTCTTCTTAGGGATATTGGTGGAAAGTGTGACAACTCATTGCCCCAAGTGAGTATACACATAACCATAACTTGGAAACTAACATAGAAGATCTAAATAATTGAGAAAATATATTATACCACAAATGACATGTGTATTAAATTTGAATCATTCAAGTGATACTAAGATATTGAATATTGAGGTAAACCTAAGGAGGTAGTCACTGACATAGAAAGATAAAATCAACAAGAAGACCTCCTAACAAAGTAGTCATTCAATCCACTGTTCTTGGCATGAACTTTATTTTGATAGTGAACTTTGACATGTTGACTTAGGAAGGAATCATCCTACATGAAGAAGGTTGATTTTCTAATTGAATTTTGTTGAAATGTCTATCTCATATGTTAGTTTTTTCTAGTAACTATGGTTAATGGAACAATATTCTTAGATCATTTGGCCTTAGTGAAAATTGGTGTAAGTTCTATTGCAATCACTATTTGGAAAAGCTTAGGATAAGGTGATAATGAATATGATCTAATAGAACAATACTAATATAGTAAATTAGATATAGTAAATATGAAACTTATTACCATAAAAATGTGAAAACATCCATGGTAAATGACATTTCTTTGATGTTCTTTCCAATCTCAAAAAATGGGTGAAGTTCAGATTGATGAGATTAAATGATGAGTAGAGGAATTTGGATAAGATATGATAAGACAATGGATGAAGAAAGAAATTTATTGGATTGGAAGAATAATTTTGATAAGGTCTATTTAAATTAATTTTTTTTTAGATAGGATGGAAATTTATTTGTATGACATGATTGGAATAAGGGAATTTGGATAGATGAGAGGATTAATAATTTGATTGAATTGATGAAAGATGTAATAGATTTGGGATCATTGACAAGGGAAAATCAATGAATGGAATATGGATTAGAAGGGTTGGGAGATTTTTATTGATGGATGATAGAGGCATGAAATGAATGGTGAAAGAATATAGGGTACTAAAGGATGTAGTAAATGAAAAAGGTAAGCCAAGGATCACATTTAAGAGGAGCTAAAATTCCCCATACCAAGGATAGGAAAAATGGAAGGAAAAATGGTGGTAAAATATTCATGAGAATGGAAAGGTGGTGGAAAATATATTGTATGGAGAAAGTGGAGGCTTGCACATTTCAAAAGCATGCATGGACATTTTTTTGTGCCTCTAGTTTTGGTCACAAGCATAGGTATAAAAGTAGAAGGGATATGAATAAGGTATCCAAAATGTATAATATGAATATGATGTGAAAAATGGTACAAAGGATATGGATAACATATGGAACATGAAATGGAGGAAATTCTTGGGATAATCAAGACCAAGAAAATATGAAACAATAATGGGATTATGTAGAATTATGAATAGAGGATGCGGGATATGAACATGACAAGGATTATTGGATGCAAGATATGGATAGGATACCAATATCAAATATGTGAAAGGATGATAGAAGTATGAAGGATAATGTGTGGATAATGAGAAAGAGATATGGTACATGAGCATATGGATGGATGGAAGGAAAATGATAGTCAATGATGTGAAAGGATTATGAACTTAAATTGGATGATGGATAATGAAAGGGGATATGGGACATGGAAGATATATAATGTGGTATAGTGTGAATGGAGCTTTCCCCAAAGCAGAGTGCAAGTGAAAGAGGATAAGTGAAGGTATGAATATGTAAGTTTGGAAGACACTAGATACATGATAGGAAAATAGAGGGAGGACTCAAGAATCTAGTTATATGGATGATATCCCTCAATATTTCTTATTCCTTCTTTTTTTTTTTCTTGTTTCAAAGAATTTTCTCTATTTTATCATAGATGTTGGTTGGATTGTAGAAAGAATGATCAAATGGATTGGGAAATGAAGGACAAGGACTTCAAAAGAAGTTTGTATTAAGAGGGTGGAATGGTTGGATACAAAACATGGTTAATGGATGCTAGTTTGGTAGACTTGTGAAATAGTGGATGAGAGAGGTGGAAATATCATTATTGGCACATGACTTGAAGGGTGGTGGATTGGAGGAAATTTTGGAGGAGATGGAGGATAAAGTTTAAATTTTGGGATATAAGGACCCAAAATGGAGTTGGAACATAGAAGCTTTGAGAATTTATGGATTAAGGAAGCCTTTGGATTTGAAAAATTAGATTCCAACTTGAACTTTTCTTTGAAAATGATTGCTTCATTAAGTAGCTTTAATTTTTGAGTTGTCTATTTTGAATCATATTTATCTACTGTTGAACATGTATTTTAGAAGGGACATATTGATCCTTCTATTTTTATGGATTTTTGATTTTATTCCCATTATTTTGGGCATTCAATTTTCTTCCATTGGCCATGCTATGGGTGCATGAATAATCATATGGAGAGTTGTTGGATGAAACTATGAAGGGTAAAAATTGGAAGGAATTCAAGCATGTGTTCATTTGATGATATTTATTATAGATTTGAGGGGATGAAGAGTAAACTTTGGATATGGTGGATGTGTAGTGCCTCTCCCATTTGATTTCTATAATTCATCCTAATGGATGCAATCTTGATGATCTTTCTTGTGAGTGATCATTAATAGGACCATGAGTGGGCTACACCCTTGAGGTGATTGGATTTATGTACTATATTAGCTTCTTTGCTTATGCTTATTCTTGATTATGAGATGTTGATGTGATTTATGGTTCATTGAGGTTTGTGCCAGTGGTTACCAGTATTGATGTGGTATCATGATGTTATTCCATGATTACCCTGAGATATATGTAGAGATTACACTGTATACTATTATCGTGCTACACTGGACTAGGTTCCTATAGCAGTGGTTAGTCATGTTTATGACTATGTTTTCTTATGTGTTTTAAGTGCCTTTTAATGTTGTTTAAACAACCATTATTGAATGCTTAAATAATTAGAAATGGATTTTCCATGTTGGATTCATTGGTTATGTGTTGCAAATATTTACCTTGTTCAATTGTGATTTGAGAGATACTTGCTACTCATGTTATATTTTACATTTGAGATGACATGAGGGTCAGATGTTATGCTTTGATTTTAGTATCATAGATGTTAGACTACTATGCTATTCAATTGATCATATTGCATGATGATGCCATTTTGAGATGACAATATACTTCATGATGATATCTGGTTATCTGGTATTTGGACATATCTCTATTTACATTATGTGATACATTTAATGCTATGGTTATTTACTTCATCTTTGCTTTATTTATGCTATATGAAAACTTGAGTGATGTAAATAGATTATTTTGGTTTAATTGAATAAATGGATAAATTAGGTTATTTAATACATTTATTTCTTCAGCTATGTTGTTATATGCAATTGCACTTGATCATGTTGTTTAGTGTGCAAGATTTATATCCCTGACAAAGGCACATGGAGTTAGTGATTTAGTTATTCATACTTTGTCAATGTCATCCCTGTATGGTCAACATATCCTTATTTTTATTGTTTAATTAATCCTTTTGGTGATTATTAAATCTGAATTCATTTTCTTATGTGATTAAACCAGTGAACATGTCTGTGCATTTGGAGGTTCACATTGTCGTGAAGGTTTTTAAGGAAATTCTATGATTTTGGATTTTCGAGCTTTATTTTATTTTATTTTAATTTGTAGTAGCTTTTCCAAAGATTAATTCCTCTTATGAGGAATAGCCTATTTTCATTTGGGTCAATTTATAATTTAACTAGGTTGGTTGGTTATTTTTCCTAATCGATTATTCACTCAAAAAGTGAATAAGTATCCAAAAAGGAATTTAATTCCTCACTTCTCACTTTTGGATTAGAAAGTTTGAGAGTAAAACCCAAATTCCTCTTCATGAGAATTTACTATTTTTTTCATTATGGGAGCTACAGGCCTAGGATCGTCATGAGGTTGATCTCGTTGGATCTAGCTCGAGGAGACCTTGGATTGTTGTGATTTTTAGCTACTTCTGTAAGATTTTTATTTTATGGTTTAGTTTCCCATTTTTCTCTTTTCACTATGAGGTAGGGCTCTTTCATTTTATTTTTTTGGCTCCATTTCTACTTTTGTTTTTGCTAGCCATTTCTTTGGAGGTTGAGAATTAATGTTCCCCTTAATTTGTGTTTGCTAGTTCTCTATGGTTGGTTGGGTATGAACATTTTCCCTATTTTTAGGATGGGGGTTTGGGGTTTCATGTCATTATGCTAGCTATTTTTACATACATTGTTTGAACCCAATATTATTAGATTTTTAGGGTTTCTGTGCCCAAAGACCAAATGGGTTTTAATTTTGAAGTTTTCTAGTTTTGGGGTTTTTTTACCTTATTTTGCATGCTACCTAGTTTTCTTTGCATGATGTTGGTCATGGACTTGGATTATTCATAGGATGTGAAGAAAACCATTTTTTCACTTTTATGTTTGCATTGGGATGTGTACCACATTCATACTTCTGACTTTGTATTCGGTTGAGTGATTTTATACCTAGTGTTATTGTTTCTTTTGGACCCTTGTTATTGTGTCATGGACACTAGGATTCATGTAGAATCCATAACCCCAGATTGAGGCTAGTTGAGTGAATTCATGATGTGTGGTCTTGTTGCACCATTGGGATTTGTGTAGAATCCATACTCCTAGATCAAGGCCAATTGAGTGAGTTCATGATGTAGGGTTTTATTATTCTTTGAGATTCATGTAGAATCCATCCTCCTAAGTTGTTTTCAATTGAATGATATTTTTCTTGTGTTCTCATCTAGTCCTTGTGTTATGATCTTCATGATGGTGGTGCACCACACATGAGTTTGTGCACATACATCTGTTGGGTGACTTGTGAGTCCTAATCTTTCATGGTATTTCTAGAAGTTTTGATAATTGGGATTGAGTTGGGAATATGCATGCCTATGGGCACTCATCATTGGATGAGCATGGGTAGGGTAGGGTAGCATATGGAGGGGGCTTCTATCTCACAACCTAGTGATTGTGGTGCCATAGGTTGGTAGAGAGAGCTTTAATTAAGTGATAACTAAATAAAATGTGTGAGCACCCAATTAGGTTTGAGGGCACAATGTGTGAGCACATGTTTAAGTTTGAGGAAAACCTTATATGAGCTTGGGCTTTCTGAATGCCAAGTGAATCTCCATGATGTCAGCCCTTACTTAGTAGCCCATTAAGTGTTTGACTAGGACTTGTAGTTTATGCACTGTCTATGTTCTTGGTTTTAGTCATCATACTATCTGGCATGAGTGTTAGCCATGGATGTTGTTCTTTATATGTGTTAGTGGTTGAATCATTATCTCCATCAGTAGGACAAGAGTGGACCTATGGGTTCCACTTGGTTGGAAGGTGTAGCTACCTATACCATTGCTTTGGACAAGTTTATAGAGATATTCCTTTGCCCTAGTGTGACCATTGTTGGATATTTTCACTTGATACTTTAGGTTCTAGAGTATGCTTTCTTGTGATTTATGCTTTCATTGGAATGCTTGGTTATCATGTTTAGATGATGTTAGTTTATTTGAAACATTCCTATATTATGATTTTTAGCATATGATTAGATGATGTGAATTTCTTTGTTGGAGTATTGATTGCTTTGTTTAGCATGTTAGATTTCCTATTCATATGATGTTCAATATATGATAGATGATGTGGTTGATTTATTGGATTATCTTATGCTTTACTTCTAGCATGTTAGATTTTCTTATTCTTATGTTGCAACATGTTTTAGTAGTGATGTCCTCATAAGATAGCACCAATGATCTGGTCAGTAGTTTGGGATGTTATGCATAGGGGATGGATAGGATCCACACTGGTCTCATGATGCTATTAACATTTGGGAGGAACCACATACTTATTCTGGTTGTTTAGTTATTGTGATGTTATTTTTGTACATTATGATGTCGCTTCTATACACTACGATGTTGCTTTTAGTACATCCTTTTTACTTCTATGGTTTAGATGGATAGATGTTCCTCTTTCTTGTTCATGGTATCTTGTTTTTTTGTACTCAAGTATTCATTCCTCAATCTATGTGGATCTGATACTCCTCGATGTGGAGGAAACTTATTTCCTTAGATTTTTCCCTCTATTCTTACGGCTTGCTAATTTGTATCCTCATGAAAAATTGTACTTTCATGCATGAGAATGCAAATCATCACACAATGTGTTGGGTTTCTTTGCATGGCCTGGTGCGCATCCTCATGTGAGATTCTACACTAGTTTGGGTACTTTTGGTTTTTAAACCAAGCACTTTCTCATGTGGCTTGATGCATTTTCTTGTATGAAGGGTAGATCCTTATGTGCAGTGTTGTATTTCCTTGCATGAAGGAGCACTTCCTCACATGAAATTTTGTTAGCAATGTTTCCTCACATGAGAAATAGGGGTCATCTAGGCTTGTCTGAGATAAGTTTGGAAGTTGGTTTTGGACACCCTATTAGGTTTGACTTCTTCCTTGTTCGAATAGTCTTTCTAAGGGGTTTACACTATATTGTTTAAGTATAAGTTTGTTAACTTATACTTAAGATATATTTTAATATATGCGACGAGTTTTTTGAGATAGGTTTTAGACCTCTTCGAGATAAGATAAAGATTTTAGGAAATTTCAGGGCTTTAAGATTTTAGACTTATCCAAATTTTGGGATTCTACACTTATCTTCCTACATGGTGTTTAGTTGATGAGTGGTTAGTACTTTGAGCCCTCATCCTGTGTGTGGTTATTGTTGGCCTTTGTTTGTGTGTGTTAGTTTGCTAGTGGCGTTTGGAGATTTTTTGGTTGCCAAGATTGTAGTGAAGCCTTCTATTACAATCTTTTTGATCCATATATGATATTGCCTTATGTATTCATACTTTAAAAAAATATATCTTGGCTTGAACTGAATCCTTGTTCCAAGGATCTCCAGGTGGGGCATTACAAGATGGATGTATGTAAGTATACAAAATGGATTCAAGGGACAAAGGGTTCAACTTTTGGATTTAAGGACCCAAAATGGATGGAAGTGAGGAAGGAATTAGAATATGGATATTAGGGCCCAAGATGAATTCAAAATATGGATGATGGGAACATTCAGGTTTGGATGGGGGAATTTTGGATTTAGAAGGAGTGTAAGGTATACCGACATCTTGATTTTTTTTTGTCAATGGGATACTTATTATTTTTAACACAAGATTCAAGCCCATGTATATTATGTTCATAAGTGGATTATATATGTGTGATTGCATCTTGTCAAGGATTAGGATCATGAGAGGAATTATGAGGAGTAATAGGATTGTGAGATGGTTTTGGATCATGAAAACCACATGAAAGGGTACCTTGATCTTGACTTATAAGATGAATATGTAGTGGAATGGAAGGAATTATTATATCATAAGATGGAATGGAATCATATAATAGAGTGGTGTGATATTGACATGGAGGAAAATTAGTGGATGGGATGAAAGGAACAAATTCATGATGTTGAGGATCAATAGATGTTATCTCTTGAGAAGGAAGGGAATCAACAATGAATGTGGTAGAGGTAATGTCTTGATTTTGATTAGGAAGGTAATCATGAGATTAATTAAGATGGAAAAGTTATTCTTGAGGGATAATGGAGTTATGGGTGGATGAGTTCTTGGATCTAGAGGAGATGAAGAATCCATGGTAGTATGCTTTGGCACAAGATCTTGACATGGTGGTAGATGCATGACTTTGGGTGATTGGATGAATTTATTTTGAGTTTTGGATTTAGAAAAAAATTTCTATCAATTTGTCCCATCGAAAGTTATACTTAGGTGGGGATGATGCATATTATTGAGGATTAGGATTGTGTGGAGGTTGAGGACTAGGTAGGGGATTGGGATAATGCTTTTGGACATTAATTTGAAAGTGTGGGGATCACATGGAAGATTTGGGTTGGGTAGAAGATGGGGATTATGGATTTGGAAAAATGAGGGGGGTAGAAATAGGATTTGAAAGGTGTATGCTTGGTTTTGACCCCTTTGGTAGGCTAAGGACATAATATTTAAGTTCCTCAAATTCTTTGGAAATGGTATTTATATTTGAGAACTTGTGTGGGTTATGGAGGGAATTATATATGAATGAAGGATAATAAGGTGGATTTACCTTATCAAAGGTAGAAGAAGAATAAGGAATGTAAGATGGATTAGGATAGGAAATTTAATTTTGAGGATTGATTTGGTATGTGGATTAAATTGGAGGTATGAATCCATATTTCCTTTGAAGATCCTCAAAAATTTAGTTAATCCAATTTTGATCCATGGAGCTTAAATTAGGAGCCAATAGAGGTTTTATGATGGATGAAATGTGAACTTAGGACTAGGAGAAAGTTTGGACTTTTTTTTAATTTGATTTGGATTGGATTAAGGTTTAGGAGAACCTTGATGTAGATAAGGACCTAGTGATATGCAAAAAAATTGTATGTGGATTTGGATGATGATATATTTTTCTAATTAGAGATGGAAAAATTATCCCAAGTTGGAATAGGATATAAAATAGATGAATTGATACTTGGTGATGGAAAAATGATCCCAAGTTAGAAAGTTCAACTATAGAAAGTTTTCTAAGAATGAAGATCTAATATCACACTTTGGATAAATCTTTCTACGTAAAGATTGGATTGAATCTTGATGAAGAAGAAACATGATTGATGATTTTTTTTTTTAGTTAATCTTGACTATAGTTAGATTTGGGTCAATAATATAACTAAGAATAAAGTCTAAGGATAATTATGTTTCTCCTAATTCCATAGTAAAACTTTTCTTTTTTATTTTATTTTATGAACACTTGAATTAGAAGAGGGTTTAAATAGGTGAAGTTTGAAAGATAGATTTGAGATAAAGATGGTAAATTGATTGAATTAGGAATTGATTAGATAGAAATGAATTTAACATGGGATTGGATTAAAATGATGATGATTTGAAAGATTGGATTAAGGATGAATTATGAGATTGGATGAAGAAATTGGATCTTGATGTGGATTTATGAAAGATGGTTAAGATAATGATTAAGACTTTGATTGAGTGATTAGGAAGATGAGGAGATCTTTAGGAAGATTTGAGGTGATTGATATTTTGAGGAACTATTAGAATGATTAAGAAGGTGATTAAGACAAGAGATGCATGGTGATGATAAAATGGATAGATAGAAGAAGTGATATGGACATGATGTGGACAAATTGACAAAGTGGACCTAAAACGAGACCTTTTTTTTTGGTTTTTGGATTTTGAACTTTCATGATGTTTTTGGACTTTTTATATTTTATGATATTTTTGGACTTTTGAAATTTGAATTGCAAAGAAAATAGTGAAACATATATAAGAAATTTTTTAAAGGTTTGACTTGGATGGTGTGTCCTCTTTTGGTTGCAAATGGGGAATGTTTTAAACACTCAAGCACATCAAACTCACCAAATATCCTATAAGGCTTCAACTAGATATAAAAGCTCAACTAGGAATGTCCTTGACATAATCAAGGTAAGTGAGGCCCAAATTTGTAGATGAAATAGAATAATGCCACACAACTAGGAGGAGATGATAACCCATACCTCCACCTTCACTCCCCAAAGCTATAAAGTTTGTAAGTTTGTATCGACACCATACCCCATATTGAATACTATAAAAGGGGGGCAAAAATGTAAGTCTGTATGGATACCAAAAGCCAGTGAAACTTTTGAACTTCTTAAGAATAAGGTTTCACAATAATTGGTCCTAACTTTTCCAGATTTTAAGAAATTATTCTAAATGGAATGTGATGTTAGCCATATAGCCATAGGAGGTGTACTTAGTCAAGAGCGAAGACCCATAGCTTTCTTTAGAAAAAAATTAATGAAGCCAAAACAAAATATTCCTCATATGAACTAGAAATGTATTCACTTGTCCAAATAGTAAAGAAGTGGAGGCATTAATTGTTTCTTAAGGATTTTATTATGTTCACTAATAACCAGGCCCATAGCTTCATCAATAGTCAAGATTAGCTCAGTCATAGGAACATGAAATGGGCAGAAAATTTCCAAGATTTCACTTTTTCCATAAATCATAAAAGGGAGTCACTAATAAGGTTGTAGATGCCTTAAGTAGAAGGGATTTAAGCATCTAAAAAATTTAGTTGGAAAGTGTAGGTATTACAACCTTGAAGAACATGCATGTTGATGAAAATAATTTTGAGGCTATTTATCAAGCATGTACTAACCTGGATGATAAGTACAATCATGAATATTCCAATTCAACAAGGACTACTATTCAAAGGTGGATATCTTTTAATTCCTAAGTGCTCAATGAGAACCAAAATTATATAGGAAAATATACTGGGTAAATGTTTGGTCATTTTGGACTAGATAAAACTTTAGAGATGGTTAGAAGGCACTATTTTTGGCCCAAGCTAGGGGAACATGTAAGAAATTTTATGGAGGAATGTACTATTTATCAAAAAGGCAAAGGGAAGAGTAAAATACAAAATTAGATCAACTCCTACCCATTCCTTCAAGACCATGGGAATGCATTAGTATGAAATTTTTCATGGGATTATCATTAATCCAAAAGGGGTATGATAATATTTATGTTGTTGTAGACTAGTTCAAAAAAATGGCACATTTATTTCCATATAAATCTACAAATGATGCCTCTTATATTGTAATTTTTTTTCAAAGAAATAGTAACAATACATGGATTACCTTTGAGCATTATTTTTGATAGAGATGTCAAGTTTGTGGGTTACTTTTGGAGAACTTATGGACGAAACTCAGTACACATTTATCTTTTTCATTTGCATACCATCTTCAAATAGATGTACACATAGAGGTTTTCAATAGACTCCTTGAAAACTTGCTAAGATATCTTAGAAAACAACATGGAGAGAAGTGGGAAAACATACTAGCACAAGATGAGTTTTCTTTCAATGACATAGTTAATAGGAGCACAAGAAAGTCTCCATTTTAGATTGTTTATGGTATATATCCCAAGGGAGTTCTTGAACCTAGAGAGGTTTCGAATTTAGCTCCAATTAGTGCTGATGGAGAGACTTTTTCTAAAGCTACCAAAGAGTTACAAGACCAAGTGAAGAAGAAGCTAGAAAAATAAAATAAAAAATTCAAACAACTTGTTGATCATAAAAGATGAGAGTTACAATTCAAGGTTGTGTTGGAATATTCAAATATGGAAAGAGTACTTATGAGAAGGCGGGGGGGGGGGGTGTGAATCATAAGTATCACACTTTAGCCAATAAATTTTTTAACTAAAAGTAAATTTCATGCATGCAAATACATCAAACAAACATGAAACTAACACATGCATCAACAACTCATAACACTGGAATTTGGTAACCTAGAAACCCTCTAGGAATAAGAAGGTAAAACTGGGGCGGGGATGGTATCCACAAAAATTACTACAACAATATTGTTCAACCACTTTTTGATGGTCTGCCCTATTAAAGGCTTTACACTGTATCAATAGTGACCTGGTTAAAGGCTTTACAAACACTTAACATGAAGTGTCACCCTGTTAAAGGATTTTAATCACCTAATTAAAGGATCTACAAAATAGCTGTTAAGCTAACCTATCACCATATGATTTTCATTCTAATACAATTTCTAGAAAGTATTAGGTATAATGAACCTGATAGATTACAATCCTTGATTGCTGAATGCAGGCACCTTTTCCACTTTCTCTGATCTTGATCCTTTTGTGATCTGATAACCCTCAATTCTGAAAATAGATTTCCTTTTGCACCCTTGTATGTCTACTCATATATCTTTATAATGAAATTTCATCTTCCTTATAAAGACTTCAAAGAATTAGGGTTAGATATGGATCTACGATCCACATTGAATCTCAATTTCTTGCTCAATTCTTGTCTTTTACTAATTGGTTGCATGTCTTTATCATTTTTCTTATTGGCTGCATGTAGATTGCATAGGAAAGATAAAAGATTCAATCTCATCATTAAATCCTTTGAGATTTTCCTTATGTCGGCTACAAAAATTATTTGCATCATAGTTTGTGCAATTACAAACTCTTATGATGATATTCTGAGTTACTCGGCTCCTGAAGCATTGTTGATGCTCGACACATGTTGTTTCCTAGATAGCTTAGCACCTAAACAAAACTGTATCACTTGGCACCTACTGTTACTCGACACTTGTTAACACTCCGCACCTGTTAACACTCGGCACTTGTTAACACTCAGCACTTGTTAACACTCAACACTTGTTGACACTCAACACTTGTTAACACTTGGCACTTGTTTAGTGGAAAAATGGTTAAGTGTATTGACACTCAGTTGTCAAAATTATTCTTTAAGCTAACAGGTTGGTGGTTTAGTATGGGCTTACTTGAGAAAGGAAAGACAACCTTAGTCCAAACACACCAAACTATTACCAAAGAAGGTAGAACCTTGCTAAGTACTGGTTAAGTATGGGCAAAATGCATGCAAGATAGAGCTACCTTCAGATTTTGGTATCTCTTTGGTTTTTAGTGTATCTCATCTTACTTCTTACAAGGGGAAAATGCCAAAAGATCAATCCTTCTAGGAAGAAGAGGTAACAAAAGACTTTCATTCTTTACCAAAACCAAAATAACCTCAATTTGAGAGCATCTTGGATACAAAAATAAATAAGACAAGGATAAGACAATATGCCTAGTATTTGATCAAATGGAGAGATAAGCCATCATCAAAGGCGATTTGGATGGATTAAAATTAGATTAATAAGCATGGTACTTCATTTAATAAGCTCATCTCAAGTGGAATTGAGATAAAACCTATTGGGGAGTATGGTATAGGAGCACAAATTAATTATCAACCAAATTAAATACTTTTAATTTTTAAACTTTAAATTTGTGTGTGTGTGGGTAATCGCACAAACCTGTGTCACCCTTTTGTAAAGGAAAAGGCTAACAAAAGTATAACTATTCACCTTCAATGATATGAAATTAGTATTATTATTTAGAAATTGGAAATGAAGTAAACTAGTAAAATGTGTATAAATTGATCAAGTTTAGGATTATAATTTTTAACAATTATTTGGAATAAGAATTGATATATTTTCATAATTTTTATAGATACTTTTTTATTTGCTGAAAAATGCTGAAAATTAGGGGTCTAGTTCCCACCACAAAACTATATAGAGATAAACTTATTTCTCTTTGATCTCAAACTATGTTATAGATAACATATATATCTAGAAAATTCAAAAATAAAAATTGACTTTTGACCTACATTTTCTCTTTAATAATGATTCAAATTTTAACTCACCTAAAATCGATAGTTTTCATCTCTCACCACATTTTTTGAAACAAATCTATTTTGACTAGAATAAAAATTTTACATTCTAGAAGAGGACTCCCTCTTCTAGAACATCATATAATTTTCAAATTTTTTTTATATGATTTAATATTTTTTTCTTTCTTAAAATTGACATCCTTTCGAGTGTTAAAATTTGTGCTTCTAGAGTTTTTTAATTACAATATAATATGTCAAATTTAAACACTATAAACTCTATATAAGAATATTCTTTACTTTGACCTCTATAAAATGGAGTTCATAAGTTATTTTAAAAATATCATAAAAAATAGTAAGAGTTATTGAAATGTCAGTTTTCCTGAAATAATTATATTTCTTTAGTAATTGGATACAAACTAGTATACACCATGTATTTAATATAGATTCCAATTGGAAAAATGTGAGACTATATATAACTTAGCTAGAATGAATTTATCTAGATCATATGTTTGAAAAAAATTAATTTTTGGATAGAAATACTCAAATTCAGTCATTCTGATAAGTTAGCCTAAAAGGTGACACAACTTTGTACTTTTACCCATGTATGAGTCTCTAAGTTTTCAATAAAAGTACATTTTACATGTTGTGGCAATGCCATGGTGGCATCCTATAGAATCCAACCATACATTATCCACTCATGACTTAGGCTTTAGCTTCTTTACTATGCTTTGACTATTTTAATCTGAGTATTATTTTCTCAAAGTGTGTGTGTAAGAAATTTGAAAGTTTAAAATTAATTATTAGGTAGGGAAAAGATGCAAAATTAACATGAGTGACCATTAGAAATAGTTGGTATTCAGTTATAACTACAAGAAAAAATTCGATGACTTCTTGGAAATTATAGAAATGTGCTTTGTCAAAATGAAGAATGGATCCATATTGTAAGGGGTTAAAGAAGAGAATAGATTTAAGTTTTCTTGGTTTTTCCTAAAACTTCTTAATTTTTCAGCATTCATATGATATTTCTTGGTTATCTTTGTGTAGGGTTTTTCTTGTATATTCTCTATTATGCTTTAAATTTCATTTGAGAGTTATTGAGATCCCAACCTCTCTAGCTTAGAGTCATGCTAATTTCCTCCTTAGTGGACCAAAACTCCCTATTTTTGTGAGTATGGTCTTCACATGGAGGGTTTTTGAAGATCCTCCAATTTGTATTTCTTGACCATTGGAGGATCTTTAGTAATTTTATGTTTTCTTCTAGTGTTGTATTATTATTTTTGTTGTGAGAGAACCAAACATACATGTAGAATTAATTGATTGAAATCTCTATGTGTCTACTCTTTTTCATTTAACAATTTTCTACATTTCATGATATTTTATTCCATTGATACCAATTTGGAATGGAATGGTTATGGTATGTGTGAAAACTTGATGCCCTTGCTAGTTCAACCATGGATTTTTTGAGTGTGTTTTGATAGACAATTGGGTGTTGTTATGGGGGTCATATCTCTCTAACCTACTATTGGAGTTTCTCAATTTTTGGATATGCTCTTGTAGACCTAATTCTCTAGATTTTCACTAGAGGGATTTTGAAAATATGTATAGGAACCAATGTTACAAGTATCTGATTTAAGTACTATCCAAACTACCATAATAGCCATGAGTTGATTTTCCATGTTTGAAGAGTGACTGTATTTGTGGATTTTTTCTAAAAATTTATTCATATTTCTTGGAATATTGAAGGAGTGAAACCATTTTTACTAAAGAAGGGTTTATTCTTCCCGTTATTTCATTAACTTTGATGATTAAGTTTTGGTTTCAATTTGCTAGGAATTGTTGTTGAAAGTAATCCAAAAAATATGCCTCTTCCTATCATTTTATAATAGAGATCATATTTTGGATTTAAATATGGGGTTGTTAAAGGAAAAGTGCTATTTCACTAGGTTATTGAAAAGTTTTAGGATTTTGCACTATTGGTTTTGTCGATGTAAAGTATGATCTCTATTTTGTTGTCGTAATAACCCAAAAATGATCACCTAGACTATTAGCTCCCTTCTCAACATTTTGCTAAAATTATTAAATCATTTATCTAGATCAAATCTTTGAAATTTTTTTTTATTTGATTTTATCCCATTGTTTTAATATCCTAAGTTCTTATTTAATTAAAAGGAACATGTCCCCCCTTTCATCTCTTAATCCTAAGTTGATAACATAAACTCATTTTCCAATTTTAGAAATAAAAGAAAAGACCTTTTTTTTCACATGGAGACACATAAGTCAACTCTTTGTGATTGGTGGAAATGATCTTGCACATGGATCATGCAAATTTTAGCTCCCCACCCTTGATTAGATCTTATTGTCTCATGATTTCTACTATATGTACTTCTTTAAAAGGGATAGTTCTCTCCTCATATAAGGATCTATGTTCTTTGTATTAGTGTTATGCTGCAAGTTTTTTTATAGGCACTCTTGGAGCTTTTGGAGGATCTTGTGGCTTTACACTCATTCTTGCATAACATAGTAGTTAATCTCATATTACATTAGCATAGTTTCTTTTATGCAATAGATTAGTACATTTAGCTTGATTAGGAGGCTTATGACACTTTTATCTTGCTACTTAGTTTGTGTTCTTTGCATTTCAGGTAGCTTAGTTGCATTTGCACATAGTATTTCATGGTAGTTCTTGGACACTAGAATTCTATGTCTTGTGTTAAAATCTCCCATTTCATGTTGTTCTTGCAAGGGTTTGCATTCTTGTGCTAAACTAAGAGCCTTCTTATTGTTATTTGTATTCCTTTGCACTATGTAACTAGGGAGCTTGAGGTTGACATTTGAGGCTATCAATCCATGAGATCTCTCTAATATAAGGACTTAGAGAAGAGCACATTTCTGTGTGTACATGTTTGGCACCTACTGTGGGGCATAATAGCTTTGTTTTGCCCTTCTTTTCACATTTTAGTTACTTCTTTAGTTGCTATTTTTGTTTATTTTTCCTTTTTTCTGTTAGAGTTATCGTCTGATACTTTTCCAGTATTGTACAATATTTTTTCCTATACCTATTTTATACTTTACTTGTTAAATATATCACACACTTTATAGAACTTTGTTTCATCTTAGTTCTACAAAATTTCGTACCCAGTGACACAAAGTATCACACAGGAAGAAAATATTGTCTTAACATACATTGAAGTGTTGTACGATATTAATGTAGTAGAAAATATTGCTTGGTTTAGAAAAAAGGTCATTTCAATTTTGGTTAGCATTTTGAGTCCTTAAAATATCCCCTTTTTAGGTTTTTTGATTTATCTACTATTTGACCAATATTTTGCATGTTTATTACAATTTTTGGCCAAGCCTTTTTGATGTACTAACTCATTTATTTTGTAGGGTTGCTTAAGTTTCTTACTAAATTGCTTATTAAAGAACACATGTCAAAGAATATTTGCTAAAAGGACTACTAATTTTTTTTCAAGGCTGTCCAAGCAAAGAAAAAAACAAACATACCAAGTGCGATTGATGTTTATACATTTCTATATGTGACATATACAAGTTGCTTTCTTTCTTAGGCACATAAAACTTGTGAGTAGGTCTCATCATTGGTAGGAGAGTATGCTCTTCACCCTTGTGGTGAATCAAAAATCTTGATGCTTCATTGAGTCTAGAAATTGAGTGGTGTATTCTACTTTTTAGTGATATTAATTAATCTTCTTATCAAGTTTGGGAGAAGCACTGAGAATATGAGAGTATGCTCTTCACCCTTTGGATGAATCAAAAATCTTGACCTCTTTGGAGAAAATCCATTTTGTCTATCTCCTTTAGAGGGCCTGCTATTAGTGGAAAGATACCAATAGGAATGACCCAAAGTAGGAATGAGCACAACTCAGCTTAACCAAACCATATAATAAAAAACTCCTTGACAAAGGCCAAAGCCTTGGGGGGAATAGTACTTTTCTTCAGTTAGTAGAAGTACTTATGGGATCATGACCATGAGGAAAACACTAAGCATGAATGCTTAAGGTACTCTTGTGGCTAAAAGGTCCATTACTTGTCTCTAACAAGGTCTCCTATTATCAGATGTAAGAGGAGTGTTGCAAACATGACTCTTTCTAAACACCTTCGGATTAGAAGCTACCCTTATTATCTACTCAATGTCTTGGTAAAGGGATCGATCCTAGTGGACTACTCAAATCACCCCAAGATTTTATACTCACCATTTGTGTCCCTTTTTTGTGCCAATGGAACCTCCATAACAAAGCCAAAACCTACTGTGGAAAAAGAATTTGTGTGAGGTGAGGGGGCATCAAGTGTGGGCCAAGTTGTTGAGTAATGACTTGTGACCTTTAGGTATTTCTTCTTGATGTGTTTTTGAATGTGATAGACCTTTGGAAATATTTTGGATATACACATGATATTAGCATTCATAGGGTTTTATTTGTGAGATATCAAAACTGTTTGTGTTGACAAGGTTTCTTTGTCCCTTACTCAATTGTTTGAAGACATTCTTATATCCTCATTTTTTCTCAAACCTTTGTATCTACTATTGCAAACTGGAGTTTTATTTTTTCACGACTATGTTCTAGCCTTAAAAAACATGAAAATAGAACTAAAACATAGATGTTTTAGGAAGTAAGTTGCATACTATAGAGTTTATGGGCCCTTTATTGTACGCTAGTTCTAAGAAATATCATACAATACTTTTGATTTTCTACAAGTATCACACTATCTAGAAAAACTTCATCACCCTACTATGTGATTTTCTATCATAAGACCTATCCAAAAGTATCACTTACCTATTGCAAGAACTATTGCATAATGAAATTTGTTGATCTTATATTGCTTGGTTTTTATAAAGTATTGCCTAGTCTCTGTTGCTTGCAAAATTGAGTCAAGGCTACATTTTCACTAAATTAGGGGTGTTTTTACATAGTCTTAGCATGATCTAGTCTAAAATCTCCATGTCTAGTGCTATCTTAAGCTGAAAATATCAGTTTAGTCTCTTAGATACAAACTTAACGTCTCTATTTCTCACTTGTCAAAAAATTGGTTACCTCATTCTCTTGGCTATTTTCTATCGAGATTCTTTCTCAACTCTAGGCTAGAATCATTAGTGTTGTAAATTATTGAGCACTTTTGACAAGCTATTTGCTCCATTCTTTCTTTTGACAAGTGAATATTTTGATCATACAATTTTTAATCCTAAAAGGATTTATTTTGTCTCATTACACTAAAGGCCTATCCTTACATGTTGGTTTCCACTAGACTACAAGCCAATCAAGGAAGTCGTGTGTCTTTTACTTTTGTACAATAATCCACTTCAAATAGAAGACCTTTTTTCACATAGAGAAGAGCAAGCTCGATTGGATAGAAAAATCTTAGAAGAAGCTAGGCATATAGCTATTAGAGAGATGTATCACCCACATGCTGAAACTAGTACTCATGCACATGATTTTGAGAATAGACATGCTCATGGAAACTATTGGCAGTTTCAAACAAAATGGTTTGAAATTATCTTGATGAGAACAAGATACATCTAGGGGCAACTAACTCCCATCTTTAACATATCATTTCAGACACTAGGCCAACTATAATGCTAGACCCTTCTACTTTAGGCTCTACAAAACCTAGGTAGGTATAACTCAAATTCACTTATATGGTACTAGTGCTAAAACACATTCTTGAATCTTGAAAAAGCAGATAAAAACCCTAAATCTTCTAACACTTATGCAAGGATATCAAACATGGAATAGCTAATAACATGACCAAAGAACTTGATAAGCTAAGTGAGGGTATCACATTTTGGTTCTTCAACATTTAAAGGGAAAAACATTTGATTAATGATGTTGATTTTCAACAAAACCCCAAATATATAGTAGTAAGAACAAGTTGATCCTATAATTGATCAGTGCCTTGTCTATTGGGAAATTCCACAATTCAAGCACATACATCTGTGACATCAGTGACATATTTCATACACCTAGCTACAATATCTATCTTATCACTTTATGAATTAGACATCAATGTTCATAAAGACCTCATTCTTATGAAGTATCCATCTTGAATAACCAACAACCCTGTCAAACACATCAAGCATTTATTCTTGGTTCTTGGTTCTTTGTCCTTAAGGGGATGCAAATGGGTCTTGGTTCTTTGTCCTTAAACCACATAAGATTGCATATTATAGAGATAGGAGACGAGAATCAAAATGAAAATAAATAAACTCTTGCTGATTTGTATTCATTTCCTTGAAACTATACTTTCAAATGCATGAAATTAAAACATGGAAATGCCTAATAGATCAGAACTATCTATATTAACTTTACTATTTCTATTCATACGAGAGAAATATGCTAAAGAATATGGCAGAATCACAGTTTTGGAACCAACTATCTGGTCTCACACTGAAAATTACTAACTCCTACAATGAATGAGAGAAAGAAAGATATAGAAGGAATGAATTCTTGGATCTACTTTGTAACTACCATCTGTCCACTAGGAAAACTTCCCCAAGAAGTTAAAAACATCTCTCTAATCTCTTCCAACATCTTGTAAATCAAATCCTCACTCATTTTGCATCCAAAGTTGAAAATATCTTCAACATTTTTGATGGAACAATAAGTGCTTGCAAAAGAAAAAAATCTTTGAAATGTTCAATTGAAAAGCATTGAAATTGTGAAATACTAGAGGCAAAATACATCTTATGTATTAAATTTCAAACATATTGAACCAACCAAACATATTAAGTGTATCATAACTAAATTCTATAATTGCATTGAGGAAATCATTGCTTGTAAATAAGCATTCCACTAAAAATTAAAAACCCCCTATAATAGCTATCCCTTAATACCTATGTAATAACTAGCTCCTAAAATGGATAGCTCATGTGTTGCCAATTCCAATGGTATATTGGGTGGCACATTTTGGTTCAGTCTCACCCCTTTGGCAACCATTTGAAAAACTAGCCCAGGGCTATAAAATGGACTGTTTAAATGAATAATTTTGAAAATTTTGAAATATCTCTATAGTTCAAAGTATAGAAAATTCATCATTTAAATTATTTTTTTCAACTTGGAGATTAAATGCTCAAAAATTGGAATTAAAACATTCATTATTTCAATATATCTCCTTATACCTCCCTTAACCATTCAAACAATGCCACATGTCAAAAAATAATAGGCCCCCTTGACCACTAGCAGGTCCCACATAACATTATGCACTTCTTTGAATCCATCTCCCCCTGTGTTTTTAATTCACAGGAGGTCGCCATGTCGCTACTGGTGAAAATGTCACAATTTCTAGTGGCAACATAGCAACCATTAGATATTTCAAAGAAACCAAGTGTAACTCAAAATCATTTGACTTCATTGTCCACTTGGTTAGGCGGGCTCCACCACATGAGCTCTACCTTTCAAAAGGCTGACATCCTTAAGATATTAAGTCTATTGCATTGAATACTATTTAAACATTATAATTAACATCCACACTATTCATATGGGATTAAGGTTTTTTAGTATTTTCTCTCTGTTTGTAACCACTTATACTGGTCATACCAGCGGATGTGTTCCCTGAGGTTTTTTGGAAGTAAATAATGGTGCATCCATTGTTCTATATCTCTTCATTTCACCCTCATTTCTTCTAATCCTAATAGTCAAAGATTGTAGATACATCTGCATGTTGCCAATAAGTAAGGCAAACAGAACCAAGCCAAGGATAGCAATAAACATTGCAAATAAGATCTCCCAAAGATAAGTGCTTGTGACCAGACTCTACCCAAGTGAACTTAGATTCCATAGGCCCCACCACAAGCAATATAAATACTTCTCCAAAAATGTCCATGATGTAACAATTCTACTTGTAAGGGAATCTTCATAAATAAAAAAATTAAAATATTCAAAACAAAACGCATTATAATAAGATCGAAAAGCATCCATGTTAGCTCCAAATAATATATGGGAATGATCAAGAAGCTTCTCACAATAGAACATCCTAGTTTCACATGATGTTGTGTTCCTACAAGCCTCTCGCTAGCAAGTATCTCATCTTTCCAATGCAAGAAAATACCAACAAGCTCCAAGAATATGGCTTGCAAGCAAAAACGTCAGAAAACCATAAAATGCATTTGAACTTGGCTTTGAAAACATGGTAGATTGACACTTGGGGGCACAAAAGCTAGTGCATTAATTCACAATCATGAGGACAATATAAATATGTGATTAGGACTCATGAAGAATAACATGATGAAAATGGCAAGTGGTCAAAGTGGGCTACTCAAATTTGTAGATTGGAAACAATGGCAAAAAAGTGAGTTTTTGCAAACGGAATGGACTTGGGAAAGTGTGCAGACAGATTCATCAAAACTTGCAAATTGACATACATAAAGTATTGTCAGAGTAGAATTCAATGGTGAAATCCATTAGATCTCACCTATCACAGATTTTATGTTATGACATCTCGAATAGGGGTATTGACAAATCTACCTTTCTTGACACTAGTAAAAAGTTACAAATTACATTTGGAATCGCATTAAAAATCTATTCAAATAGATTTTTCATAGCCTCAAAATTGAAACATAGAAAATCTTTGACCTCTAGAATGCAATGCAAAAGGAATTTTATCATTTTGGTCAACTAGGTCAAAGTTATAATGAGTCAAACAGGGCCTCTCAGAATTTTGAGCAATTTGCATCAGCATGACAATAATAAAAAACCAACTTTGAGGGATTCAAAAACTAGTCAAAGCATACTGAAACAACTTAAGGTCTGGAACATAGGTTCTCTGGTATGGATACTAAATACTCCCAAAGTGGTGAGTCATGAAACATTAGTCATTACAAGATATTCAATTGAAAACAATGCCTCCTATCACTTTTTGATACTTAGGCAAAAATGCAGATTTGGACATTGCTCAAAATAAAATATTTCACGGAATGATTAGGAATGAAAATTTTTCTTCATGGGATTAGTGAATATATTGAATGAAAGGTGTTATAAACATTAAACACCTCTTAGGCCTCAAATGGACAACCAAGTACACATGCATCAAAAAGTTCTTATAGGGCTTGATTTTTTGGATGGTACTCAAAATCAGGGTTTCAATTTTGAGTCCCAATAGAAACTATAGAAACCCCTCCATGAATAACCGATCTTGTGGAAACAATGGGAATAACATTCCACCAAGATATCCAAGGACACACACTATAGGATGTCCCTCACCACCTAGACCCTCCAAATCACATGACGAGAGTGAGATAGATAATGGGGTTACTAGTGAGGATCTCATGAGGTTTCAACAAGTTGAACTTATTTAAAAACTTATACTAAAGGCCCGAGAGAAAAATGGAGACCAATAATTTCAATACATGACTTCTTAGAGATGGAAAATCCCTTATAACTATGATGCTCAAGGGATCATACAAAAAAGAGAGCTGACTGAAGCTGAGACCCTAAGAAAGAAAATGCAAGAGCTAAGAAGTCAACTTGACCAACTACAAATGGAAAAGGAGAAACCCAAGACATCTTTTGTAGAAACTATATGTGCTCTCCCATTTGATAGAAGTCTCTACATAGTGGCATTTCCTCAAGATATTGAGCTTCCCAAGTATGACAAATATAATGGATATGAAGATCCACATGACTATGTACATCACTTATATGCTCTTAGCATGGAATTAATGCATGAGGACACATACCTTACAAGACTATTTCCTAGAAGCTTAAGGGGATGACTGATGGAGTGGTTTACCAAATTTCCACATCCTCTTATAACATTTGATGAAATTGCACAATTATTTATCCAAAAATATTTGTATGACATACAATACCCTATTACTATATTGGATTTATGAAACACAAAACAAAAACACGGGGAACTATTTGCTACATATCTATAATGTTGGAGATCATTACATTCTAGATATCCCCGATAAATTCCTAAGATTGAGAAAATTGACACATTCATCAACACACTTATGCTTGAATTATATTATGATCTTAGTAAGAAATTGTTTACCTTATTCAACAACATGGTTGAAAGTGCCTATTGTTAGAATATATAGTCCACCAATATAACTGAGAGGGGAGTGGGGTAATAAATTATACAACTATTATCATAATTATCAACCTTATTGAATCTTAACCATATGAGCAATATAATAATAAACCACAACAAGATACTCATGCATAATAACACTAGATATGGTAACTAGGGAAACCCTTGATCAGAGAGAAAATTTTAGTGGGGATGGTACCGACAAGATTATATAATAATATAAATATTGCTTGTTATAAGATGGCCCATGTTAAATCATTCAATACATATTAGTCCCTATTAGGAGATTTTGAATGCCTGTTAGGAGATTCCAACACTATTAGGAGTTGTTGATGCAGGAGTATCCTAAGTTGAATTGCTTTCCTACATGATTTCCCTATTTCTTTTTTGTTGTCAAGTTCTTTATTGCTACTGAGCTCCTAGTTGGTGCCGATTTCTTTGTTGTTATCAAGCTCATTTTTGGTGAGGAGTTCTTAGTTCTTATCATATGCCTGTTGGTGCCGAGTTCTCTATGGTTGCCAAGTTTGTGTATGTGTTGAGCATTACTGAGTGCCATTTTTGCCTTGGTCCTTCTTTGGCCAACCTATCTATGTCTAGTTCTAGTTTGAGATGAACTTGCATACTTAATTTTGTATTTCATATTTTTTGAGAGCCAACTTTTGGCTTGGTTTGCATTTAATATAAGTGTTTATTTAGTCGGTAATTTGTAACAGGTTGACTTGTGGCCATGCAAGTAATTAAAGGGGTCTTGGGTAGAGTTTTATGTATGATTCATAGATCAAGTAGTGTAGGAGAAAAGTAAGAATGAAAAGATCATCATTGAAGATCAAGTTTGAACTACAATGTTGGTCATAACCTAGAGGGCCTTATAGATGGGCATGTATGTTGATGATTTGATGAATCAATAAAGTTATTTTTCTCTCCTATATCATTTGGTTGTTGTTCTTGTGTTCTATTTCTGCTATGTTTACTCTTGTAGGTGACCTTATTAGTTGGGTGAGCCTTTGGCCATAGTTATCCATTGTTGTTCCTGTGTTAGGTGGTATCAAAGCTTGAGGTTTGTCCTTGTGGAAGATTGAATCATGTAGAACCCTAAGTTGATTTGGTTTTGGGGTAGAAAATCTTAGGATTTGAGCTACAACTTGTAGAGCCTTATTATCTTGTAGGAATCTAATTGTAAATATGGTTCGAGGTAGAGACAATTATGACAATGGCATATTGGATACATTGAGACAAACTATTTCCAGATTAGATGATGTAGAGATAGCCCAGAGGAGAGGAGCACATTTTGATGATGTGAGTAATAATGAATCAATAGCATTAAACCCTAATCCAAAAGTCAAAGAAGATCAAGATAAGGCAAGATTTTTGAGATTATTATCTAGGGAAAAATTGAAGCATGCTATAGAAGTTGTACCTTAATGTACCTAAATGAAGTTATACCTTGCTATACAAAATTGCAAGGTACATAAATGGATTAAGATCTTAGATTCAAGATGAGATAAGTTTTGTGAAATTGAAAAGTGTGGAGGAAGAATATCAATATTCCTTGAAAGATGAGGAGATATTGACAAAGAAGCATGAACAAAGACAAAGAGGTAGAGGTGATAGATTCCAAAGAGGCAGAGGTAGATCTGAAGTAGGTTAACCTTGAATCTGAGATCTTAATCCATTTATGTACCAATGTTGTGTTGGATTGGATCTTTGATATGGAGAAGTTCTTTGAGTATGAAAATACTCCTAATAATAGGAAGGTAAAAATTGTAGTTACTAGGTTTAAGGGTCATCCCTTACTATGGTGGGAGCATTTGCAAATTGATAGACAAAGGAGAAGAAAGGAGAAGATCAAGACTAGGGTGAAAATGGCGAAGAAGGTGAAGAAAAAGTTCCTCTTACTAATTACCAAGTTAACTTGTTGATAAAGATGCAAAATTTAAGACAGAGACATGATTGTTAAGTGGTATACTGAGGAATTCTATAAATTAGACATCAGATCTAGACATGTGGATGATGATGTTGAGAAAATTGCAAGGTACATAAATAGATTAAGATCTCAGATTCAAGATGAGATAAGTTTTGTGAAATTGGAAAGTGTGGAGGAAGCATATCAATTTTCCTTGAACAATGAGGAGATATTGAAAATGAAGCATGAACAAAGACAAAGAGGTAGAGGTGATAGATTCCAGAGAGGTAGAGGTAGATCTTATGGAGAATGTAGAAAATCTAACAATTTATGAAAGATAAGGGAATATCTGAATGGAAGAGTGATGACAAAGGCAAGACCAAGTGGAAAGGTGGTGATTCTTAATGAGGAGGTATTGATTCTTATTGAGGAAGAGGTAATTCTTATACTAGAGGTCATTTTTGTGGTAATTATTTCAGATGTGGTAAAGAATGGGCATTGATCCTTTGAGTGTAGATCATTTGAAAGTGGGAAAGTTAATAGAAATGGTGTGGTTCAAGGAGACACTGAGGGTTCACCTAGTGGACTTGAGGTTGGAGAAAATATGACAGTGAGAAGAACCTTATGTAAAAAGGGAAGTGATGAGGATCCTTGTTGGAAATATTAAAGACTATGCTAAGTTACTAAGAGGGGAGGAGTGAATCAGTAACTTCTAAAACTTTAACAATTTCAATTAGCACTTAATTCATCACATCTAATCTAATTGCATGCATGAGAATCTGAAAACATGAAAGCATCCATAACACTTTGACACAAAGATTTGGTGTCCCAAAAACCTTGCAAATATAAAGTAAAACTAGGGTGGGGATGATACCCACAAACTTTAGTACTATAGCCTAAAGTTAGCCTATTAATGCTTACATTGATCACTTCTAATGAACTACCCTATTAGGAGCAAATAAGACTGCTAGATCCACTTTGTGAGAGGATTTACAAACATACAATGAAGTATTCACTTGGTAAAGAGATTTATGAAAAACTGTTAGGTCTACCTTGTTAAAGGATTTTGACTACCTATTTGGATGAAGCAGTAGTAGATCTCTAATTTGTAACTAGATTTGGTGAAAAAGATTCCTTTGAGTATTGATCACCTTTTTGTGATAGAGATATCTCTATTGCTCCTTATGCTCTTATGGCCTTTAAAATTTGTTCTTTTTCTGCTGCACTCATAACTTGAACTTTTGCATCTACATTCACATTCATAATTATATGGTACAATACATTACATATATATACCAATCCAAATTACATAATTACAAAGTCAACCATGCTTCAAGTTAACAAAAATATTACAAAGTTGGCCCACATGAAGATGCTTGGGTTTTGAAGATTGACTCGGTGAGGTTCTGATACTCAACATCCACTTTCAATGCTTGGCAACATCATGCACTTGATATATGTAGAAGCTCAATCCATACTGATCACTTTCAAGTAGTCTTGAACTTAGTTTGCACTAGTAACTCAGTAGATATTGTGCAACTCGGCAAACATTGAATCACTTGGTTAGCATAGAGTAGCTCATTTAACACTAGCTTCACATAACATGAATTGCATACTTGGTAGACATTGTAATGCTTGGTAACCACTAATAAAATCAACATATACTGAAATTAACAATTTAAAATGATGGACTTCACATTGATTGAATTTTCTTGATAACCATTTGGATTCATCCAAAGGACTCAATAGCAACTAAATTACATAGAAAACACTGAGAACTGAACAATGAACTCAGTAGCTATACATAATCTAAATAAGTGTGTGTCACTAATAATAAACTTGAATTATATGTCAACAATCTCCCCCTTTGGCATTAGTGACAAAAACACTTATTAGCCAAAACTAAATACCTTGTATTCATCACCACATGATACTAGTTGGGTAGAGTATACTATATTTTGAGAGTTTTCAAAATTGATTTTGTATGGTATATACAATATACTATACATCTTTTTCTACATACAACATGTCTTACTAATCATTTCACACTTGTTACACATTCTCCCCCCTAGCATATTTTTCTCCCATATCATCTTCTATCTTTCTCCTCATACTATGTGTCTCTCTATGTACATGTCTTACTTCCCCATAACATACGTCTTTCTCCAATATAACTTTTCTCCCCCTTTTGACAATAATGCCAAAGATTTATTCTAACTTCTTTACATAGAAACACCAAAATGGGATAAGAATTCAGAATGTACCTTGAGAATGATTTCCAAGGCTTTATCCCAATTTTCTTGTAGGACCTTGCATTTATGAAGTGCAATTTGTACCTCTACTAATAGTTCAATCATATGGTTCACAATAGAGAAGTTATTATCATGGATTGGAGTTTTTGAATATACAATATGTTTTTGCATTGCATCCATGATTGGAAGGATCATATTTTGTGTATCAATCAATGTTGATCTGATCCTTGCTTCTTCTTTTAGCAAGTAAGCTTGCATGTCTGACAAAAATATGATTTTCTTGAAATGTGTAGAGCTTGAACTAGGGTCAAGTTGCAGCTGTTGAGCACTAGCCTTTAGATCTATATCTATTTTGGACAATTTTTCCTTTATTTCCTTTGTAAACTTAGAGACATCACATAGTTTCCAAAAAAGTGATGACACATTAGAAAAAGATGCTTCAAGATTGACCAAAATTATAGAAATCTCTAATTGATGAATGACTATTTGTTGAGAAATGTGCTCCAACACTTTATTATTAAATTTCTTCTCAGCCTTTTCAACTAGCTTATCTTGTCCATCGGTATCCTCATTGAATTTTTTGTCTACTTCTGCTAGCTAATACAAAATGGGTTGAGAAGAATCAACCTCGATTCCTATTGCATCAGTCAAAATGTTCTTGGCATCTTCAATTATTTTATACTCTTTATCTCTCTCATCTCTTATTCTTTGTTGTTTAGCCTTTTTCTAGAGGAGCTCACCAAATGCCTACATTTGGTCTGGAGTAAGCTTGTAGATATCCCAATCTGGGATTACTATTTCCTCATCTAAATCAATGTCTTCCTCTATCTCCTTTCCTTTCCCAAAAAAAATTGTGCTTGGTTGAACCTTAGGCTCAACTATCCTTGCACTTATTGCTTTTGTATCCAAAATGGAAACAATAGTAAACATACTTGGGTTTGTAGTAAAAATTGATAGGGTACCAACTGATGGAATACTTGGAGAAATACTTGAAGAATCCAAAACTAATGAAGTCAAAATTGTATTACCCAAAACTAAAGTAGTCAAAATTGGAGAAGTCAAAATTGAAGTACACTACTTGGTAGATGAAGAAGGAGTCTACAACTCAGTGGATGAAGTAGAAGTTACTTCTGTCAATGATATGCTAAGCTGATTTGGGGCAAAGAGTGATTGGATATTTGATGTATCACTAGTAGTCACAATCAAATTTGTTGAATCTATCTCCATACTCAATGTATTCAATGGTTTACTTGGGGAGTGAAGAAGAGAGTCAATGGCTACTACACCTATCTCGATTGGGTTAGTCTCCTATTCATCTTTCTTTTCTTCCTCAGCAACCTCTAGTCCTTGATCCTCTTCATCTTCTTCAATATCAAAGTGAGTCACTCCTTCAACATTATCTTCCTCATCTTTCTCCTTATCTTCTTCTTCTTCTTCTTCATCATCCTTTACTTCAACTAGAAATTCACTTGGTTTATGAAGATGATAGACATTTTTCCAAGTATTTGTAGTATTTCTAAAAACATGCTCAATGTCCTTGATCAAAACTAGACAAGTATTTAACTTTAGAGTCAATTTTTCTTCATTTTTCTTTAGTGACTCTTTCACCTCAACATATGATATGCTTGGTAATAACTATCTCAGAGTTTGTGCATATATGTCTTTGACTTTTTTCATAGAAAAATTCTAGCTTGGCTTTATCTTTTCTAATAATTCATTGGAGACTTGAGAAGCGATCTGATCTGGTGAGTATTTCCACTTACCTATTTTATTCAGCACTAGGTCTTCAATTTGCTTCTATTCTTCTGCTATCCTAATCTTATATTTTAATGATTTAAACAAAATTATGCCTTCTTCTTCTTCCAATTGCTTTAGCCTATCCTAGAAGGTGGGTGGAGGTCTACTGAATATAATGTCAGCTCCTTCCTTGTCAGCTTTCTTTCATGACCTCCTTGTGAAGACTGCAGTGGATGACTTTGCTAGCTTGGTGATGATCATCTTGCCCTTTTTCTTAAGGTTCTTCTTTCCTAGATTCTTCCTCATCCTCTACTTCTTCCACATCCTCACCTTTTCCCTTGGTTAACAAGAGATGTGCAATTGATTTTAGCTTTACTAGCCTTCTCTTTCCTTTGGTGACCACCTGTGGGAGCTTTATTCCTAGTTCAATCCCAGCCTTGGCTTCATCATACATTCCAAAGTAAGGGGCCTTGGGATCAACTAGTTCATTGAAAAGGGCTTCGATGATGTCCTTTGTTTCATCAATGTTTACCTCATAGCCAAGAGGTTTCACCCATGCAATTCTAGGCTTAACTTCCTAGATATACACATTGTCATTGTCCACCATGAAGCATACATCATCCTTATAGTCTTCAACTAACTTCTTTGGAATCCTGAACCTATTGTTCATTTTCTCCTTGAATACATTGAAGTAGTTTCCCCTGATGATGTTGTAGTTTCACCCATCTCAGGAATATACTCATTTATTTGGTAGAGCAAAGGCACATCTTTTCTCCAAACTATAGTGCCTTTAGAAGGGAAGAACTTTTGTACATAAAAAAATAAGTAGGTTAAGAATGAACCAAACTTTCTCAGGTTGTTCTTTGATGTTCTTATACTTTCCATGTTTTTTTTGAATTGTCTCAACAATAGGTCGACAAGGTCATATGACAAGTTGTTCTTAACCACTTTGTATGCCAAATCCATAGCTTCACATGACACATTGTTTAGTCGGCTTGAATTGTATATCTTGTGTGCAATAACATGAATTCCAAATTTTAATTCTGCATTAGGGTCACTAGTGATTTTTATTCCTCTATCATCCCATTTAGCTAGGGTTTTCTTCTCCAACTTTGCCTGACCTAGGGTTTTCATCATTTTGGCTTTGGCTAGCATAGGGAGGATAGTGATTTAATGAATCATCTTCTTTGTTATCAGAATTGGTTGTTCTAACCATAGCTAACCATTATGCACCCAGCTGAGGATAAACATAATACATTTAATTTGAAATTCTCAGGGCATATTAGGGATATGTGTCAACCCTTTGGCTTTTAGATGTTGACGCTCAGGTTTTAAGGCTCCATTTACACATAACTGACCTAGGGCATCATCCATTTCTAGAGTACCAATGTCTTGAATAAAACATTTGAAATGAGTATGAATTTTGTTGATAAGAAGTACCTTAGGAGGAATTTTGGATTGAGCTCCACTTAGATCTAGGGTTTCAACAACCGTGGGAGTGAGCTTGAAATCTAGCACTTTCCATTCAACTCCACAAACCAACATGTTAGATCCTGTCTTAACCTTGCTACTATTGGATGCCATTTTTGCTTAGTAGATTGAGAGAACTTCCAAAAACTTTTGCTAGAAATTCACTCAAGTCGCTTTGATCACACTAAAAATCACTCTTCACAATAGCACTTGAAAATTCACGATAAGAGATAAATTTGATTCGATGCCTTTTGATAAAAAATTTCCATTAATGCTTGATACAAAAGTAGATATGTTGATAGACTATCATCCACTACATGGCATTGAATACTTAGTGACATCTTTACTACTCGGTAACCATAGGTGTCTATATTACTCTCGATCTTGCTCGTTAGATTTTATGACCTAACCTTACTTGGTAGAGAAGGTAACTCGATAATAACTGATACCAATCTTGCTTAGTGATCCCTTTGTATCTTGTATACAAATTTGGATCTTTTTCACCTTTCATTTGGAATAGATTTGGATGTCTTCTTTGATAACTTGGTTCTAGTTCTTCCTTGAGAATTTAATTAGAAATGGTAGAGTCACCCAATTCTTGAGTGACTTGACCATGATTTCTCGGACTAGTATCCTCAGTGGGCTTAGGAATCCATTTCTCTCTCATTTGCTTTTGGATGTTATTAGCTTTTTCCTTCTTCTCATCTTCAACCCTACCAATATTCATACATTCTTGGCAAAATTACCAAGTTTTGTAAAAATGAAACATCTTTTGGTGTTATCTCTTTTCCTTATATGATGTTTAACACAATTCATACCAATGTTTCCAAATTCTCCACAGTAATGACATCTACACTAGGTATTGTAGTCCCAACCAAATATTGCTTTTACAATTATCTTTACAAGGTTCAATGTCTTGGTTTTACATTCTGATGCTTTGTGTCCATGTTTCTTACATTTATGACAGTCTCTTTCAAATCTTTGTTTCTATTTGCATTAATTAGCCCTATGACCATGTTGATTACAATTGTAACATTTTCCATTGAATTTTTCTTTTCCATTGCTCCAAAATTTATTTGATGTATGACCTATCTTACCAAAATGATTGCAAGTAGGTCTTTGATTCTTTTGAGAACCTTGTTTGGAGGAGTCACCTTCTTCTTTGTATCCAATTCCTACTTTTCCTTTTTGCCTATAGAGGTTTTGCTCATTCAATTGATTCATGTTTGCTTGATATTTCATCATTCTCTCATTGATTTGCTTGTCAGATTTTAGATCATTCCTCAAACTTTCATTGATTTGTCTTTTATATTTTAGATCATTTTTCATTCTTTCATTGATTTGCCTTTTAGAATTTAGATCATTCCTCATTCTTTCATTTTCAAATCTTAGGCTCATGATTTCTTCATTTGCATTGGAGAGCTGATCTATAAGGTCTTCCTACTGAAGGGATTGATTTTGGATTTCATTGTGCCTTCCATCTATCTCTTCTTTTATCTTGTTTCTATATTCCAAGACTTCACATAACCTTACTAACTAAATTTCTTGTTCTCTTTTTAGCTTTCTTACTTCTTGCAAGGAACCATTCTTCTCTAGGAGTTCTTTGATTGTATCATTTGCTTCATCTAAGCTACTTGAAGGGTGAAAGTCTTCAATTCTTTCTTCAATTTAGAGATGACCATTCATTTGATTTGCAAGTTCCTTTCTTCTTTTCAGGGATTAGGAAAGTTTCTCCTTAGCTTTCTTGAGTTGGGCAATGGCCATTTTCAGATCCAACTTTTCATTATCAATAGCTTTTTCATGTCTGAATATCTCCATATCATTGATCTTTGCTCAAGCTGTTAAACTTTCTCCTAAGAACCACAAAGCTCTAATACCAATTTTTGGAAATATTCAAGACTATGGTAAGTTACTAAGAGGGGAGGGGTGAATTAGTAACTTCTAAAAATTAAATAATTTCAATTAGCACTTAATTCATCACATCTGATCTAATTGCATCCATAACACTTTGACACAAAGATTTGGTGACCCAGAAACCTTCCAAATAGAAAGTAAAATTGGGGTAGGCATGATACCCCTAAACTTTAGTATTGTAGCATAAAGTTGGCCTGTTAAGGCTTACATTGATCACTTCTAATGATCTTCCCTATTAGGAGCAATTAGAATTGCTAAGTCCACCTTGTGAGAAGATTTACAAACATACAATGAAGTATGCACTCAATAAAGAGATTTATGAAAGACTATTAGGTCTACCTTGTTAAAGGATTTTGACTGGTTCACTTGTTAGGATGAAGCAGTAGTAGATCTTTGATTTGCAACTAGATTTTTGAAAAAGATTCCTTTGAGTACTGATCACCTTTCTATTATAGATATGTCTTTGCTGTTGCTTATGCTGTTATGGCATTTACAATTTGCTCTTTTTTTGCTGCATTCATAGCTTGAACTTTCACATCTACATTCACATTCACAATGATATGGTAAAATACATTACATATGTATACCAATCTAAATTACATAATTACAAAGTTAACCATGATATAAGTTAACACAAATATTACAAAGTTGGCCCACACGAAGACACTCAGGTTTTGGAGACTAACTTGGTGAGGTTCTGATACTCGGCATCCATTGTCAATGCTTGGCATCATCATGCACTTGGTGGACATAGAAGCTCGGTCTATACTGATCACTTCCAAGTAGTCTTGAACTCGGTCTACATTGGTAACTTGGTAGATATTATGCAACTCGATAAACACTAAATCACTTGGTTAGCATAGAGTAGCTCAGTTAACACTAGCTTTGCATCACATGAACTGTGAACTCGGTAGACATTGCAATGCTTGGTAACCACTGATAAATTTAGGATATACTAAAATGCACGGTTTCAACTACTAGACTTCACACTAATTGAATCTACTCAATAACCACTAGGTTTTGTCCAAAGGACTTGGTAGAAACTCAATTACATGGAAAACACTAAGAAGTGAACAATGGCTTGGTAGCTATACACAATTTGAATAAGTGTGTGTCACTAATAAAAAACTTGACTAATATGTCAATAGAACTTGTCCTTAGGAGAAGTCTTTTCAATACTAGATGTAAGATGGATGGAAAATTTTGCAAGGTGATCATTGGCAATGAAAGTTCTACAAATTTGGCATTAGAAGGATTCATTACAAAATTGCAGTAGTAGAGGCTAAAACATCCTAAAACCTATCATGTTTCATGGATCAAAGATGAACATAAGATATTGGTAAGTGAGCAATGTATTATGAATTTCAAGATTAGACACTATTTTGATGAAGTTCTGTGTGATATTATGCCTATGGATTGTTGTCATATTTTGTTGGGTAGACCTTGGCAATATGATAGATATGCTACACATGATGGAAGATTGAATCAATATACTCTCTAGGTGAATGGGAGAAAATAAATATTGGTTCCTTTGATTAAATGTCCAAATGAGGTTAATTGTAATATTGTGAAGATTTGCATGGTTAATAGGAAGAAATTAGAAAAATAAGTGAAGAAGGATCAAGTATATTTTTCTATAATTCCTAGGAAGCTAAGTTGTACTAGTAGTAGTCAAGTGACATAAAATAGTGGTGATTGAGTAATATCTAGTGATGGTCGAGAAAAAAAAATTGGTAGAAGCCAAGTACGAGAAAAAATTGAAAACTCACTGAATGAATATAAGGATATTGTTGTAGAAGATATTTGATTAAGGAAAACCATAGTGGTGGCCTAGCTAGACATTTTGGAATTGATAAGACACTGAGTTTGTTGAAAGAGAATTATTATTGGCCTTAGATGTACAAGGATGTTAAGGAGTTTGTAAAGAGTTGTGGAGTTTCTCAAGTTGCAAAAGGAGTAAGTAAAAATACTAGTTTGTATACACCTAGTTTTGTTCCTAAGAAACCTTGGAGTAACATCAGTATGGCTTTTGTTCTTGGATTGCCTAAGACAATGAAGGGGTATGATTGTATATTTGTTCTTTAGGATAGAATTTCTAAGATGGCTCATTTTATACCTTGTAAGAAGACATTAGATGCTAAACATGTTGATGATATTTTCTTCAAAGAGATTGTTAGATTGCATGGATTACCAAGAAGTATTATTTCTAAATTTTTTTGGTTACTTTTGGAAGACTTTGTGGAAGGATATTGGTACTGAGTTGAAGTTTAGTTCTATTTTCCATCCATAGATAGATGGATAGATAGAGGCTATGAATAGAAGCTTGAAAAATTTGTAAAGATGTTTAGTTGGAGAGAAACCATATAATTGGTAGATGGTATTAGCACAAGCTGAGTTTGTATATAACAATTCTATAAATAGGAGTACTAGGAAAACACCTTTTGAAATTGTCATTGGAATATAAATTAAAGGGGTATTAGAATTAAGGGATATTACTGATGAAGAGAAGTGAAGTGTTGCAGGAGAAGAGTATTCTAATTTTATGAAGTCTTTTCTTGAGGAAGTAAAGTTGAGATTTGAACAAAGTAATCTGAAGTATAAGGAGAATGCTAATAAGTCTAAATACATCATATTTTTGAAGTTAGTGATGAGGTGATGGTTTATTTGAAGAAAGGAAGATTTTTTGGTGGAACATACAGTAAGTTGAAGATGAATAAGTCTAGACCTTGTAGGATCTTGAAGGAGTTTGATAGTGGAAATGCTTATGAAGTTGAGCTACCTAATGACATGGATATAATGTTGCTAATTTGTACAAATATCAAGAGTTAGATAATGAAGTTATTGTATCAGATAATTATCCTAGGAAGTTGATTGAAGAGGTTGAATAGATACTAGATCAAAGAGTTGGTAAGAGAATAAGAGGGAAAGATTACTATGAGTATTTGGTAAAGTGGAAGAACGAACCAATTGAAGATGCAACATGGATTTCCCAATCTGAGTTGGGTTCAACTCAGGCTATGACATCTCAATGATTTAGGAGAATCATTTCTTTCAACCCCATTTGTCTTATGTAGGAGCATCTTGTTTTGCATTGCTATCCTACATGTTTACTAAGTTTCTTAGTTGCTACTGAATTGCAATGTCTTGCGTTGCAGAGTATATTTTCTGAGTTTCTATTACTACCAAGTTACCCTTTGGTTGTCAAGTTAGACCCATTTTCAAGTTCTCTTCAGTAGCCAAGTTCTCTTTGGTTGTTAAGTTTGGAGTGGTTTTTGAGTTCCTTTAGTTGCCGAGTATTCCAAGTTGCAACATTTTGTTTGGTCCTTTGTGTGTCGAGGTGTCTCTGTGTGGTTTCTAGTGGGAGCCAACCTTTGCATTTAATTTTGTGTTATGTATCCATTGAGAGCTGACTTGTGGCTTACCTTAGCATTTAATATATGTGTTTATTTTATTGTATTTGCAATAGGCCGACTTGTGGTCATGTGTTTGTTTAAGAAGGTTTTGGGGTAGAGTCTTGGGGTATCAAAGTAGAGGAGGAGGAGAAGAAGGAAAGATGAAATGCAAATATTATCATTGTGGATTGAATTTGAATTGTAGTGTTGGCTATAACCTAGAAGGCCTTATAGGTGGGCATGTATATGCTATTTGAATGAATTTATGAAAGTATTTGTTCCTCTATCCCTATGTTTTCTAATATTTGGTGTTTTTTTTCTATTGTGTTTACTCTCGTAGGAGGTTTGAATAGTAGGGTGTGCCTTTAGCCCTAGTTATTTCATCCCTCCCTACATGATTTTCCCTTTGATCAAGGGTTTCTGTAGTTAACATATATGGTGTTATTATGCATGAGTATCTTGTTATGGTTGTTGATTATATTGCTCATATGGTTAAGGATTAATAAGATTAATAATTTTTGTACTAGTTGGATAATTGATTTATGCCCCCCTCTCATTTATATTGGTGGACTTTGGGTATGTGTAGGATCATGGTGTGCCAAAAAGTGGCGATCTGAAAAATATATAGTCCTGAAATGCCTCAAAGTATTTCAAAATCTATTCCAACTTTTTTACCCACCCATCCTAATACTAAATGAAAACAATTAATACATTTATAAGGCCTACTATATCTTTTGATACCAACCCTATATTGTCAACTTTAAAAACATCTCAAAAATGTGTTATTGGCCTATTCTTGTGTGTTTTTTACTTCAAACATGTAGTTGGCAACATTTTTTTCACCAAAATTTGATGAAATGAAAAGGGTTTCTTAAGAATGTTCTTAGCTTTCCATAAATTTAAGGTCTATCAAATTACAAGTTTAGTAAGTAATTATCACTTATTTTCTAATGGAGTTACGTATAAAGTGTTGATTGACACACTGCTTGAAAACAAACTATAACTTTCAAATGGTACAACATTTTTGAAATCCAAAAGATGCATCACATTCTATGCTTCTTCTACTATAAGGAAAAATAAATAAATTAAATTTTACAAAGTTTTGAATTAGTCAAGTTGGTCAGACACAAGATTTTTTTATTCCAAAAATACTGAAGTAGAAAATTAATAATAATTATTTAATTATTTAGAATAAAAATATTCAAAAATATGTGTCACACCTAGGCATTAGTCTATTTCTATCTAGAATATTATTTAAAAATATTATCATTTGATTTTGATTAAGGTGGTCAGACATACATCTACTTCTTATTTTTGTCTTGAAATTTTTGTACTATTACATTAAAATTCAAAATTTTGACCAATCAATATATATATATATATATATATATTTTTTTCCAGATAAGGCCTAGTAGTTTAGAAACTAAATTCAATTTTCTGGTATTTTTTTCTCTCAACTTTTTGATATAAAGTTTATAACAAGTAGAAAACTGCAAATCAAGTTGACATAACTCTAATTTGCTGAGTTTTTATTGTTACTTAAGAGCATAGTTTGGTTGACCATGATCTTGCACATAGTTTTAGTTTGTGGTGACTAATTAGGGAAGTATTGTACATACTTCATAAATTTTGGGTTGTGGCCGACATATGGCCAACATGCTGTAATCCTAAAGTGGAAAAAAGACTTGTATAAAAGGGCTTAGAGTTAGGTATCTTTTATAATGTGTGATACAAAAATTGCTTCTTGCGACGGTATTTAGTTGTAAGGGATTACATATTGTAATAAGGTTGTAATCATTGGACTATAATAATATTGGACTTGTTGTTTGATGGATGTAGCCTAGGTTTTTGGGTGAACCATGCTAAATCTTAGTGTCTTGTGTTCTCCTTTGTGCAATTTATTATTTCCTAATATTTTTTATATTTTCATGTAATTGATATTTCTGTCTTTGTTTAATCCTAACAAGTGTTATCAAAGTGAGGTTTTTTCTCAGTTATCCTTTCTAGGAAAGTCTCATGGTTGAGTGGGAGCAATGATAGACAAGGGTAAGCTAAATGTTGAAAATTTTAATGGGCAAAAGTTTCAATTAAGGAAGATTCAAATGGAATACTATCTTTATCAGAAGGATTTATGGAAGCTGTTAGAAGGAAAACACAAGAAATAGGGAACTATGATAGAGTAGAACTAGGAGATTTTAGATAGAAAGGCACTTAGAAGTATTCAATTATTTCTAGCACCATCGGTGATATTTAACATTACAAAAGAGAAGATTGACGAAAGAGTTGATGAAAAATCTAGCAAAATTGTATGAAAAGCCCTCCACTTCAAATAAGGTATTTCTCATGAAGCATTTATTTAATATAAAGATGACAGAATGTGGATCTATTATAGATCATTTAAATGAATTTAATACTATTACTAGTCAATTATATTCTATGGGTATTAATTTTGATGAGGAAATTAGGGCTCTCTTGATTTTGTGTTCTTTGCCTGAAAGATGGAATGGCTTAGTGATGACTATGAGTAATTCTATTTCTAGATCTAATACCCTAAAATTTATGATGTGATTGGTGTTATCCTGAGTGAGGAAACTTGTACAAAAACTATAGGTTGATCTACATTAGGAAGTGCTTTGAATGCACAAAGTAGGGGTAGAGTAACTAAGACAGGAAATAATTCTAGAAATCATGGGAAATCAAGAGGAAAGTCGAAGGGAAAGAGGTCTCAATCTAGAGGACCAAGAGATTACTAGTACTATGATAAACCAAGGCATACAAAGAAAGATTGTTGGACTGAAAAGAGCAATGAAGGAGATGAGCCAGAAAGGAAGATGGAGGAAAATGTGGCAAGTAACAAATCTAAAGAGGATATTTTTCTTATTTCTTTAGAAAGTGTTGATAATTTTTGGGTTTTAGATTCTGGGGCTTCATTTCATGCTACACCTCATAGAGGTTATTTTATTGATTATGTCCAAGGGGATTTTGGGCTTACTTATTTGGGGGATAATAAAACCTATCAGATTGTAGGAGAGGAAAAAGCTAAGAATATGTTGTAGAAAAGGAATCATTGGCTACTATATGAGGTAAGACATGTTCTAAGGCTGAGTAGGAATTTAATTTCAGTAGGGTAACTTGGTGATGAGGGTTGTGTAGTTACTTTTAATGATAAAAATTGGAAGGTTTCAGAAGGTTCCCTTGTAGTAGAAAAATGTGTGAAAGTAGGCACCTTATATCTTTGTACAATTCATATTGTTCCTTTTACTTTAATTTTTTTAGAGAAAATGAATGATTAGGAACAATTGTTGTAGTTGAGCAGGGAGAACAAATAGTTACTATTGATTCTAATATAGCACTATGGCACAATAGACTTGGGAACATGAATGAGAAAGGTATGAAAGTACTTCATTCAAAGCAAGTTTTACCAGATCTAAAATGTGTTAATTTGGATTTCTATGAAAGTTTTGTGTATGGAAAACAAAAAAGAGTGAGTTTTGTGAAGAGTGGGAAGGAAAAGAAAAGTGAGAGATTAGAGATTGTGCATACGGATGTATGGGGACAAACTTAGGTATCATCCCTTGGTGGCTTTCATTATTATGTTACATTTATTGATGATGTAACTAGAAAAGTATGGGTTTATTTCCTTAGATAAAAATCTGATGTATTTCTAACTTTTAAGAAATGGAAATGTTTGGATGAAAATGAGATTGGCAAGAAAATAAAATGTCTTAGATCTGCTAATGGTGGTGAATATTATAGTCATGAATTTGAAGATTATTTCTCCACTAATGGTATTTGTAGATAGAAAACTATTCCAAGGACTACATAGAAAAATAGAGTGGCTAAACTCATGAAAATGACTACAATGGAGTGTGTAAGGAGCATTAGGTTGCATGCAGGGTTTCCCTTAAAAATTTGGGTAGTGGCTATCAATATTGCTATATATTTGATTAATAGAGGTCCCTCTACTCTTTTGAGTTGTGGTATTCCAAAGGAAGCATGGACTAGCAATCATTCTTTTCCCAAAACCTTCAGTTGTGAAGCATTTACTCATATAGATTTTGAAAATAGAACCAAGTTGGGAGCTAAGTCAAAAAAATATGTATTTGTTGGATATGGCATTGATGAATTTGGTTATAGGCTTTGAGATTTAGAAAATCATAAAATTGTAAGAAGCAAGGATGTCATATTCAATGAGAAAGTATTGTATAAAGATTTGTTGCAGCAACATGAGAAGAAAGAAGATGATTATGTAGTGTTGGATGATACTCCAAAAGATGATGTTCCACCAATTCCTCATGATCTAAAACAACCACAACAACAAATACCACACGTACCAGTGAATGTTAGATTGTCAACAAGGCTAAGTAGACCTCCAAATAGATTTTCTCCCTCTTTGTATTCTATTTTACTTACTAATGCTGGTGAACCTGAATGTTATGATGAAGCTATGTAAGTGGCTATGAAGATTTAGTGGGAGTCTGTAATGGCATATGAAATGGACTTCTTGCTAAAAAATAAGACTTGGGAATAAGACTTGGGATTTATGTAAGTTGTCTATAGGTAAACAAACTTTACAGAATAAATGGGTTTATAGGTTGAAACAAGAGGATGGAGGTAAGAGGAGATTTAAAGCTAGGTTAGTTGTAAAAGGATTTTTGCAGAAAAGGGGCATTAATTTTGATGAGATATTCTCTCTTTTTGTTAAAATGACTTCTATTCGTATTATTTTAAGTTTTATGGCTACTAAAGATTTGCATTTGGAGTAGCTTGATATTAAAAAAACCTTCGTTCATGGTGATTTGGATGAAGAGATATATATGGTATAGCCATAGGGATTTGAGGTCAAAGGTAAGGAGAACTTAGTGTGCATATTGAAAAAAAGTTTATATGGCTTGAAGCAAGCACCTTGGCAATGGTATCTGAAATTTGATAGTTTTATGCATGAGCATGGATATAGTAGGTGTCATTGAGATCATTGTGTTTACTTTAAGAGGTTGGATGATGAAAACTACATTATTTTGTGTTTGTATGTTGATGATATGCTTGTAGCTGGGTCTAACATGGATCACATTATGAGGTTGAAACACCAGTTAGCACATTCATTTGCTATGAAGGATTTGGGGGTAGAGAAACAATTCCTTGGTATGAATTTTTGTAGAGATAGGAAGAATAGGAAAGTTCTAACATTATCTCAAGCTGATTATATTCCAAAGATATTGCAATTTTTCTCTATGGAGAATGCTAAAGCTGACAACATACTTTTACTTGGTCATTTGAAGTTGACTAAGGAGATGTGTCCAAAGGCACAAGAAGAGGAGGATAAGATGTCCAATGTACCTTATGCTTCAGCTATAGGGAGTTTGATGTATGCTATGATATGTACAAGGCCAGATATTGCACATGTAGTGGGAGTCGTTAGCAGGTGTATGAGTCATCTAGGAATTGAGCATTATAATGCAGTAAAATGGATTCTTAGTTATTTGAGAGGAACATCTAGTAAGTGTTTACATTTTGGGGGCTCTATTATTGATTTACAAGGCTATGTTGACTCATATTTGGCAAAGGATATTGATACTAGACCGAGTACTATAGGTTATGTATTTATTGTTGGTGGGGCAACCGTGAGCTAGGTTTCTTAGTTGCAAAAAGTTAATGTTTTATCGACTACAGAGGCAAAGTATTTTGCTACTACAGAGGCAACCAGGGAGATGATATGGCTTCAGTTATTCCTAGAAGAATTGGGACACCCTTAGAAGGATAATTATTTATTTACAAATAGTCAGAGTGTAAATCATATTGCAAAGAATTCTACTCTACATTCAAAGACAAAACAAATATAGTTGTGAAACCATTTCATTCAATCACTTTTCGATAATGGATAGTTAAAGTTGGACAATATGCATATAGATGATAATCCAATGGATATGTTTACACAGGTAAGGGCAAGGAAGAAGTTGAACTTCTCTTCATCTTCGTTTGGTCTTCTTGACTACATAGAATAAAAGAACAACCGAGTCCAGAGTGGCTTGATCCAGTGGGAGCCCCATGTGGTAGTGATATTGCTACAAGATTAGTCTCTAAGTGGGAGATTGTTGTTTAGTGTGGAGCTTGATTAGTCCCCAAGTGGGAGACTGTTAGTTTTTGGTGACTAATCACAAAAGCACTATACATACCACATAATTCTTTGGGTTGTGGCTGATGTATGGATGACATATGGCTGATATGTTGTAACCCTAAAGTTGCAAAAATACTTGTATAAAAGGGCTTAGGGTTAGTATATTTTATAATGTGTGATACAAAAATTGCTTCTTGCAACAATATTGAGCTATAAGAGATTACACATTGTAAATAGGTAGTAATCACTAGATTATAATAACATTGGACTTGTTGTTTGGTGGATGTAGCCCACGGTTTTGGGTGAACCATGTTAAATCTTGGTGTCTTGTGTTCTCTTCTATGCAATTTATTATTTCTTGATAAAATATTTTTTGGGATGTGGCTGACATATGGCCAACATATGGCCGACATGTTGCAACCCTAAAGTGAAAAAAAAAACTTGTATAAAAGGGCTTAGGGTTACGCATCTTTTATAATGTGTGATGTAAAAATTGCTTCTTGCGACAATATTAAATTGTCAGGGATTATAGATTTTAATTAGGTTGTAATCACTAGATTGTAATAATATTGGACTTGTTGTTTGGTGGACATAGCTCAAGGTTTTGAGTGAACCATGTTAAATCTTGGTGCCTTGTGTTCTCTTCTGTGCAATTTATTATTTCCTGATATAGTTTATATTTGCATGTAATTGATATTTTTGTCTATGTTTAATCCTAATATATATCCCTTTATATTCTAACATTTAGGACATTGAGAAATGGTTTGTGACCTATAGGAACATCCTCCTCTTCCTACTTAAGGGAATCTTTCTCATTACCCCCTCTCTCCTATTAGAGTTCCTTCCCACTTCTTCCACCTAGTCCTTCAATCTCTTTAGGTCTTCCCTCAACCACTTATTATCCTCTTCCCATTTCTTCTCTTTCTTAGAATTTTTTGTATTGATCACCAATGCTAAAAATTCTCCTTCAAATTCTTCTATTGACATAAAATATTCCCAAATTCCTTTACCATAGATCAATACCATTCTTTGATACCACATAATGAAGAGAGCATATAGTAAAAAGTGTAATGTAGGCCCATAAGCCTCTATTCCTCTTTATTGATCACTTCCAAACTTCCAAAAAATATAAAATCATTCTTGGGAACCCCAACAACATAATCAAGCTCTCTAATAAGCCACAAGATCACCACTGGTCATTCTACACAAAGACCAAATTGGTTCTAATTCTAGGTTTAGGGCCAAGTGCCCTATTTTGGCTAAAAGAAGGAAAAAGGATCACAAAACTTGTCCTAACCAAGGAAATTAATTTAATATGTTTAGATAAACATAATAACTTGAAATCAATCATTGATTTAATTTCAAAGATCCAACAATTTTTTCTGCTCAAACTAGCCTAGTAGATAGGCCTAGTTATAATTAGATATTCTTAGGCAATTTTTAGGACTCAATTCAAATAATTTTCACACAAGCCTTCACAAAATTATAATTTTGAGACACCCTTTTGGGAAGTCTATACAACCCCAGGAGATCAGGTTATGACCCCACCAATACACCTTCAAACCCTTATTGTGCTACTAGGCCTAATAAGGCTAATTATGACAACTTTACAAAGCGTCTATGAAGAAATGGTTTGTTATAACTTGTCCACCTATTATGACATATTTCAAAATCCTAAAAATCTACCAAATCCATCATTGTTTTTGATCCCCCAATCACTCTTTGTCTACTGTGAGACTTTTTTTGTCAATTTCTACATAAGCACATAGAGATGTTGGGCCTAGAGCTTAGTAGTAAAAATATGAAATAATAAATTCTATTCTATGGGATTTGGAATCCATAAATAAATTGACCCTAATGTATTCACACCAAGATCCATGAAGATCCCATGGTCGAAACTCAAGATAGGGTCATGTTTTGATGAAACCCTTATTGTATAGAGGGTTTGAAGACTTATTACAAAAAAATGGGAAGATATCTCTTATTAATATAATTTAAATAGTGAAAAAAAAAAAAAATATAAAGAGAAAAAATAATTATACACAACCATAACAACTGATCTCATTCACTAATATGAGAGATTCTATACAGTATGGAAAAGTAGGCAATTTACACCAAATATCAATGTTTCTTTATTCAAAACATCTCCAAATTGTTCACAAAGAACCATTCTCCCTTTCTTAACCCATTACTAGTTTTTTTATACATTTTCCCAATGGTCATAACCAATTTTTGATTTCAAATGGCCATTGGGAAGGTTTCTGCAAATTTTGCACAAAAAGTTGTCAAGTTTTCTTATGCACCATTGACAACATTTACAAAATTTTGCAAATAACCTTATTAGTGACTCTAACTAACTCAAAATATTCTAGGACATGCAAAATCTATGAAAATTATCAAATTTTCCCTTGGACCAATATTTGACGCAATGTTTATAAGGTTACCTTGAGCCAAATAGTCTTACAATTGGGTTAGTGCAATGAATCAAATGGATCCTATGATCCTTATTTCATTTTATCCTTAATCAATCTAATCTATTACATCTTTGGAGGGGTTCCCTTGTACCGTTAAATTTTAAGTATGAAATTAAAAAGATAAAATATTATTGTAATGAAAACCATTTTGTTCAAAACTAATGACAATGACACATATTATAGTGTATGTATACAAATAGAGTCTAGCTAGAATTGTTAAAATAAAAATATTCCTTATCATGAATAGTAAAACTGTCATTATGTACAATTTATACACAATCATTTTAGTATAAAAGAGAATTAGAATTTACTAGAGATATACTTTAAAAAACTGTCTAGCTAAATTTATTAAAAAATAAGAACATTACACTTGAGAAGTGGTGCAATGGGTTGCCATGTATTATATATACATAAATAGAATAACAAGTTCTACATTATCTTGTTTTAGACTAACAAGTTATACATTATATTATTGTAGACTAACAAGTTATATATTATCTTGTTCTAGGAAATATTTTTTGGCCAGGAGCCAAAATTCCTTTTGGATCAAAAATCTTCTTGCTTTTCAAAAATTTATCCCACTTTCTTCCAAAATGTTGATTCCAATCTTCTTGGGTTTCATGACTACCAAGATATTGTTTTGCTTGAATACCAATACTTTTACAATAATCAAGAATTTTTTTATTTTGTTCTATTAAAGTGGATACTGTTGGACCTTTTGGATATGGCTCGTTAAAATATAGAAAGGACACTCCATAGAAAATTTCATCCTCATCTTCTGGTACGATAACAAATGTGTCAGAATTCCACCTGAACAAAAAAGTATTGTTATACATATAATATATAATAATATAATAAAATCTTATTTTAACTCAAGTTTTAAGAATTTTTTTTAATCAAAATTAATGTGTTAATTGAGTCTTTCATATTGAAATAATAAAATACTTGATTTTATGTAACTATTATACAATATTATCTATTGGGAAGTATTTGTTCATTAATGAAGAGGTTAATAATGAAAAGTTTGCAAGGATTCATCACAAGATCATTACACACCCTTTTTATTATTATATTAATTTATTATTGCTCTTTTAATACCTGATTGAGATTGTCTTATATTTAGTTATTCTATCAATGACTTCTAGGATAGGAACTGATCATTAGTTACCCTAAAATTTTCTTATAAGACTTTATATTCTATTATTTTCTAACAAGATCTTAGTGTCTAGGTCTTCATTTAACATTTAGAATAATTAGATGAATTTTAAATCAAATTGTGGACATGATATAGTTCACACATATTATAATATTTAAATCACCTCTCCTCACATTTTGGCTATTCCCTTAATAGAAAAATCTTATTAAATTATTTATATCAAGTAATGTTTTAGCTACAAACACAACAAAACTACAATTACAATATAAAATTGTTAATAATTATTTTCTAATCAACTATCTTAATCTTTACATTTACTACCATTTCTATCCATTGTTAATAAAGTAAGATCTAAGTATATTTTAATTATATATAATTCTAATTAAAATATACAAAAAATTATCTCATGGATTTGTTAGTATACTATACATAATAGAGGAATTCATCTCAACAAAAAGATAATATATACCTTTTATTTTTCCTAGATGTTAAATAATCTATAATTAATTTGAAATTAAATTGATATTCAAAAAATAAAAATTTAATGAGGTGAAATAAAACTTACAAGCTTTTATGCATAGGATAGCATATGATGACTCCATCAATGCCATTTTTGAGGATGCCACCAAAAACATTCTGATCAAATTGAATCATTCCACTCTTTGGAATAAAGAGATTGAGCCACGGATGTGGAGCGAACCAAATACCATTAGCCCTATTAACTAGCTCTTGTGAATGAACTCGATATAGAAAGTCAAAATATGTAGTGTCAAGGTTAAACTCTAAACCTCTTATAAAACCAAGTTCATAACTTATTTTCTTCACCACCTGCACTCAATATGGTAGTTAAGATGCCATTAAAAAATATACTAGATACTGAAAACATAATTTTTAAATTTTTGGTTTGTAGATGAATAAATGTATTATTTTCAACCAATAAATATTTACATTTACAGTCTAGTTTCATTAGCACAGCATTCATATTGATATAAAGACTATAGTAATAGAATTAATTTAATAGACATTTATAGATCTAGAGAAGGTTTTTAGATGATTGCTAGATTAATAAATTAATTTGGTCTAGAAAATTAATACCTTGGATGAGATTAAAAAAAAATCTTAAATCCAAATTGTATATCAAAGCTAAATAGAAAATACACAAATTCAGTAATTCATACCTATTAGTACGTTCTTTAAATAAATATAATTTACTTAAAAAATGATAATATTAAAACATAGGGATGAAAATTAATAGAAATATTAATTTTAAACTTCACTTTTATTATTATTTATTATTCAATATATTTATTTTTATAATCTATTTAAGCATGTTGCAATATGATACATCTATCTTGTCATAACTTGCACTAGGATTTCTATTCTCATGGTAGATACAAATGACATATCCCTTATTGTCATTGTAGCTCTTATCATATTCTCTCTTTTTAATATTAAGTACCATGTGATTATTTTCCTATGGTTTCTTCTCATCTATTTATTCTATTTATTTTTATCTCTTCCTCTCTATATATGTTGTCTCTACTTCATTATAGTCCAATTTCTTCTATTTTGATAGAGAAAAAGTATACTTCCTCCATTATCTGAATATTCAACCTATTTAATATCTATAATATGTTTTCCCTTTACCCATTGACATAAATTTCCACTTTCTTAGTCCCTTTAAAATGATGTCTTGACCTAGTTTTTTGAGCTTCTAACACTCCATGAACTCTTTCATGCTTATCTCTCCCTACCAGAAATTGTGTAGACCATTCACTGAAAAAAGTAGCAATTTGCCATAATAATTTTGAATTAGATTTTCAATGAACCAAATACACATTATTATGAAAAAATTTCCCATTCTACTTCTTTCCAGCTCAAATTACTTCAACTACATGAATGGACAAATCTCTATTTCATCTTTGCAAACTTTATACTTATGGGTTTGCAACATCCTCATATTCAAAATATCAAGAACATCCCCTAATTATTTCCAATATTTGACTCTAATCACACTCTAACTTAAGTTTTCTTATGAATCTTTTAAGTTATTTAAATTTTGTCTCATGTCATAAAGATTAAGATACTTTTATTATCCTTTGTTTACTTATGCCTCACTTTTGTCCATATAAAAAATAAATCTCTTACATTATAGTAATAATACACCCAAGTAAGACAATAAATTGATAAATATCTCATATTTATGAGTCTTGTCTCATAGATTAAATGAAAATTATTAAGAATATACATTTCCTATTTGATGTTTTCTCCTATGGAGTTGTATCATCTTCACATAATATGATTATGTTCTAGTGTTATTCTAGAGTTATTCTTCTAGCTAGTTCCACTTTCCTTTTCACACCTCACATGGTAAGTTTACTTTAAAAACTTCATTGATAAAGGGATGAAATAGTTTATACATTATTTTTACAATCTTTCAAAATATATATCATCATCATTATCATATTAAAGCTTATAATTATTTTTACTAGTGTAGAGATGGGATATGATGGAGTCTTCTTGGATTTTTACCTAAGAAAATTGAGCATGGCTAAAATATAAACAACAAAATTTAAGAAATAGATTTCTCAATTAAAAACTAAAACTACTGGCTATTATCTATAAATCCTTGACTAAAGAAGAAAAAATGATGACTCTAGATCAAGTGTAACTTCCTCTTCAATAAAAGAGAAATTCCATATGATGTGTTGAGATTAAATTTATATTATGTACTATTATTATTCTAAATAAAGTCACTCATTTTTATTTCTTCATCCTCTCTTTATTTTGGTTCAAGTAGAAAGATTTTAATTGTGCCAAAAGAGGAGGCAAGAGTAAGAACTCTTTACTACTAGGAGGGTCTCTTCCTTTAAAGGACAAATTAACTTCACTGAACAATTTCACAATCTTCTTAGAAGTCTTTATTCTCAATAAAAATATTAGAATATAACTCATTAAGGAACTTATCCATAAAATTCTAATTTCCAATACGCATTTCCCATTTCCCCCTTTTCTATTTTAATCATCAACTTCAACCAAGCCACTCACCTTTTTAAACACAACTTTCATTTATCATAACACCATTAGATTGGGATATGTTGAGGACACCTAAAGAAGAAAAGAGATCATCCTCAAAATTGTCACTTTAGAGCAATTTTAATCCTTTTATCCACTCTCACTTCTGAGGAAGTTCTCACTAGTAGAATCAAAATGCCAAGAGACCACTTTTCCACCAACCATAGTATCAACCTTCACAAGAGGTTTTTGTGGCCTTCATAATGTAATCCATTATAAATTGGCCATTGTTTTCTCAATAAATTTAATTTTCATTTCCAAAAATTAATCTCGTTTTATAGCTAAATAGATGTGTGGAGAAAACATGGGTAACTCTAAACACTCTAGATATGTCCCTACTAATTACAATGAAAATGTTGATTCAAAGACCACAACAATGTATGTGTAAAGGTGCATATACCCACTCATAAATATGGATAAGCATGTGTATACACATGTATAAGAGGGATTGTTTTTGTCATCTTAAATAAGTATAACAAATAATATATAAAATTATTAACATATTTGCATATAAATAAGATGGTTTATAGATTGATAAATGACCTCTCATATCAAACAAATCTTTGAACAATTATATATATATATATATATATATATATATATATATCATGAACTTGCACACCATCAAAATTTTAATAAACTAGTGCACTACAAATTAAGTAAATTTGTGAAATATACTACTAATTAAATTAAAAACTATGGAATATGGAAATGTAACAAGTATTGAAATTTAATGATGATAAATAGAAGTGAGAGAAAACCTGATTAATTTTTTTTCCTTCATCATAGTAGAGTGTTGCCTCAATTACATAAAGATTGACACCTGCTGAAGGAGGAATCAAACTAGAATTAAATGTAGCATTAGGTAAGAATGGTATGGAAGGCCAACCATTCTTGTTGTTTGCTATAACAAATCCTTCAAGATAATCGAAACATCCTCCTTGTGTGAAAGAAATGAGAAGCTCCTGATCATGCATAAAATCTGTGAAGTTTGAGTAAACAAATCTCCATTGACTCGCCTGCAACCAAATGATTCTTTTAATAGATCATAGTGAGAAACTCAAATATAGAACATTAATGATATGATCTATAAAAGATGGCCCAAACCCTTAACAACCAAAAAAAAAATCTGAAAATATATCTATTCTGATAAAATTTGAACTGATCGTCATTAAATTATTGTGAATAATGTAAATAGATACAAATCAAACTAATCCATTTTTTTTGAATAGAAATTTAAGATAGATGTATGAATGATTAAAAATGGATCAAGACTTTTATGGAAAGATTAAATTTAGTTTACTAATCTTGTACTTTAGAAAATTTAGATTTAGTTTGTAGATATTTTCATAGTTAAGATTGATTTTTATAATCAATAAAGATTACATAATATTTTAAATTATTCTATATAATTAATATCTTAAGAAAGATGAAACATATTAAATGAAAGGTCTATAGAGAAATATAAACAATTATGATATGTGTGTGTAAGGTGTTCTAAAAATTTTTTTTTCTAGTATTATTAAAATTCCAAGAAAACCAAATTACATCAAAGAAAATAGATCTTCAATAAAGTATCAAAACTTTGATATGATTGCATTATTTATTTAAAAAATTTCAACATGAAATATGCTTTAATATTGATAAAATGAATCATAACAAATTAATTGATATACAACTCCCACAAATTTTGAGGGACCACATATAGAGAAGGGTTTTGAGGGTTTGGAACTGTAATTTAGACATATTTCTTCAGATAAAGTTAGCTAGATCTTTGTACCTTACACAATAATTTTTAGATACATTTACTTAGAAGGAGGCATCCTTGCTAATTGAGAGTCTCTTGATAAGGTCATTGTTGAAAATGGTTGAAATAATTTAGATAATAGATTTGAATGATAGAGATAGTACTCTTACTTAACTTTTTACTCTAGTCTTTGTTTTCAATAACATTAAATGGGAGACATGCCCTCTAACTTGATTTTTTATTATGGTTGTTTTAAATAAGACCATAGTTATATTAGTGTATTTCCAAATGACTTAAACATTATATAATATAATAAGACTTATTCTTAAACTAAAAGTGTTAAATAGTCAAAGTTGACTTTTTTTTCTCAAGCTTAATTTTCCTCTTAGTCTGTGATGTATAAGACTGACATTATGTTTCTGCCACCCTACTAAAGTATTGTACATTCCTTAATTTGATAGTATTAAATAAGATAGTTTTCCCAACAGAAAAAAACAAGGAAGAGAGTTTTACATTTTACAACTTTGTGACAAAACTGACAGGTCAAAGAATGAAAAATCTCTCTAAAATCTGTCTGGGTGGTAAATAATTCTTCAGTCAAGATCGTGATGAGAGTTCAAAATCTCTACGATCCATTATGAGTTATTTGACACTAGAGGCGGGTTGCATGTCAATCTATCTTAGGGAATGTTCCGATGAAAATAATTTTTTATACAATAGAATTTTCTCATAAGATATATAGTTGGAGCTAAATAAAACCATGCCTCTACGTTTTCATTTTTTCAACTGTTGTGAGACAAATTTCTATGTGAATAACTTTGAAACTAGCAAGTAAACTAAAATACTTCCAAAAAGAAAACATTAGGATTCGACGTACCCTGTCAAAAGTCTTTTGAAGGACGATTTGAGCACCAGTAATAATCCCGAATTGGCCAAGTCCTCCAAGAACACTATTAAAAAGTTCAGCCTGAGTTTCTGAGCTGCAATTAGTGACTTTCCCATTGCCTGCAAAATATCATTGTAAACCCATGAATGTTTCCATAAACTCTCAGTCTAAAGATATTTATGGACCAGAAAAGGAAACACAAGATACTTCTATATGTCCTACACAAAAATCACAAAAATCACAAGGAATATCTTATATTATGTGGGTATATTCGAAAGAATTTTATATATTAATCTACCTTTTACAAACATTTTTCATCTATGGACATTCTTTGTGCTTAGAATCTAATCTCAAAGCTTTATAAACTATACTATAATAATAAGAAATCTTAAAGAAGATTAAACTAATGTAGAATTGCATGGTATAACCATAGTACCATAGTATCAAATGGTACCTGTGACAACTTCCAACTGTAAGACGTTGCTGATTTGAGGTCCATAACGATAAGTCTGGCCACTTATTCCAGCATTAGAAAGAGTCCCACCAATAGAAAGATCAATATAATCAGTCCAAGACCTTGGAGAAAGTCCTGAAGCCCGAGCAACCCTAAGAACATCAACCCACAATTCACCTCCCTTAACATCTGCATAAGATTGAGCACCACCTTTTTGCACAATTTGAATTCCTCTTAGAGAAGTCATATTCACCACAATTCCATCCAAAGCCTGAGATTGGCCACCCACAGAATGGCCATTCCCTCTAGCAGCTATGGTTAAATTTGGAGATGCATTTGCTATCTTTATCAGCTTACTAATGTCCTCTACAGAGGCAGGTGAGAAGACAGCAGCAGGTTTATTCTTCACTATGCCTCCAAAGTCACTAGAAGCTTCTGTTATAGAAGGTCCAGATGTAAACACTATTGAGCCCTCCAATTTGGCCTCAGAAATACATTTGCAGACATTTTTATCAACTATGGAGGAAGATAAACAATCTTTATACATGTCTCCTCTTGTCCTCACAATAGAGATAATCATTAAAATCCAACAAAATGTCAGAAAACCTCCAACACACCCCATTTCAAGATCAAAGAAACTTGATCACTATATCTCAAAGAAATTTGATCAATATAAGTTAAGATTGATTCGCTTAAATGGTATTTATAATGGAGAGGGGTTCTTCCACCTTAGATTGTAGGTCACGAAATCCTTGACTCTAGTTAGTTTTCTAAACCCATAAAGCATTATTTAAGATTAGCTCTGGATTTATAGCGTGGGTTTTGCACCAACCTTAAATAATAAACTTGAGGGTTGCATGACAAATTCAACCAACAGATGCTTGATATAGAAAGTTGGCAGAAATCAGATGTTACCGATAAAAATTGCTCATGGACCCGAGTTATATTCGAGTAAGTTTTGATACTGTCCTTTGGAGTATTCCTTTTCAGGGAAAGTGGACGACATGCAACAAGGTGTCATTTGATCCTCTCCATGTCAATACTTGATTTCACGTCCTGTTCATCCTATATTTTCCAAAGATTCCTTCAAACCGTCGTTAGACACTATAGTTCATTTGGCTGCAGGCATAGGAATGGACAATAGGCATGTAATATTGGGAATAGGAATGGCGATTCCAATAACAGCTATTTTTTGAAATGGGTATAAGCTCATTTTAGAGGCAAAATGGGAATACCTATTCCTATTCCCTATTCTAAGTGATGAACCAAACAGAAAATAGAAAACATATTCCAATTTTTCTATTCCTATTCCAGCAACCAAACGGGCCCTATATTCAAGAGATCAGATTTGGAATTTGGAAATACAACGTACGTAATGGTGATTTGAAAATTTAATGAAATATCAAATTGATAAAGTATATAATGAGATCTATCTTAATTGTGTGGTAGGGTTTTACTCTTATTTGAATATTCAAGAAAAGGATTAATTTTTATGGTTTGGGACTTTAACTATCTAATATGTATATTATATCAATTAGTTTATGTTTAAATGACAAGATCGTAAGTTTTTAAAGAAATTTTAAAATCCTATTTGAAGCTGGTATTTCATGTAGTAGCTCTTAAATTTCTATTGTAAATTATTAGTCAAATATGTTGTTCTACAAGAAATATGTTTATGGAGGGAAGATCTTACTTGTAATCTCCATTTATATAAGTCTAAATGATTAATTTTTATTCATATTTGTTTATAATAAAAATTAAAGAGATAAACTTAAAGACCACAATTTAAATATATAAATATAAGATGTATCCATGTAAAAATAATGAGATAAACACATTTGATAAAAAAAAACATGTTCCCGAATCATTCTATTTATCAATTAAAGATATAATTAATAAAATAACATCTATTATATTTATCTTTTATTATTAATATTAAAATAATAATATTTTGATTAAACTTATAACTTTTATTGTTAACATAGAATATTGTTTAAGTTGATTGAAATCGACATTTTAAAGATACAGTATTATTAGATTTCTACAATCTATTAGAAATGTATAACAGTTTTCTTTAAGATGTTAAAAAATTCATAAACAATCAAATTATAGAAATCTATTATGAATATTATAGTAATTAAAATATAATTTATAATGCCCATGCCAATTTTGTATATTTCAATAATTGTCTTCCTCTAACCTCATTCAAAGTATTAATAAAACATTATTAAGAACAATTTTATACTCCAATATTGATAATCATAAATTTTAAAATGTTATAATACTAATTAAAATAATACAGAAAACAAATTAAATTTTAATCATATATTACTGAAACAGTATATTCCATCATGGGATTACTATATGGTTTATGACAGAGTCTTACATGTACAGTCATGTCTGGGGTGTCAATTCCATTGCAATTGTGGGTGTTACGCATTACCAGAAGTTAGAACATTCTACATTCAAAATCTTCCTAAATTAGAACATTCCCGAAAATAGTTAATAATGCTAATTCAATGGTGGCTGCTAATCTCCTGAAAAACTAGGCGTAAACCGTTCCTCACGCCATCAAGTTTTAACTGATCTAGGAAAGCATGCATTGGATATAAAATCATCTAAACAAATTTAGAACAAGTAAATAGTTCTTGTATTATTTTGAATAAGTTAATCGTTGACCCGACTTTTCAGATAAGGCTTTGAATGTGGCAACATTGAGTGTCACGTTGATTCTTGCGAGGCAATTGTGATGGAAGGAGGAAAAAGACACAAGAATAGTCTTTATTCGAGATCCTAGGCAATCTCTACGGAGAATATCAAGGGATTTTGAAAAATGAATGCGACTTAGGTCGCAAAACAAACCAGAAAATCTAATAAATCTAGAGAAATCAACATAGTGCTGTAAAAACAATTACGTTTGAATACGTAAACATCAAACATATGGCAACAAATTAAGTACAATTTAAATATGAAATCTGGAAAGATTGTGTTTTTTGTGATGTACTTAGGAAAACAAAGATTGTGTTTGTGAAGAAGATTTGATTTGTTTGAATGAAATGGAAATGGATCTTGTGACGTGCAAGGTTTGATTCATATGGGAAATAAATGATGAAATCGCAATAGATTTGGCTTCTGGACATTTGACTTCTTGTTTTCTCATTTCACCATCACACAGATTTTTCACCAACCATATATTTGACTTTTTTTCCATTTCAAATCTCATGCATATAAGAAGTACTTCCAAGCGTTCAATATCATATTTAACTTGCCTTCTTACTCAGGTCATTCATGGAAATTTCGTACATCCAGAAATCAGCATTTGACTCAAGTCATTCCTTCGCACTATCTTGTATTTCATTTGGGTAAGTAGGTACCCTCCTTCCTACGAGGATTTAAACTTCCTTAAAGCGTAAGAGAATCTCCTTTTGTGATAGGCTGTACATCTATGTTCCCTATAAGAAATGACAAGGAAATGGCCTTAAAAATCTAAGTGAGTGATTAGGAAAGGGATTTAAAGAGAAATATCATATCTCATAAAATCTTATGTGGGTATTTTATCATCACTCTGTGGGTCTATTCATTTATCAAATTTTTTATTTGTAAATTTTGATCTCCTTTTTATATGTTCAAATATGATGTCATAATGTTTCTTAAAATCTCAGATGGATCTTTTATTGTCAATGTTGTGGGTGAATTCATTTGTCAAATTTCTTATTTATAAATTTTGATTCCCATTCTACATGTTCAAATCTAATGTCATAATCCACATTTTTTATTGATGTGCTCGTAATGGTCCCAACAAGATTTTTTGAAGATAAGTTTAGACATGACTATTTAAATGCTTCTTTTAAGTATATTAATTATTTGCAAAGTTAGTAGCTCCTTGAACTTTTATTTTCCTACAACCATCTTAAATTTCTAGTAATAATAGTATATGCGATTACAATCTGAAACAAATGATAGAAATAAAATATTAGAAAGAACAAAGAAATTTATTGATCTTCTTTTTATATGTTCAAATATGATGTCATAATATTTCTTAAAATCTCATGTGGATCTATTATTGTCATTGTTGTGGGTCAATTCATTTGTCAAATTTCTTATTTATAAATTCTGATTCTTATTCTATATGTTTGTCATACTCCACATATTTTTATTGATGTGCTCATAATGGTCCCAACAAGATTTTTTGAAGATAAGTTTAGACATGACTATTTAAATGCTTCTTTAAGGACATTAATTATTTGCCAAGTTAGTAGCTCCTTGAACATTTTTTTTCCTACAACCATCTTAAATTTCTAGTAATTATAACCTATGTGATTATAATCTGAAACAAATGATAGAAATAAAATATTAGAAAGAGCAAAGAAATATACAAATCCACATGACATATTTGGCATGGCCTTGAATGAATATCTTCTTAGAGATTTTGTCTAGTAAAGCTTGTTTCATCTTAAGTATATATTTTATGTTAGATTTGTTACTAGTGTGGTTATTGTTGCACCAAAAGTTTAACTTGTTAATGCTCGATACAACCACTGGACTTACGGAAGATATAGGGGGGTGCTAAACCATTTTGTGAATCCACACAAGAGATGTAGACACGTTGCCAAAAATCTTCTTTTCAATATTACTCACTGTGGCATGTGTGGATTCAAACCTATGACCTAGCTCAAATACCACTTGTTACAAGTGTCATAGTTGTTCCCCCAAAACATCAGTCTATTAGTGCCTACTACACCCATTAGATTTGTAGAAGACACAAGAGGTCATTAAATCATATTGCAAATCTTGATAATTGACAATAGGACATTGCTAGAACAAGATTTAATATTTAAAACTTGAAAAAATTCTTCCTTCAAATTTCACAAAAGTTATAAATGTAGTTCCTAGTCTTGAATTTACTATTGAAATCCATCATTATTAAGAAGTATAACACTAGTTGGTGTTGTTAATAATGGAGGGAAACATTTTGGTGTCGATGATCTTGAAGAGTATGACAAATTGCATGAATTAAACATGATTTACATATTCTAATTATTTATTGAAATTATTATTCATAGCGGAATGAATTTCCATCTTGATAATGATGTGACATAATAACATCAAATTTAGTATCATAGAGTTTGAATCTTTCTCTATTGTGAAATGAATTGTACAATAGTATCTCTAACTGAAAAAAGTTAAACCCATTTATAGATTGACATTCATGTGTGATAGTAAATAGACTAAAATTTCTCTTGCAATAGTTAGCATAGTGACTTCCTCCCATTTTTTATATATTCTATAATGTTTTGCTAAGGGATCCTCAAAGAAATGGGTCAAACACGCACTAATAATTTTTTTGACAATAATAATATTGCTAGTAATATAAGTGCATCATCCAAAAACATTGCTAAGAAACAAAGAAATAAATAATGATTGTGTCATGATTAAACACAAGAAAGCATCTTACAAGGGCTTCCTAGAATTTTGGACCAATATAACATGTTCATGCTCCATAGTTGCATCTTGGAAGTGTGAACAATCTTAAAAGAACAAAACTCATCAATGAAACAAAACTTCCTAATAAGGAGACTAAATTCATCATCAAGAACCTATGTATTGTGATCATTTTAAACCCAAATGAAAATGAGATAAAATAGACTAAATCATGATAGAAAATGAAGAGTGAAAATATAAAATGCTCTTGAGAACATAGGGAATCCAAATATAACTTTTATTTTTACCTAGACTCATAGGAAGAAACCATTGTTATAAATATAGTTCAAAATATAGAACAAATCACAAATTACTAATAAAAAGTGTGCAAAAAATAAGGAATGAATGTGCTTTACATTTATGTAAATGTGTAGAGACATAAATGTATGTGTAGGGTAGTAGATGTTTGCACATGGCTCCCTATTATATTGTCAAAAGTAGGAATACTTCTATAAATCCTTCTTTCCAAGGATTCCAATGGAACTAGAATCTTGGATGGTGGATTATAACTTCCTATCCATGATGTGCAAAAATCTATATAGTATGATGATGAATTTCAAATGAACCCAATGATAGAGACCCTTTAAAGGTGCACCATATAATGGAAGATTCAAGAATAAGAGGAAGAATGCTAGTATCCAAGAACTTCAAATGACAATGCAATGTAAAACTAGCTAAGAATGGGACTACAAGATTAAGCTAAGATGAAAATGCAAGAAGAAGGAAACTAAACTAAACTAACAAGATCAAGATTACTATCCTCCTAATTAAGCTATTTAAGTTCATATAAATTGAATAAAGGAAATAGTAATCTAATAGGCAAGTATGAAAGTGAAAAGTGAGTGCTCAAGTACTCAAGAATTCAAGAATTAAAGGAAAAAAACAAAACAAAAATAGCATAAAGTCTTGAGATGAAGAGAGTGAGGAGAGATCCTCCTTTTAAAGATATTTGGAGAGTTAGAGATTAAGAGGCAAAATCAATGATCAAGAATTATTCTCATTTTGACTTTGACCTCAAGATTCTCAAGAGGAAAAATAAAAGGTTATGTTTAGGAGAAAAAAGAATGAGTGGAGAAGATTAAGAGGCAAAAGAGATTCTAATCACCTTGGAAAATGTGCATAAAATGTGTAGACAAAAAGTATTTTCTTTTATTCCTATATTAGGAAATTCCTTTTTCATGTGTACACATAGGAAAAAGGGCTTCTTTATTTAATTAAAAGGATACATGTTCTTCTACTTAAATAAATTCTTAGGATAAGATGGTCAAGCTACAAGATAAAGTTATGTACATGACTAATTGTTAATTTGATCAAATGACAAGTGATAAATAAATTATAAAAAATTGATAAGCATAAGATGTGGTCTAACATATAGATTAAAAATGTTGAAGAAAGGGCTCATATTTTACTAGGGCATTTTAGGTGGTTACATTTTCACCTCTTTGACTAATATGTGAGTGATCTAGGAACATATTAAGTCTAAAAATGATGACATCAAGATGAAAAGATATGACTCTAAATTAGTAATGAATAGAGTTCAATGAGATAACTAACTTGGAACTAGTAGCAAATGAAAGTGAGCAATGCAATGTAAGATAATTTCAATGCACAATTTGAAGCAAAAATTGGATAGTGAAATAGAGATTGATAGATAATAAAATATCAAAACTAATGTGATTCAAAAATATTTGATATGTCTAAGAGAGATTAGAATGGATAAAGTGCAGTAGAAAAGATTTGAATGATTTGAAGTTGGTGTGAAGCAATGAATTTGGGATGCCTTGAGTGATAGATAACATAGAAAACTCAATTTATAACATTAAAAGGTAAGCTATTCTCTCCCCACCAGGATTGAAATTGAAATGATATATAGGAGAGGAAGAAATGAGATAAATATGATCAAATAAAACTAAGATAAAAAAATGATGATAGATATGAAATTTAGAGAGAATATAACCATGTTTGACCACCTAGCATTGGGAATGTGCCCCAATTTGATTGAGATGATGAAACATTAGAATTAGATCTTGAACAAAGAAGAAAATGTGATGGAATTCTAGAGAGGAGAATATGAAGAGGTAGAAAAAATGATGTTTGCCTCAAAATATTTTCCTAAAAAGGATCAACCAACTCCACATAGAGGAGATAAATTTTAATATGTGAGTTTGATGTTGGAGATGAATCTAGATTTTGATTTTGATGTAAAAAATGGATCTAGAATGTCAAAATTAGGGTATTATGTTGGAATTCTTTAGAATAACTGAGAGATGGGACAAATCAGTTCTCCAAGGTCTAGATGTATAAATAAAACTTTTGACAACTTAGTGAACCCATATCCATAAAACATTTTCATCATGCATGCATCCATTAGATCATACAATCACTTAAACTTGTAGGTTTCTGTCAAATCAACTTTGCAAAATTGTAAACATGAAACATAACAGATTCAATAACACATTTGACACAATGATTTAAAATGGAAACCTAATTTGGGAAAAACCACTGGTAACATGCTACTCATTCTCACTCTTCTAAAGTGATGCCTTATGAAAGGCCAACCCTATTAAAGGTTACAATGCACACTGTTAAATGTGATCTAGTTAGAGGATTTTAATCACCTTGTTAGGAGTGAGCCTTTTCAAAGGACTTTAGACCATTCACTTGGAATGTCACCCTGTTAAAGGATTTACAAATGACTATTAGGCTAACCTTAATATAAAGAATTTACCCTAGACTAATACAATGATAAGAAAGTAATAGTAAGGCTTGATCTGATAACAACTTACAACATACTTTACAGAATACATATATCTATTTCATTCCTCCATTCTACTTGGCTTTTACACACTACAGCTCTAATAGTTTGTTCACCCTTGAAGCATCCATACTCTTAAACCTTCTTTCTTTTCTTGCCAATAAAAATCTCTTCTCTTAGGTCACTAAATGAACTAATACCCTAGACTCCTTGTCTTCCTTAGGTTCTCACACACGAAAACCTTTGCTTCTAACCAACTATCTCTATAAATAGAAAATTAAGATCTTTTGTCATTCAACCTTGATCATCCATTTTAGGGTTAGGTTGGATTAGGTAGGATTCAATGCATCTACTCATAATTTTATTTTATTCCCTTCTTGAAACTTCTCCTTCAATCCTCTTTGAATTCACCTCAAAATGATTCGTCTTGAATTTTGTGCTACCATCTCATCAAGCTTATCATCCACATGGTTCACACAATCCAAGAAAATAAACTTGTCATCTCAGATTCATCAAATTCACTATCTTTGTCATAATGTTGACACTTGACATTAACTTGCTTATGCTTGACACATACTACATTGCTTGACATCCACTATCAAAACACTCGCCATGAATTAAAGTTTATCAGTGCTCGACATCAACTAAACTTTACTCAACTTACATTGTATCACTCAGTGTACATTAAAATTTGACTTTGCTCTGCCCCTACTAATTTTCCAGCTCAGCCTACACTAACTTTTCTCAACACTTACTATATAGATTGTTAACCATGACAAATATAGTTTGTTTAACCTTTTCTTTTAAATTTAATCAACATGTCCATCCTTTGCAACCTCATGTACATTATCAATGCACTATAATATCATTGTCTTAATTGATCCTTGTACTCCTTTTCCATATCATAACTCAACCTTTTCTCTAGGTGCTATTGTTATCTCATTTGATCAAATCATCTTCACCAATCAAATACATGATAGTTCTCAAATCATCTAAGCAATTGTCTTACCAAAAAGTAGTAGGTTTGAAATCGGTGACAAAATAATGATTAAAACACATTTTCATAATTGTATCAATCTAGTTTAAACAATATCCCTCTTTGGCATTGATGAAAGACCAAACTTAATCAGTACAACCAACAAAATACCAAAAAGAAAATAATTCCTTGTATTGAAATCTCTCCCTCTATTAGAAACTTTCATCTTCTTAATAGGTTACAAAAATATTCTATTCTAATCAATAGACAATCAATCAACTCATCCTTATGACTCCCTCTAGATCACTTCTTATATCTTCCTTTGACTAGGTTTCTTCTATGTTTCTTTTGTATCTTCTTTCTCCCTTTCTGGATTGCTAGATTGTTCCCATTATTTTTGTTTGTCTTCGTTTAGGAATTCACCCTCTTTGACAACAATGCCAAAGACTTGTCATCCTAATATGTAGATATGAACATTTTTAGTTTCTCCCTCTATCACCTAGCTTGTGACTAATTTGTAGCTCCAGCTCTTTGATTACTTTAGGTAGCTCCTAAAGTAAGATCCACTGCATCAATGTGTAACATATGTCAATCATCTTGTTTAATGCAAGGAAATTCTCATGCTTCTTAAATACACTTTGATAGGGGTATCACCCCTAGTTTACCTCTAAGATACTTATGAGCATTCATAGGTAATTCTTTTGTGAAGATATTAGCTATTTTCTCTTTTGTGTTAACATATTCTATCTTCACCTTTTTATCTTGAACTAACTCTCTCAAGTGATGACATTTGATTGCAATGTGCTTAGTCTTTGTATGAATCACAAGATTCTTTGATCTATTTATAGCACTTGTATTATCACAATAAATTATCATAGGTTCAATTATTTCCTTCTTCATACCTTTGAGTAGTTGTTTGATCCATACAATGTTTGTATAATTTACTATAGTAGCAACATATTCAGCTTCAACAGTAGATTGAGATGTGAAGTTTTATTTTTTGCTAGTCCATTTAACCAACCTTTTTCTTAAGAAAAATGGTCCTCCACTAGTGTTCTTCCTATCATCAATATTTCTAGCCCATATTTTGACTAGGTGATGTATATACATATTTTATCTGATGTACTTTCAAAGAACTTGATCTCTCCAAACATACATATTCTATCTGATGTACTTTCAAAGAACTTGATCTTTCAAAGAACTTGATCTGATGTACCTACAAAGAACTTGATCTCTCCAAACATACACATTTCAAATTTTTTCTTCATTTCATTTGCAAAAGCCTTATATAAAGTATCTTGACCTCCAAATATGATATCATCAACAAAAATTTTAGATAGTAAAATACCTCTACCTTCCTTTGTCTTCAAGTATAGATTGTTGGTATCATCAATCCTCTCAAATCCATTCTTCACAAGATAATTATGAAGCCTTTCATACCATGCTCTTGGTACTTTCTTCAAACCATATAAAGCTTTGAGTAGTCTAGACACCATATATTTTTTGTTAGCATCAAAAAATCCTTCTAGTTGTTCTATATAAACCTCTTCCTCCAATATGCCATTTAGAAATGTAGACTTAACATTCATTTGATAAACTTTGAAACCTTTGTATGTAGAGTAAGCAATCATAGTTCTTACTCCTTCCAATCTTGCAACAGGATCAAATGTTTCTCCATAGTCTATTCCTTCTTCTTGTGCATATCCTTTACAAACTAATCTTTCCTTATTCCATGTGACTTCACCATTTTCATCTAACTTTTTTCTGTACACCCATTTGGTGCCAATCATGTTTTTATCTTCTAGTCTAAGAACTAGAGTCCATATCTTATTTTTCTCAATTTCTTCAATCTCTTCTTTCATGGCTTTACTCTAGTCCACATCACCTAAGGCATCTTTTACTGTTTTAGGTTCTTGCATGCTAAGAAAACATGTATCATTTCTCAACTTGTTCCTTGCCATTGGTCTAACATCTTTATCTCCAATGATTTGTGTAGAAGGGGGATGTCTCTTGACATACTTTGACAATCTTGGTTCTATTATGTTTTTCTCATTTGGTCTCTCAACTTCTAAATCACTATGTACATCTCTATCAGGTAGTCCAACATCTCTTTCATGTACACTAATCTCAGAATCAAAATGTGCCTCAACTTCATTTTGTGACTCAGTAACTAAATGCGGCTCGGTTCCTAAATGCAACTCGACATTCATAGTACGTGACTAAAACTTGTTGTTGATTTGCAACTTGATTTATAGCTCTTCATCAATAGACATACCTTCATAAAAATATGCAAATGATTTGTATTCTTTTGGTTCCTTCATATGTTCAGCCTCATGTACTTCTGTATATTCATCAAATTTCACATTGCACTTTCCAAAACTTTGTTAGTGTTAGTATTTAAACACTAATAAGCTTTACTTCTTGTGGAATAGCCAGGGAATATACCTTCTTCACCTTTTGCATCTAATTTACCATTCCTAAAATCCTTGAGAATATAACACTTGCTTCCAAATACCTTAAAATATTTTACATTGGGTGAGTATCCATACAATAGTTCAAAAGGTGTTGAATGAGTACCTTTTTTACTTGCCCACAGTTCAAGGTATAGACAACTATACTTACAACTTCTCTCTAGTATTTCAAAGAAAAATTCTTCTCCATCACGAGTGTCCTAGCATAGTTCATTATAGATCTGTTTCTCTTTTTAGTAATTCTATTTTTGTGGAGGGCTCCTTGGAGCAGATGTCTGTCTTTTAATTCTTCAGTCATTACAAAACATCTTAAACTCATTTGATGTAAGTTCTCCTCCTTTTTCATATCTCAAACATTTTAGAATTTTACTTGTTTCCTTTCAACTCTTTCTAAGCACCACTTAAACATTTGGAAAGCATCAATTTTTTGTCTAAGAAACATATCTGTCATCATTCTAGAATAATCATCAACAAATAACATAATGTACTTATCTCCTTTGTAGCTTTGCAATTCAATTGGTCCACACAAATCATTATGAACAATCTCTAATATTCCTTTAGAAGTATGAGTCTTACTCTTAAAACTTGACTTTCGCATTTTTCCTAATTAACATTTCTTGCAAATTATATTGTTAGGTTTCTTCAAGTTAGGCAAACCTCTAACTCTTCTCATGTTACTAATACTAACCAAGTTATCAAAATTAACATGACATAACCTCTTGTGTCATAACCACACATCATCAAATTCTACAACTAAACAAGTAGCATCCTCCATATCAAGGTAGAATAAATTACCTCTAGTTTGGTCACCTTTTCCAATTAGTTTTCCATCAATATCATATATCTTAGAAATCTTGTTCTCAAACTCAACCATATAACCTGAACTACTCAGTTGTGAAATACTCAACAAATTATATTTAAGTCCTTCAACATAATAAGCATTGTCACATAAATTTTTTTTTGTGAGTTTGATAGAACCTTTTCCTTTTATTAGATAGGGTTCATCATTACCAAACCTTACACTATTTCAATAATTCAAGGTAATGAAATCTCCAGTCATGTGATCTAAACATCCACTATCAATGATCCATCTGTCATTCTTGTTCACACAAGACACTAGTGTAGTTGCCTCATTCTCATCATATTCATCCTTCATTGAAACACATACCACTTCATCATCATGATTGTTAGATCCATCTTTTTTTTTCTCTTTAGCAATGTAGCAAGCCTTCTTTCCTTTTTCTTTGCAATCCTTTTTGTCTTCATCTCTTTTACTTTTATACTTGTCTCCACGTTTGTAATTCTTCTTCTCTAGAAATCTAGCAGCAATGTGACCAACCTCATTGCAATTGAAACATATGATAGGTAACTTCCCTTTGAACTTCCCTTTACCTCTGTCAAATTTCCTTGCTAGTAATGCTTCAAGTTGTTCTACATCTTCTTCATCTATATCACTATCACTGGACACATATTTTACCGTTTTTTTTTTTCTTCTTCTTTTTCTCATTAGGTTCCTTCAATGGAAACTTTCCTTTGAAAGAAGATTCAACATTGTTAGCTTTGAAATTATCAAAATTAGATAGCTCAAAATAAATGATCCTGCCTAGCAAACCTTTAAGAGTCAGATCAGAACCCAGTACACATCTCTTGTATCGTAGAAACTCTAATAGCATAAATGGGTAGTAGTTTTCTTAAGAAAATTCTTAGTATAGTCTCATCATCTATCATACCAGTAGATCCCCTTATTACATTAACAACATCCTTTATCCTATAGCAATATTGAGCAATATTCTTACCTTCTTGCATTCTCATATCATCAAACTTATGTCTACTACTTGTAGATTTGGCTCTTAAAACATTTACATCACCTCCATAGATGGTGTGTAGAGCATCCCACATTTTATTTTCACTATCACAACCCTTGACATCATCAAACTCAGTATAGCTTAGGGCAGATGCAATGTCCAACATTGTCCGATTGTGTTCTTTCTTCTTTTTTCATATCTTCAGCAGTTAGGGCTCCAACAAGATCAACATGGTCATTAGCAATGGTAGATTGCACATGATTTCCAAGACCTCCTAGGTGTAGCTTCATTAGACTTTTCCATGTCAAAAATTTATCTCTATTAAGCTTGGGTACCTCTCTTTTTAAAATCTTGATCCTTTTTCTTCTAGTATCTTCAAACTAGTCCTCTTAAGTACATGGCTTTGATACCAATTGTTGGAATTCTTTAGAATAACTAAGAGGAGAGGGGGATGAATTAGTTATCCAAGGTCCATGTTTATAAATAATTTTTTTGACAACTTAGTGAACCCATATCCATCGAATAATTTCATCATGCATGTATCCATTAGATCATACAATCACTTAAACTTATAGTAGGTTACTATCAAATCAACTTTGAAGAAATATAAACATGAAACATAATAGATTCAATAACACATTTGACACAATGTTTTACATTGAAACCCAATTTGGGAAAAATCACCAGTAACATGCTACTCATTCTCACCCTTCTGAAGTGATGCCCTATGAAAAGACAACCCTATTAAAGGTTACAATGCACATTGAAAAATGTGACCTAGTTAGAGGATTTCAATCACACTATTAGAAGTGGGCCTTGTTAAAGGACTTTAGATCATTCACTTGGAATGTCACCCGTTTAAAGGATTTATAAATGACTATTAGATCAACCTTAATCCAAAGGATTTACCCTAGATTGAGACAATGATAAGAACATAATAGTAAGGCTTGATCTGATAACAACTTACAATGTACTTTGCAAATAATAGATCTCTATTTTCATCTTCCATTCTACTTAGATTTCACACACTACAACTCTAATGGCTTGTTTACCCTTCAAGCATCCATACCCTTAAGCCTTCTTTCTTTTCTTGCCAATAGTAATCTCTTCTCTTAGGTCCCTTAATGAAGCAATACCCTAGAATACTTTTCTTCCTTAGGTTCTCGAAAATGACAACCTTTGCTTCTAACTAGCCATCTCTATAAATAGAAAACTTAAGATTTTTTTCATTCAACCTCCATCATCAATTTTTGTGTTAGGTTAGATTAGGTAGGATTCAATGAATCTATCCATCATTTCATTTTACCCCCTTCTATAAATTTCTCCTTCATTCCTCTTTGAATTCACATCAAAATGGTTCATCTTGAATTCTATGCCACCAGATCATCAAGCTTATCTTACACATAGTTCACACAATCCAAGAAATTAGACTTGTTAGCTCAGATTCATCAAATTCATGATCTTTCTCATAATGCTAACACTCGGTATTAACTTTCTTCTAATGCTCGACACATATTACATTGCTCAGCATCCACTATCAAAATACTTGACACAAACTAAAGTTTACTGGTGCTCGACATTAACTAAACTTTACTTAGCTTACACTATATCACTCAACATATACTAAAATTTGACTTTTCTTAGCTCCAATCAATTTTCTGCTCAATTTACACTAACTTTTCTTGGAAACTACTGTGTAGATTGTTAAGCTTGGCAACCATACTTTGTTTAACTTTTTCTTTAAAACTTAATCAGTGTATTCATCCTTTCCAACCTCAAGTAGATTCTCAATGCACTATAATAGCACTGTCTTAACTAATTATTGTACTCCTTTTCCATATCATAACTCAACATTTCGTCTAGGTGTTATTGTTACCTCATTTGATCAAATCTTCTTCATCAATCAAATAAATGATAGTACTCAAATTATCTAAGTAATTGTCTTACCAGGAAGTAGTAGGTTTGACATTAGTGACAAAACAATGATTGAAACACATTTTCATACTTGTATCAATCTATTTTCAACATATGGCACACTTTTTGCAGAAATATCAAACTTTTGAAAATTAGGTGAAAATGTTATATAAAGGGTCCAAAAGGATAGATTAGATATTATCATATCATTAACCCCTTTGATTGTAGGGTAGAAGAGAATTGATGATGAGAAAAGGAACATGAAAGGATACAGATGTGATCAAGAGGAGAAGATGAGATGTGAGGACAAATGCAATAAACTAACTAAGATTCTTTCCTCACTTTAAATGAAATGCCTAAAATACAAGATAGGATGAAAACCCTAGTATGAAATCTATAATGAAATACAAAGTGTGATTTGCAAGGTTCAATTCAGTTGGTCATTATTATTATCATCGAGTAATTTTAGGGACTCAAAAGATCATTAAACCATCACTAGTGCAATCACAAGTATGAAGATATCAATTTTATATATATTAGATAGGGTATAGGAACCTAATATAAGCATCAAATCAAAGACATAGACATCATGATGACTCACTGTAGAACTCCTAGTTAATATGCAAAAATTATTCTCACATTGAGACATAGATGTCAAGATGGCCATAAGCATGGTGTTGTAGAATAAACACAATGTAGCAATCAATGACATACTATTAAATCAAATAAGTCTCTAAATGAATTAGGTCATCGTATATGGAGTGTTCCAACTACAAGGAGACACTTATCCTAGACACTTGATGCAATAGAACACATACGATCATCAAAACTACACCCAGAGGTAGAAGAAAAACAAAATATACACTATGCCTCGAGTCCTCTAGTCAAGAACACATACGAGAATAACTAAGGATGCGACATTGATGTGAAAATAATCACAAGAAACACACAAATAAAATCAGAAAGCATATCTCAATCATTTTAATTTAAGCATTGCGTAAAAATAAAAAGACAATCACTGACGGTCTAAGACTTATGCCTCCAAGAAAGATACATCATACAACTCTAGATTGTTAACAAGGTGTAAGACTTGCAATAATTAAGTACTCATGCAAACCTACTTGTTGAATAAAAATTATAATAATTAAATTAAAATAGTTATATCTTGGATGTGAGACTATTTTATTAAATGAGCTATTATATTTATGTGTATGAATATTCTTCAATTGTGATGGTTGTCATAGTTTTTAGTGAAAAATATTAACTAATGATCATGGATGCACATGTGAAATGTTGATATCATTTAGATATATGAATTTTGTAAATTTATGAATAAATAACTCACACTTATCATTATTAAAAACTAGATAACTACTATGTATTATATTGTGATGATATAATTCTATATGAGGTTTTGTGATGTAGGCAACATGGAGTAAAAATAAAGTGAAGAGAGACAAAAATACCAAATATAATACTTCAAAAAATAAGAGAAGGTTGAAAAATTAAAATGTTTTCTATAGATAGGAATGGAAAAATATATATATTCATGCTAAGGGCTAAATTTATGTGTATTGATAATATATAACTTTAAGCCATAGAGGGTCTAGGGTGTATAAACCCTTGGGTTATATTTAAATTCGTATAGAGCTTTGTATGGGTCATTAAATGGTGTCATTTGGTCAATTTCATGGGTTCTTGTGAAACAATATGTCCCTAAGCTCAATACCTTGGGGTTGGGGACCTTTACAACATATGATATTGTCCTTAGGACTGGATACGACCCTTCAAAAAATCACTATTTTGAAAGTGATAAGATAGGACCTTGAGGGGAGTATCTTAGCATATAGATTCCTATATATCTTGGGAAGATTAAAGACAAGGCCATTGCCCACTTCTCCTTTCGGAGAAGCTTTGTCATGTAGAAGAAGAAGCTATAGTTTGAGGAGAAGACATGAGGATATTTCACATAGATGCAGTTTTCAAGATAATCCTCATAGAGATTTAAGTCTTTCTTACTTCCTCTAGCTATTCTTTTATATGCATTAGAATATTAAGATAAAGTAGGAATGATTTATTTATAATTTGATAGAAATGAATTCTAATATTAGATATGTTAGTGTGAGGAATATTTCACATTTATGTGAATCTTGTTAGTGACCATGCAAAAATTTAGATGCTATGTTAGCATTCATAGTTTAAAAATATTTGAGAAGACTCCATGAATCTAGTATGGGTCTATTATTTACATGTTGGGGGGTAAGGCTAGAGAAAATGATTCTTTATGATGCCATTATGGAAGGGAGGAGAGAAAGGAATTTTATATTTTTCATATTGTATACTTATATAGGCTACCTCTAAAATATTTTAGGGTATTTATCAAAAGGGTTATTTTAAATGTATGAACAAGAATCATATGGTATGATAAAAGAGCAAAATTTTTTTTTGTGTTCTATGAATTGTCTTGTATGTGTCTTTTCAAAACAAGTTTTAAGACAACTATTAGTAGGCAAATTATAAAGAGTGTGTAAAAAAATGAAAGAGGAAGCTTATGATAGTTATTTTTATTGCAATATAATTAAAGAGGATTAAATATTCTATATTTAAAAATATGATATTTAGAGAATATTATTTATGAGGTATTAATGGAGAATTTAGTAAGTAGAACAAGAGTTAATTTTTTTTGCAGTTTCATCTCTAATGACATGGATTTATGAAAAATATATGATTTTTTAGAAAGGGTAGTTTAGATAATATTTTATTAAATTTTTAGTTATGAGTTTCATTATACAATAGAGGTTTAAGCTAATTTTCTATTGACATTAAATTTAGATGTTATAATTATGATTTTATAAATCTCATCATTACAAATTAATAGTATTAAGAAATCGTACTAGTTTTAGTTTGTAAATTTTGAAGACTATTATGTATGATCTATTGGAAATATAATAGGGAAAATGAGATATTGAGTGGGGGGTGTGAATTAGGATCTATAAAACTTTAACACTTCAAACAAGTATCAAATTTGATAGCTTCACCACAAATCCTTATCTCAAGATTATCATGAATAACTCACAAACATGTAAATTAACTCATAATGCGTGCAAACATGTAAAGTAAATCATAACTCTAGTATCTAATATCATAAATACCTTATAAAAATGTAAAGTAAATTATTGCACATGAAAAAAAGATTTCGTAACATAGAAACCCTTGAAGGTGCGGTGGTGATGACATCCTAAAATCTTCACTATTACAATAGAAAATTTCATTTTTAGGACTGCAAGTTTGTTCACTTCTGATGATCTACCTTGTAAGGGTTCTTCCTCGTAAAGAGATTACAAGACTTATATAGTCTACCTTGAATAAATAATTTAACCTTACAACTAAGTATGTAATCTATTAAGAGATTTATAAAGGTCTATTAGGACCATTGTATTAAGAGATTTAAACCCTTGAACTCTTATAAAAATACATATCAATACTTGATCCTTTAGTTTGTACTAACAAATAGATAAAAAATCACCTATGTATAGTAGCTAATCACATCTCCGATGATCCGATATGTCTCTATCTCTACACTTTACTACTTTTCTTGGTCTCTAGACTCTATCTCATCCACCTTTACTCTTGTATGCATCTAATCCTTGACACTTCACACACACACAATTTGAATTAGGTCATAGACCCTCCTTAAATAGATGATTGGGTGAACCTTCTAGATGAAAATCAATGATCTAGAATTAGTCATTTTGCCTCTTATACCTTCTAATTTTATAATTGGTGTAATCCCTTTCCTAGGGATTAATAATCCTCAACAAAATGTGTAATCAACTCCTTGACTTCCAAAATGTACTTCTATCTTGACAAAAATGGATAACATAGATTTCAATGCCATTCCAAAAAAAGATTGAAATTGTGTTACATGATACTTACAACATGCTGGCATTTGGCATATATCATTTCTTCATGATTTCCCTCAGCCTTAACTAGCCTTGCATGAACTATATAACTCAATTTATATAACACTCAACTTCTACTAAACTTTGACTAACTTGACATCCACGTGATCTTTGATTTTCTTTGTAATCATGTTAGTACTCAATGAACATTAGCATGCATTACATTAAGTATTATTCAAAACTTGATTGAGAACATTTAAGAGTTTTCATTCCTTTTCTCGACCTTTATGGGATGACTTGGTTGTAGTGATCGTTGAATAATCTTTCATTGTGAACAACTAAGTGTTTGGCACTAATATACAACATGACTTATATTGGGATTAACAATCTACCCCTTTGACATTAGTGGAAAAAAAAATGCATCATGATCAAAATCTATTCAATACAAAATTTGAAATACAAGTACTCCCCCTTAGAATATAATCCATACCTTACTTAGTATACACTATACATACACTGACTTTGCCTAATGTAACAAATTAGTCTTGCTCCTACCCTAGCTTCCTGTAGGATCACGTTACGTCTTCCATTTGATCTAATAGGGTTTCTAGTTATCCTATTCTCCTTAAGATCATAAGAATGAGGACCTAAGCCATTCAACTAGTGCACACCAATTAGTAAAAATAACTCTCCATCACCATTCCTTAAGCCTGATTTAGCCTTTACACTCTAGCACATAGAACTACAACCAACCCCAAATGGAGGAATTATTTTGACACCCCAAATTGAGGAATGATCAACTAGGAATCCATTTGGATTCCCTTCAAGGTCTACAACCATAACCAAACTTAAAACTGTAATTGAGTTCCAAAAATCATGCAAGATTACACAAAAATGCTTGTAATAAGGATACAAGAAATTAGCTCTCCAAATGAGGAAAATCCAAAGTAAGTTGAAAATAGCTCATGATCCTAATATCCTTTTCAAAGATCTTAAGTATTATTTTGGTCTTGAGCTCACTACCAATCTGTACAATACAACCATAATTTTAGCCTAAAAAGCAAGATTTACAAGACCTTAGACTAGTATGAACAAGAATGAAGTATTACCCTTCATTGATTCCTCCCATAGAGTTTGTGGCTTATCCAAACATGAAACTACATTCCAAATTTTTTTATTGAACCAAATTATGTCATTAATCCCACTTATTGGCTTTGCATTTGACTATGATCCCTAGCCATGCATCATTGGCTCACCTAGGGAATCACCATAAAAAAACTTACCTTACTTCCAAGGGCCCTTCCTTCATTATAAAATATGTAGAAGGAGTCATGTCCCAAATCCCAAGAGTCTGTATAGATCCTATTGCAGGAGAGGGAGTTAAAATTACTTATTCAATTTTGGAATGGTAAGGGCTGATCAAGACTTGAATTACTTATTCCTCCTTTAGTTTTCATACATACCATGCACTGCTCTACATACCTAGTCACATCTCTAACCAATTTAGGCCAATACTAGAACCTTTGAACCAATTCTAGGGTTTTTCTCACACCAAAGTGTCCACTTAGGTTCCATTGTGCTTCTCCTATATGAGGTTCTCCCTTATTGAACCCCTTGGTATAGAAAACTAATTGCCTTTAAATAATAATCCATTTTGTGGGATAAATTTAGAGAACTTATTATGAAAGTGGTTCTCAAAATCAGAACATACCTTAAATGCCTCTACAAATTCTTCATCCTCCTTATAGAGACTCTTGAAGCTGTTTATCCCAATGCTATGTAACTAAACCTCTTAGATTATTAGTAATCTTGTGCTTAATGCATCTGCCACCTTGTTCATCTGCCCTTTCTTATGCTTGATTGTAAAAGTGAAAGATTGTAGATACTCCATCCATTTCAAGTTCTTATTACTCAACTTCTCTTGAGTATTGATATATTTGAGGGCTTAATTATTAGTGAATACAACAAATTCCTTGGGAAGTAGGTAGTGTCTCCACTTCCTAAGAGATTGAACGAGGACATAGAGTTGGAAACCATAGGAAGAATACTTCTTTTTGGCTTCATTTAGCTTTTGACTAAAGAAGTCTACTAGTATTCCTTCATGGCTTAAAAATCCTCCTAGTGCTAGGCCACTTGCATCACACTCTATGGTGAAAAGTATCTCAAATTTGGGTAGCTACAAAATAGGTTGGGTAGCTACTTGTTTCTTTACCATATCAAATGATTTCTCAACTTCTAAGGTTCATTTAAACTTAGACTTCTTTCTGATATCTAGAAAAGGTGCACATATGCCACTAAAATTACTAATGATTTTCCTATAAAACTAAGCTAGACCATGAAAAAATCTTACCTTAGTAGATGTATTAGGTGGTGGCCAGTTGAGGATAGCAACAACCTTCTCTTGATCCATCTTCAATGATCCCTTTGACACAAAGCCTAGGTACACAAGCTCTTGTTTGAAGAAATCACATTCTCAAGGCTTATAGCAATCTTTTATTCTTGAAGTCTTTGTAATATGGCTTTAACATGCTTGATGTGCTCCTCTTTGTCTTATTGAAGATCAGTATATCATCTAGGTATACCAACACAAACCTTCCAGTGAAGTCATTAAGCACTTCATTCATGAGCCCCATGAATAAACTAGGAGCGTTTGAGAGACCAAATGGCATCACATGCCATTCATAAAGCCCATCTCTTGTCTTAAATATTGTTTTCCACTCATCTCCCTCATTAATCTTGATTTGGTGGTATCAAATATTCAAGTCCAAATTTTTGAAGTACATTGCTCCTCCAAGACTATCCATGACATCCTCAATCCTAGGTATGGGAAACCTATACATGATTGTGATCCTATTTATGGCCCTTGAGTTTGTACATAGTCTCCATTTTCCTCCCTTCTTGGATGCTAGTAAAATAGGGACTACACATGGGATTATGCTCTTCTTGATTAGACCTTGGTCCATCAATTCTTGCACTTGTCTTGCCACTTCTAAATTTTGGTTTGGAGTGAGCTTGTATGCTTCTTTGTTTGGGAAGGATGCACAAGGAACAAACTCTGTTTGATGGTTCATGACTCTTCTAAGGGGTAAAGTGGCAGGAGTACCATCACTCACAATATCTTTATACTTTTCAAGCAAGGCTTAAACTTCTATAGGCAACAGGTCTTTAACTATCTTATCTTCTCCTTTACACTTCAACACAACTACAAAACTTTGGTTCTCATTATCTCTAAGATCCTTGATAGATCCTTTTTTGTTGCATAACAACACACTAGACACATTAGACCATGGTTCTTATCCTTCCAATAGAGATTTAATTTTAAAAGTTCTTCCTCCCTTCTTGACTGATATGGAATTTTCCTTCCCATCATACACCACCTCTCTATTATACTACCAGGATCTACCTAACAACATATATAAAGCACCCATGGGTAAGATGTCACAAAATAGCCTGCCTTGTACCTTGCTATGGAGAAGTCAACCCAAGTCTACTCATTGACTAGTATACTCTTACCTTAGTTGAGCCAAGTTACCTTATATGGGTTCACATGTGGTATTTTTGTTAGTTTAAGCTTCTCAACTACCTCCTCTAATATGGTGTTATCAATAGAGCTTGAATCCACCACTAGCTTACAAAATTTCCCAAGGATCTCGCATCTAATCCTAAATAGAGCCCTCCTATGATTAAGTTCATTAGGAGAATGTTGCTTTATCATTATCCTCCTAAAGATAAGGTTCTAACCTTTTTTAGACTCTATGTCATCCACCTCACTCTCCTTGTAGCTAGAGTTATCTTCCTATACATATGCCACTCTTTTGTCATGATTTAAAGATGAGGGATTTTAAGGGAACCTATATGCTGGGTGGCCTACTTGGCCACAATTATAACCTATCATACTTACAAAGTATGAATTTCTTCTTCCTGATACTCTACCTCTATTAAAACCTCAGTTACATCTTCCTCTACTATAACCTCCTCTATGATTTCTTTCAATTTCTTTCTTCGTGGTCTTGGTCTCACTTTTGTTCCTCTATCATTAACCCTACCTTGGTATCCTCCTCTTTGTCCTCTCTGATTTCTACCATTTCCTCTATCTTTGAAATTGGAATCCCCTTTCTTCTTATTCTTTTCCTCCACCTTTAGGGCTAGTTGATGGCACCTTTGAACTATAGTAGGTTCCCACAAACTAAGCTCCTCATGGATGTCCCATTTCAAACCACCCAAGTACCTTTCCACCTTTATTATCTCTTCCTCTTTCTTCTTGGATCTAAGACATAATCTTTGAAACTTCTATTTATAAGAGGCCACATCCAAATCTTTATGTTTTAGTCCTTGTTTCCTTTTGTGAAGCTAAATCTCATAGTCGTCTAATTAGAAATTCTCCCTTAGTTTGGTTACCATTGCATTCCAATTGGCTATAGGATTCATTCCTATACTAATATTTTCATCTTGACGTATTTCTAGCATGTCAACTTTGAGCCTTTGAGTCTAGACTTACCTACTTTGACCTTTTGTATAGATCTTCCACCCCTTCATATTCAAAATGGTTCTCCATTGCATTTATCCTATCAATCACTGCATCTATGTCCATCTTCCCACTAAATAGTGGCACACCTTCCAAAATCTTTCCTCGTAGGGCTTTAAAGGCCTTCAAGAAAGGTTATTCATTCAATATCTAGGATTTGGCTCATCGATAACATCTTCTTTTCCTATCTCCTTACCCCTAACATTGCTCTCTTCTTCCTTCTTCTTAGCTGCATCAACAAGTGAATCCAACTTTACAATTCCCTTAGCTAAGGCCTCTTCAAGGAGCATATTCTTCTCCTTTTTCTCATCAACTTCCTTATCCATCCCTTAATTAGTCACGATACTTGAATCACCCATCAAGTCTCTAGTAGCTACAAACATATAGCTTCTTCCAAAGTCTTTAACTTTCTCTAATACCACTCTAATGCGACAAACTATTCTTGTTCCTACCTTAGCTTCCTCTAGGGTCGCCTTAGGTCTTCCACATGACCTAATAGGGTTTCTAGTTATACTCCTTAGGTTCCTAATAATGAGGACCTAAGCTATTCAACTAGTGCACACCAATTAGTAAGAACAACTCTCCGTCACCATTCCCTAAGCTTGATTCAGCCTTTCAACTCCTTCACACATAACTACAACCAACCCCAACAACTTAAAGTGACACACCAAGTCAAGGAATGATCATCTAGGAAGGCATTTGGATTCACTCCAAGTTCCACAACCACATCCAAAATTGAAACCCTAATCGAGTTCCAAAAAACATGCAAGATTACAAAAAAATGCTTGTAATAGGCTACAAGTAATTAGCCCTTGAAATGGGGAAAATCACAAGTAACTTTCAAAAATCCTTAACAAGGGGGTGAAATAACTCATGATCCTAATACCCTTTTTAGAGTTCTTAAGGATTATGGTGGTCTTGATATACTAACTAGTCCATACAATATAGTCATAATTTTACCCTAAAAAGAAGGATTTACAACACCTTAGACTAGTCTAAACAAGAATAAAGTATTACCCTTCATGGATCCTTTACTCATGCCTCCCATATATTTTGTGGCTTCTCCACATATGATACTACCTTCCACAAACTTTTATTGGAGAAAACTATGCCTTCAATCCGACTTATCAACTTTGCATTTGATTGTGATCCCTAGCCATGCATCACTAGCTTTCCTAGGGAATCACCATAAAAATTCTTTCCTTTCTTCCTAGAGATCCTCCTTCATTGTACAATACATAAAAGGATTCATATCTCAAGTCCCAAGAGGTTGTATGCACCCTGTGGTGGGAGAAGGAGTTATGGGTCCATTTTTGTTAAGCACTTGATTCAAAACAACAGGGCAAAAGAACATAAGAAACTTTATTCAAGAAACTAAAACCTCAGAAAAAAACAAACTAAAATTGTATATAATCATAAATCAAACTCATTTAATACTTTCCAACACTATAGATCTGAATTCAATCCATTCAAATGCCAAGATCCTTAAAAGCATAAAACTATACGTAATTAACTTGTTGATAGTCCGTATGCACCATAATTGCTCCAAATCATACAATATAAAAAGGTCAAGGATGAACTGATAAACACATCCCAAAACCTATGCTAAATAATTTAGATAGCTATTTACTCATAACAAAATTTTTTCTCAAATGCAACAAAAAGTTGTCAATGTTGTCAATGACAATATTGACAAATTTTTAGCAATTTTTACATCTTTGATTGTTTGACCCTCAAAATTGCTCCAAATATTGCCAAACCTTTCCAAAAGAATTAAATATATGTAAAACATGTAAGAGTGACCTGCAAACATTTATTTTAACCTTCTACCCTACTAAATACAAAGATGCTCAATTTGATCTCATGGAGCAACTATGAGTAACTTAGGCCTCATTAGGCTTTCACACCTTAATTCACATCAATCTAGGATTAGGTTCATCCTATTATTCACCTAGTGGTGTGGATAACACCACTAGAAGAAAAAATACCCTGGGAGACCTAGTTCTTTAACAAGCCTACCTAGCTACCCCTGCACCACTACCACTTGGTATATACATGCAAAACTTAAAAATTTTAAAATTATTTTCTATATCTCTACAAAAACCTTCCTTTATTCATGTAATAATCCTAGTCATGTCCATTATTACCCTTGTTTTTGTCACTCATGGATGCTAGGGAGGAGCAATGGTAATTCCATAGTTTTCTAAAAATGTTTTGTGAATCTGTAATATCATGGCTAAATCATGATCTCAACTTGTTCCTACAGACTCCAAAACTCATATTTTTATTTCTAGCATAGCAACTAGATCCACCAAACTATTACCATTAGAGAGATTTGAATCTCTTTGTGCTACCTCCTTTGCTAATTGAATCTCTCTCTGCATAACCTCCAAGTAAGGCATCAATATTTTTTGAATAGAGTCAAGCCTATCCCTTATTCTTCCATCATTAACCATCAACTCGACTAACCTTGCTCGGGCAGATGATAATCTATTAAAATAAAATGAGTCTGGATTTGCATCCATGCTCAATGAATATCCTATGGATGCTAAATCTTCTTGCTATCTTTATATCATCTCTTTATTTTCCTTAGTAAAAAATGTAACATCACATAACATTTTGTACAAATAATGAATATTCTTGACAATTTCTTCTACACTATTTGCAAGGGTTGATAAATGAACTTTCCTTATTGTAATTTTAATGGGGACTTTCTCTATCACTTTCATCTCAAATTTCTTGGCTGTCCACTACATTAGCTTCTAATTTGAGTCAACATTCGTATGATTTACCTTCTCCATAATTTGAACTAGTTGAGAAATAATAGGGGCTTTCTCATCTAGGTCCTCTAAATCAAATTGTTTTAAGAAAAAGTCATTGATCTCATGTAAAACTTTATTTTGTTGTTTCTCCCTTCTTAGCTCTTCTTATCTCATCTTCCTTGCCAATATGTATTGCGAGGTTTTCATCTACTCATAAGTTAAGTTATTAGTGTCCTAATTTGGAATCACAACAACCTCATCCAATGCCATTGGCTTCCTAGGTGAATGCATTTTCTTCTTGTTAATTTTGGTTCCCTTAGAGTCTGGAGTGCCAGAGCTCAACAATGATAATTGCATAATTTAAGTTTTTATCTCTAGAATTGGTCTTTGAACGATATCTTGTGTGTCCTCAACACATTTTGTCTCCCCATCTATTCTTTTTTCCTTGGGCCTTAGAATTTCACCAGTGGAACTGGGTTGTACTATATCCTTATCTTCCTCATTCAGAGGTCATGAGAAAAATTGCCTTTCATTTCCTATAATATATCACTCTACTTGTGTATTATAGATTTTTGACTCCTTATTCTCGTCTTTTTCTAACCTAATCTACTACTCAAAAACTTTAACCTATGCTCCATCTGATATTTTCATATTTATTTCCATAGTAATGTTAGATGTATCAATTAAACCTACAGTTAACTATTGAAATGGTTTCTAATCACAAATCTTTGGATATTCATTTATTTGCACAATCACTAGATAGGTGTCCATTACTGTGTCTTTGATAGATTTAGGAGCTTTCTTTTCTTTTTATTTCTCAGTAGACACTATCTTCTCTATCTCTTTCTCAATTGTACTAACATTCAACAATGTAGTATTAGGGGTTCCATCCTCAATAATGCCCATCTTTTTCTATTTTGCACTTTCTTATGCAATTTTTTGCACTATTTCCACTAATTTCTCAACATCATTGTATATGTCTTTTGTGTTATCCAACTCAAATATTTCTTCATTTTTTCTTCTTCCTCTATGGTTGTAGGCATTAATCCAAAAACTTTCTGTCAAACTATTTTACTCTCTTGTACAACATCCTCAATTTTATTTCTCAAAATTTTGTATGCCCTTGTCTTTGCCACAAAGTTCTCTATATAATCTTCATAGCTATTTCCATATGATGCTTCCCTAAATTAAAAAATATTTGGGCTAATGTTGCCTCTGTCATTTTTCTTTTTTGGCCAATGCCCATTTCCATTTACATCAATTTTATGATACAATTCTTTAAGTAACTCTTTACCTAGCTCAATCAATGTATTTTTAAAATTGACCATCATATCTACAATAACTTGTTCAACTTTCTCTAGAGTTTCATACTTAATACACTAAAAATAGTTAATCCTTCTAAACTCCTTATATTTTCACATAACTTATCAATGTATTAAGGAATTCTCCTTGGCATGATTTATAACTTTCTTAAATCATCTAGTACTATCCTTTAAGACTCATCATCCTGATCATCTACTTTAATAACTAGCTCTCTTCTAGGCTTCTTCTTTTGTTGGCCTTTCTCATCCTTTTTTTTTTCTAGTGTCCACTTCTTAGGATTTTTTCCCCCTTGAATGGCCTTGTAATCTTCACTAGTCCTTTCCTTACATGCTTAGTAGTTGTAGTAATTTTTGGCTTTGATCTTTGCCTCATGAATCTCTGTAGTGTGGAAGTGGGTGGAGTTAACACTTTCTTTAAGATCTTCTTCAGGGATAACTTTAAGAAACCTCCCTTTGAAAAAAATAGTATAAAATCATGGTGAATCCAACATTATTTTTTATATTGGTGCTTTTTTTTCCCAAACTAGAAAAAAATTAATTTTATTGGTGATTTTATTTCCATGACATTAAAATTTTGTAAACCCTTGGGAAATTTTTAATTATTGAAGAAACTTGAAACCAAAAGTGCAAATTCCTAGATAGAATAATTTTATATCATCTAAACAAAGTAACCCTATTTAATAACCATCAAATGATCCTAAATCAATGGTATACATCCTAATCTAAGAAAAAATGTGAAAGGAGAATATTTTTAAAGAGAATCTTCAAAATAATGACACGTGTCTAGAATATAACCTATTTTAGGACAAAGATTAAAAAGATAAAAACTTAAATGGAATGTCTCTAGAATAATGACACTTATCAAGACCTATCTTAAAGATCTAGCACATATTGGCAAATGTTCCCATCAAATAAGACAAGCCTAAAAATTTTTAGGCAAAACTATTTGATTTACCGCGTAAAAATATTAAATTCCACTACAGAAGTCATCACAAAAATAAAAAAAGTATTATATATCATTGTTGGCAATTGGTCTAAGCATGGAACCCAATTTTCATAAAGTGTAAGTAGATGGTTAATTCAAACTACATGTTTCAGTTGCTTGAAGACTAGACATATCATCAGGAACTACCCAACAAAGGAAAAGAAAAGGTTGATGTTGAACAAATAAGAGGGCAAATGAACAAGACTTGGAAGAAGAAATATGAGTGCAACACATCAAATGGAGAGATCAATTCACCCAAGAGGTCAAGTGATCACACCTTATCTAACTAAGCATGAATAGGTGTATAGGACTAATATACAAAGTCATATCACACATTAGTTCCAAAACAAAGAACAAAGGAGTACTGCAGAGAAGAAATTAGCATGAGAAAAGATGTCAAGTCAAAAAATTTGAAGAAGCTACTAAGTTACCCTTTGATTTCAAGTAAAGCTCCATTAAATGTTGAGTTTCTAGTAGCGACCGAGTTGATAGTTGAAGCTGAGTGAAGTTGAAATCTAGTGGAGGCTAAATAAACAAAATACAATGGGAGCTGAGTCATGTTGAATTCTTCAAGTGTTGAGTTTATAGCTATATTTACAAAGCATTTAATGCTAGTTTTGATAGGTATAAGGCCAAATTTTCATCATTTTTATGCCATTCAAATGAAGAGAAAATATGAGAAAAGAGTAGGAGTGATCATACAACAATCTTGAAGCCATCTGCATCAATTGGAACAATGATTCAACATACATTTTAATGATCTAAGGTATTTATCAAGTGTTGAGCTGCGAAAAGTTAAATTTTTTAATACATTTAAACCCTAGTTCAATATAATGGCTTCTAGCTCAAGAAACCCCAAAGGAAAGGAAGGTCATGAGGTTTAGTTAGTGAGTACTGAGGTCAAACAACCAAAGTTTAGGCCAATCCTAGAAGTCACCTATAGAAATGACCTAGTTGGTGCATTATCCATTATCCCACCTAAAGTTGTCATGGTGCAATATGTGAGAAAGTGTTATAACTACAAGATAGGTGTAGTAGGTGATATAGAGATATTTCAAGCCTATGACAAACTATGTGAAAACAAGATTTTGAAGGATGAATTCCAGATTGTTGAAAGAAAGGGTTTGACCAATGCCCTAGTTTACCCTACTAGTTTCAAAACATAATAGATATGGATTATTTTGAGTAGAATTCACAATGGATATTTTTGGTTGGAAACTAAACTAGTGAAGAATACATAAAGGATAGTACATAGGGTTACATGTTTCCCAATCCTAGATAGGCATAACACCCTGTACAGTGATTCCAAGGAAATCATTGAATGGAATACTGGAGCTAAATGGAATAAGAGGGGTATGAAAATTGACACTATAACTGATCCTCTTCTAGATTTTTCTATAAGAGTAATATTCCACAAATTCTACAAATCTAGAAGATTGAACAGTGCACCATGCATAACTGTTGATGTAGCATACAAATTGGTAAAGAAAGACCAGACATATGATCTGTCAGAACTTATGTTGCTACCAATAAATGAAAACCTAGGAGCAATAAGGAGATCAGAAGGTGCTCAATGCAAATTTGTTTTAGTTCTTATGTGTATATTCTTTTCTATCATGGAAGAGTTTCCTTCTATTGGAAAGGTGAATTGGAACCCTAACAAAACTAAAATTACACAAATCAATGAGTTCATTGATTAGATGGTGAGAACTTTGAGCCCCAAATGACAAGTTATTTTGAGGATTTTAAGAAATCCATGAAGCAAAGGGTGAGAATACCAATTTCTCTAGTTGAAAAACACATCAATGACATATGTTTTTTGGTTGATATTAATTATACCTATATATAGGAAGCAATACCAAGAGTAATATGGATAAGGCCATTGGGATATGAACTTGATATAGGTGAAGCCTCAACAGTAATCACAACATTGCTTGTAGAAGAAATAGATAAGGCAGCTCCTCACTTTGGCACATATGATGTTGTCAAATCAAAAGTTGAGATAGACTTGAAGATAGCTTTTGTGATCAAGAAGAAAGATAAATTAGTAAAGAAGATAAAGAAGAAACTTGGGGCAAATATTGAAGGAGAAGGAGGTGGTGAAGAAGAAGAAGAAGAAGTAGAAGGAGAAAGTGAAGAAGAAGAAGAGCAAGGGCAAGACCCAGTGGCACTAACACAAGGCTTAAGAAAAGACAAGGAGGAAGGTGTCAAGGAAGAAGAAGCTAAGGAAGCACCTACTCAAGCCTAGAAAAAGAAGAGAAAGGCTAAAACTTAGCCTGCACCTTAGCCAAAGGCCAAAAAGGCAGCAAAGCCCACTCAAGAAAAACCAAAGAAGCCTACAACAAGGGCTACTACAAGGGAAAAAACACAAAAAGCCAAAGAGGAAGCAAAAGAGAAAAAGAAAGCCACTGAATAGCCTACTAAAGAGCCAAAGAAAAGAAGAAAGCATGTGGTACAACTAGATACTGATGATGAAGAGAGAACAAATTCAGAGGACTATAACCAATTCAGAGTGGTAAGTTATCCTCTAAAGCCTGCAATTGATAAACTTTTGAAAAAGATTAGGAATGCAGACTTAAATGATTTAAAGACTCTTGATTGTAATAAGCTTAGTAGAGAAGAGAAAAATAAAGTAGAGGAATTTGTGTATGCCATGATGGCAAAATTAAAAAACACACTTCTAGAACTTGACAATACCATGCGTAAGGAACTGTATGATATAGTTGAAAATAAATGTCATTATTGTTTGAAAATGGAAAGGGAAATCAAAGAATCTACCCTAGCTCAAGTAAATCCTAACATGAAAAAAGGAAAAATAAGAAAGGCTAATAAGAAACATGGTGTAAAATTTGCACCTAAGTATAAAGCCTTTAGCATCCTACAAAATAAGATTGAGGATGTAGTGAATAAATCCACACAATTGTGGAAAACAATTTAAAAGATAAATGATAACAAAGAAGAGGAAACAAATAAGGTAGAAACTAGTACCAAGGAAAAGAGAGAGGGAAAGGGAATATAAGAGAAGAAAGGACTAGAAGAGAAGCAAGAGGAAGAGAAGGAAGCAACATCAAGAGCATATGAAGGAAAGAAGAAAGAGGAGGAAGATAATAAAGATGAGGAGGAAAAGGGAAAAAGAGAGGATGAAGAAACATAAACAGAAGATATGGAAATAGCTGAACAGTAGCAAGAAGAGGAATAGAGTATGCAAGGTGCACAAATGACACCTCCTAGCCCTCCTCATATAACCATCACAATTGCAAATACAATAACTATTAAGGATGTTCTTAACAATTCAGCTTAGAACATCAATCCCCTAACTATAGAGGATCACTCCAAGATCCTTCACCAATCCACTTTATAGACACAGTTATGCATAAGCCCTATATTGGTGAGTTAAGATGAACTATAGAAGGTAGTAGCAGAACCACAAAGAGAAAAGGTGAAACTAAAGGAACCACCTTTCACCTATATAGCTACTAGCACCAAAAATTTTATGCTTCCACCACCTCTAGTAGCAGGTGATACATTGACAAAGCTAAGTGTAGAGGAAGGAAAATCTGATGAGAAGAAGGATGCATCAAAGGAAAAGGACAAGGCCACCATACAAACATTGGTAGAACTACCAAAGACTGGAACTCCCACAAAGACCCTTCAGAAGCCAAGCCCTGAAGCCATACCCTTGCAAATCTCAACTCTAGGCTCAAGCTCAACTAGAGTGGCCTAGGTACTTCACTATGGAGACCCTAAATTAGACGAAGACATAGTAATACCTTCCTCTAACTCCAAGAGCATCACCATTGAAAAATTATTTAGACAAAAGGAAGAGGCATGAGATACTCAGAAAAGAGTATAAACACAAGGGTAAAAGCACAAACCTGTGTCACCTTTTTATAAAGAAAAGTGATATCAAAATGTGACAGTTCAACATTAATGACAAAAAAAATGGTATTTGTGTTTAAAATATGAAGATGATGTAAACTGATGAAATGTGTAGAATTGTATGAATTTTATGCCTATAATTTTTATTATTATTTTGACTAAGAATTTATTCATTTTATTTTATTTTGAAGTCCCTTTTTTAACTGTAAAACATATAGGATGTAGTTCCCGTCAAACAAGTATGTGCAAATCATCTTTTTTTGTTATGATTTGAAAATATTTTATAGATGACATGTATAGCTAGTGCACAAAAAAAGAAATAATTATTTTTGATGTATATTTTCTTTGTTATAAGTACTCAAGTTCGACCTTGTCAGAATCCAACAGTTTTTTCCTCCCGTCAAAACTTCCCTATCAAATCTATACCTTCTTGAAAAAAATTACATATTCATGAAGAGGATTCTCTCCTCTAGTGATAAATACATTTTTTTTAATTTTTTGATATGATTTACTATTTTTTTTCATTTTTTGAGAGAGCATCTTCTAAAATGTTGAAATATCGCCTTATAATATTTTTAGATTATAGCATATTATAACTAATCAAAACACTAAAAAATTTATATAATGATGATATTGAATCTGAACTCTATAAAAGGGTATTTTTAGTTTTTTTTAAAAATTGAGTTTTGATAGAGAAATGAGATTTGACCAAAACAGGTTTTTGTATCACAAACGATGACACATATCTATCCTTTTACCCACAAGCAAGCATCGAATGGCATTAAGGAAATCTTTATGGATGCATTCAGCTTGCAGTCACTAGATGAATCAAAGCCCATAATAAAACAACTACTTGACATAGTTGACCAAGTGACTACTGCAGACCGAGACACCAATGTTAAACTTATGGAATGGTCTGAGAGAAAATTTTAGGGGAAATTAAATGAGAAGATATCAAGTGGTATATCACTTGAATAGGTAGATTTGGCCAAGAAAATTTACAAGTTCAAAGCTATACTTGAGAAAATTTTCTCATTGTACAAGAAGTTGTGTGATTTTTCCAACTTTACACAAGATACAAATCAAACGATATTGAGCTTGGAAATAAATTTGAAGATTTCTAGCATGCAACTACCAAAAGATCCAGCTCAAAGTGAGAAGCATTTTTCCTTTTTGCTTCATACTCAAAGTGAGTTAGCTATACTCACAATAGAGGAATCCAATATAAAGGCTAAATTAATGAAAATTCAATCCTCTATCACCCCACATTTGGAAGTCCTCCACAAGGAGCAAGTATATGTAGAATTTTTTTTTAAGAAAGATCCAAATCTTTCTACATTGGATGGACTTGTACATCTTACTACAAAGACTGCTATACATCACAAGTCACTTGACATTGCTTTGGAGAATTGGGATGCAACTCTGAAAATAATAATGGAGGTGAATAGTAACTTTTTGGCTAAGTATGGTATTACTCCTTAGAACCCTTTGACATTAGTGTGAAAAAGGGGGAGATATAAGGGAGATATAATATTTTGATGAAGATATAACTAAGGGAGAGAATACTATAAATTTTGATTACATTCTTTCATTCATTTTGAGAATAAAAAGGAAAGTTTGTAGATAGCCAAAAGGGGGAGATAAGTAATAAGACAAAGTGAGGCAGAGATACAATTTTTTTGGCAATCATATGAAAGATAGCTATATTCCATATAAGATCTGATACAAAATGCAAGAATTCTATAGCTGTGATAGATTAGATACACAACACAGGTACAAAATATAGGAATAGGGAAAAAGACAAAGAGTATCAGGCATATCAGTACAGAATTTTGGTTTCAAGAATGAATAAGGCACAATCAGCTTAGGGGGAGTTATAACGTATATTGTGTTGAAATTTTGCATATATGCTGAGTAGAATGAAAAATGTACTCAAAAAATTAGTTCAATAATGCAAAGTTAAGTATTTCTGACACTCATGTCAAAGGGGGAGACTGTTGATCTTAGAATAGTTTTGACATTTGAGTGCCAACACACTTAACCATTTCTTACATTGAAGCTAAGTACACTATGTATACTGAGCCACAATGTGTAATGAATCAGATTTACAACAGGTGCTGAGTGACTTCAGGTGTTGAGCATTATATGAGTGCTAAATGATATATAGGTGTTGAGTCATAGTTGATGTTGAGCAAGTCAGAATGCTTCATATGCTGAGTGAGCCAACTATACATGTGCCAAGCAAGACATAATGAAATAGGTGCTGAGCAATCTAGGATCAAACATGTGTCGAGTAACATAGAATCGACATATGAGTTTTTACCCTCACAAACTCAGATGCAAACCATTTTTGGAGCCGACATAGAAGGATTTCGAAGGAAGATAAAGATAAGATCGAATCTTTTTCATTTCCTATGTGATCAACATGCAACCAATTAGAAAAATGGAAGAGGCATGCAACCAATGAGAAAAATTAAAGGAATGAGCAGGAACTTAAGATTCAATATGGATTTTAGATCCATACCTAACCCCAAGTCTTCAAAATATTTAAAAGGAGGAAGAAAACTCCATCGTAAGTGTGGAGGAGAATAGTGTATGGGGAAACTATAGCCAAATTTAGAGTGACATGTGAAAGACTTAGAGGAACAAAGCAAAAATTACATATCTAGTTAATCAGAATAAAGGAAGGGATATGATTAGCTATCAGATCTTAGAGGATCAAGATCAGAATGAGTAGATCAAGTGCCTATAATCAGTAATTAGAGATTGTGAACAATCAGGTCAAAGGTTTAATACTCTCTAGCCATTGTATTAGATAGTGAAAATCCTATGTTGATAGGTTAGTTTAACAACTATTTTGTAGATCCTTTGAAGAGGTGACTAAATCCTTTAACAGAGTGACACTTCATGTAAAGTGTTTGTAAATCCTCTAACCAGGTCACTATTGACATAGTGTAAAGCCTTTAATAGGTAGGCCTTTCACAGGGTAGACCATCAGAAGTAGTCAAACAATTATTGTTGTAGTGATTTTTGTGGGTATCATCCCCACCCCAGTTTTACCTTCTTATTCCTGGAGGGTTTCTAGGTTATCAAATCTAATGTTATGTCTTTTATTGCATGTGTTTTCTTTATTTTCACTTAATATGTTTACATGGATGCATCTTATTTTGAGTTATTTGATTTAAAGGATTAGAAAAAGTTAAAAGTGTTGTACTTTTGATTCACCCGCCTCTCAGAAGTACTCTTCCCATTTTGAACATTCTAACACTTGGTATGTGGCTTTCCTCTACATTTAGAGGGGCAACTCCCTCATATGATATAATTTTGAATCTTTTAAATAAAATGGAATTGAACTTTAAAAGATGAGAAAGCTCATGATGAAGAATGCACCACATGACTTCACAACTTTCTTGAATTAACATAAATTGCTAACAACAACAATCATGATCTACACTTGAGAACTATAACTAGCACAATGTTGATCAAAAGATTCATAAACATCTGCACAATACCATGAGAATGCTCAATGCAAAGAGGATCAACATTTCTAACAATTTAGATTTGGAAGAAGAGAACTCAAATTGCATATTCCTATATTTTCTTGCACCAAGAACCTAAGAATAATTTCTGATTACAAAGAAAAAAATTGTACACACTTTCCAAATATCATCTTCTGATCAAAATTTTAGCATAGTGTTCCATTTTCCTAAAATCCCAAAAAGGCCCTTTACAAAGCCAAAAAGATCCCTTTTATAGATATGGAGGTGAACTACCCTCTCATGGTTAATAACTACTCCCTAAATATGTGTTTTGGGAGAGGTTAATTAACCTCAACACAGTTAACCAAGAATAAAAAAATTCTTATCATATGGCCAAATGTGACAAAAATCACTATTTTCAAGCATGACACTTTTGTAGTCAATAATTTGATGAAGAATTAAAACTGGGATTATGACAAACAATTTCTTCATCTAAACTTTGGTCATATATTCACCATTCATCCAGATGGTGGCTCATTCTGAAACCTTACAAATAGAAGAGAAAGATGAACTCGATGTCTACGGCTACAACCAAGGTGGTGGTTTAGCATTTGCATCTTCAAATTCTTTCGATAAACAATTCTTGTGTCACCCTTTGCACATTGTCTTTGTAGAACAAGATCTCCATTTGACACATACTGAAGATTTAGACAATTTATCAAACTATCTACAGAGCTCCCCATGCTTTTGCTTCTTTTCTTTGGTCTTCATCATAGTTGTCTCTCCTTTGTGGGGTTATAGAAGCTCCATTTTTTTTAATAGGAGTTCTACACACTCCTTGTGTCTATAGCCTGCAATATAATGAATGGTTGTATTTTTTTTTTTATCAAATGTATCAATAACTACCCCAACTTCTATAAGTACTTTAGCACATTTCACCTCTCCATAACCACAAACAAAGTGCATTGCTAAAAAATATTGCTCAACAGCCAACTGTGGGATTCCTTTTTGACCCAATCTGCACACACTATGTTGCAATTTCTTTGACATTTGATTGAATGATGGGTCTTTGGTTATATGATTTGCCAATTCTTTTATACTTGGATCATTGAGCAACCTTGACATTGCAGAGAAATCAAATGGATATGGAATTCTTGTGTTTACATTTGATCTTTCAAAAAGCTGGTGTGTGCATTTACGTCAGGGTAAACTTTAAGAAAGATGCCTCCAAAAAAAATATAAAATATTGGGGAACCTTTCATTCTTTTGAAAAACCAAATTATTCCTATTGGTGAATCTCTCAATCTTTTATTCTAAAATGGGGTTAATATTGGTGATTATTTTCAAATCATAATTTTTTTGTATTAAATACTGACGAATCTCAATAATAATAAGAAGTTCATTAATCACCATGGAATATTAGAAATCAAAATTTAACATTTTTTACCTCGTGGAATATTATGATGATCTTTGCATATACTTTAAATCAATAGTGGAAACTAAATATTGGTGATATATCCCTAAAGTAACTAATAAATATGATAATTATTAGTTAGTTCAATTTAATTTCTCCAATTATATATATATAGGTGACTCAAATCTAATCATGTAATGAATATTGTGGAAAATATTTGAGTTTAAATTTTTCAATAAAATAAATTATTCAGCAATTTTAAATTCTCTAGATCTAAATTTTATAAAACTATGGCAATTTAGGTTGTATCAAATCTTAAATTATTAGCCAAATTACTAGCCAAAGAATTCTAAAATTAGCCAATTTACGAATATTAGCCACTTAAAAATATCTTGATTTACGTAGACATTTTGGCAAATAGTTTGAGTGCTTTGTCTATGTTCCTATACTCTAGGTTGGCTGACTGTCCAAATAACACTCAATAAAATAGCTAACATGCCACTATCCTTACTCTATGCTCCACCATTTTGAATGCTTTGGGCTGCAAATTTTATTTGATCAAACACAATGTTTTATGAATATCATAACTATCATTTTGAAAGTCGAACCTTTTTCTCATTTTGTTTTATTGGTCTCTCTGTCCATTCTCAAGACCTAATTATTATAATTGGTTGTGCATTCTTGATACATCTGCATTGACATTATGGATTTGGGAAAAGAGGGAAGCTATAGGTAAGTAGATTAATTTGTTAGAAATTTAAATCAATCCACTGTTGATTAATGCCATTGAGTGGAGCACTAGATGAAAAGTTGAATTGGCTCATAGTGATTCACTTTTCAATTCTCATCCTTTATTAACTTGATCAAGGAGGTTAAGTAACCACCTTCAAAATATATAATTTAGAGCTTAACTTTAATGTTTGAGACAATAAGTTAAGGTTAATGATGGGGGAGAAAATATGCATTTTGACCCCCAAACCTTAACCTCTTTTTACAAGGTTAATTTTGCAAGCTTATCTTAACCCTTTTTAGAAGGTTAATTTTGCAAGCTTATCTTAACCTTTTTTTGAAAGAGAGGTTAATGGTTAAGCTTTCAAAATGAAATACACATTTTGACACTTAATCTTAACCTTTTGAGAGGTTAATGGTTAATGATGCAATTGAAAATACCTATTTTTGGTTCCTTTATTAACCTACAACAACTTTTGACTCAGAAGTTGGATTTCAAAAATTTGAAGTGCTAGATGGAGCTAGTGATTAGCTAGAGGATTTGAAATCACGAGACTATCAAGAATTGGATAAGTCTTCAAAAACTTTAAAAAAATAAATTTTTATGTCCTGAACATTTTGATTAAATTTTTTAAAATTTGGATATGATAAATACTAAGCAGCAACTGACTCTTATTGGGGACAAGGACTGACAAGGACAAAGCTCAAATCTAGAGAAACTAGAACAATGCCTTATCCATTGGGCTATAGAGTCACATGATGGATCACTTTGAAAAAGGGAGGAAACTAGCACCAAAAACTAGACAATTGAAAGAAAGCTAGACACAATACAAACTACTAATTAGACTATATACAAGGTAGGTTTTGCTATCTCCAATGTCTCAAGATATAATCATGCAAATGTTGGATGCAATTGTCCAATTGTGTGTTGTCTTTAATGTTACACAAATATCATAACAGTTGTCTATCAGCTCTTACTAAGCTTAGTTGGTCAGGAAGGCAATTTTTTGTCTCTACTGAGCATTCTTGGAAATTACTCTGCATAGATAGTGTCTACCAAGCTAACTTGTGCATCAAAGGAAAATGTGACAAAAAGTAGTGTTAACCGAGCTATTATGGTTAACAATGAAAAGTTAGTGTTTAACAAGTCCATTCAGTCTCCAAAGGATTTTTGCAGGATCCCTATGTTAACCAAGTCTCTATTGGTTAATACAAAAAATCTTTTTAGGATTAGTGTTTACTGAGTAGGGTAGGCTAATGAAGGATTTTGTTAATTTGAGAAATAAAGTTTAATTGTTTCAAGTATTGATTTCAGCCAACTGAGGTAATGATTACTGGTAATTGTAAGTTGTAATTGAGCTGACTTGACAATTGGGTAAAAGCACAAACCTGTGTCACCTTTTATAAAGGAAAAGTGATATTAGAATTTAAAGTTTTCAATTTTAACGACATAAAAGTGGCATTTGTGCTTAGAATTTGAAGATGATGTAAACTAATGAAATCTGTAAAATTAGATGAAGTTTATGTTTGTAATTTTTTTTTAAAAATTGAGTGAAAATTTTATCTATTTTTTAATTTTTAAAGTCTATTTTTTAATTTTTTAAAAATGGTGAAAATATAGAGGTTTTTTCCCGTCAAACAAAAATATGAAAATGTTCATATTTTGGTTTGATTTTGGAATATGTTAGAACTGACATGTATATCTAGTGCACCAAAAAGGAAAAATTGAAATTTGGCTAATATTTTTCAAGTTATAACTGGTCGAAGTCAAAGTTACCAGAAATTGATAGTTTTTTTCTCTTGTCAAACTTTTTCTATCAAATCTACATATTTTTTAAAACAAATTATATATTCTTGAAGAAAAATCTCTCCTGTAGTGCAGAATCAAAAATAATAATTTTTGAACATGATTTACTATTTTTTTCTTATTTTTGAATAGACATCTTCTTGAATCTTAAAATACCTACTTGTAATATTTTCAAATTATAACATATTGTCCATAATCAAAAATAAAATAAAATTATATGATCATAATCTTGACTTTGAGACCTAAAAAGCTATATTTTTAGTATTCTCAGCTGTGTTTTCTGAGTAGATTGTGTTACAATTTTTGTATCAATGTTTCGGATCACACTCTGTGATCCATCATCAGGATGAGAGAGCTGATGTCAAAATCGGCCTTCAAAGTGAGAAGTTTGCAGAAGTTTTTATTTTTTCTTGTGTGGCTAGCACCTAGGATGTCACATAGGTAGTTCTAGCCTAAACAGTTACAACTGAAATCATTTTGGCCGAAAGGGTTACGGCCGAAACCCCCAAGCTTATAGAATTTTCATCAACCACTTTTTGGCTATTTTTTATGATATTTTGAGTCACTTGATACATGGGGGTTACAGATGGAACCCTTTTGGACGGAAGTGTTTCGACTATAACCTAACATGCCATGTTGATGGGGAAACCTACCACGTATGTATGGTTGAAATGTGTTCAGTCATAAAAATTATGACCATAACTATTTTGGACGTAACCCCTTCAAATATCACAAATGGTGACACAAGTTTGTGCTTTCACCCAATTTGTAAAGTATAAATGAAAGCTCAAGTTGAGAATTCTAAAGTATGAGTGAGTATGCAAGTGTATTGATTGTTTGAAAAGGAAAGTGTGAGAAAACTTTGAAGGATGGTCAGATATCCTTGAAGAGTAGCAAAGTTATATTTGATCAGGAAGGATCTAGTGAAGCAGAACAAAGATTTGTAATCAATAATTCAGTTGCATCTCATTTAGGTCATTTCATTGTTACTTTCTTACCATTGTAGTAGTGATTCCTAAATCTCTTAACAGAATTGGTCTAGCAACCATTTGTAAATCCTCTAACAAGGTGACAATTCTATTGAATTTTTCTAAAGACCTTTTGCAAGGCCACTCCTAATAGGGTGATTAAATCCTCTAACAAGGTCACACCTAACAGTGTGTTTTGTAACCTTTAACCAAGTTGTCTCCTAATAGGGCTAACTTCAGAAGAGTGAAAATCAGTAGCTAGTTACTTGGTGGTCTTTCCTATATTGGGTTTTCATGTTAAATTTGGTGTCTCATTTTTCATGTTATTTCCTTTATGCTTTCATGTTAATCACTATGAATATTTAAGATCTGTTAAAGTTAACATACATTGCATCTACTAAGTTGCAACAATTTCTGTATGTTTACCAAGTGACAATAATAAGTAGTTTTATCAGACATCTAAGGGATTTGTGAATTTTTTTTTGTGGTAACTGATTCACCCCCACTCTCATTTACTCCATCTATATTTCCAAAAATTGGTATTAGAGCTTTTGGTGCTTGCAAGAAGGGTTTCAATGACCTAATCTAAAGATTAGGATGTCTTAAAAGAGATAAATTCCAAGGCTTAACATAGATAACTTTTTAGCATGGCACGATCTCATGAGACTTCATCTAGCTTCCATTGGAGATATAAGATTGAAATACCTTGATGAAGAATACACAACTCCTTTTGGCACATTATTTGTTAATGATATTGTTGAGAAGAAGACTCATAACACCATGATGATAGACATTGCATATGCTCTAAGCTATGAAGAATTTGATGATATCAAGGATTGCAAAATTGCCTTGAAATGTCGAAAAAGCTAAAAGATATCTATGGAGGTGATGAAAATGTGAGGAGAGCCAAAGCATAAAGCCTAAGAGGACAATTAGATCAGATGAGAATGAGAGAGGATTGAAACATTCTCAAATATGTTGAAATGATCAAAGCAGGTGTCAGTGCAATCAAAGCTTTTGGAGGAGAGATCAAGGAGGAAACTGATGGGGACACAACCCAAGCACAGAATGGACACAACAAGAAAGGGAAAATTTTATTCACTATGTAAATGTGTGAATACATTTAGTACAAAGAAAATAGACTTCAAAACATGTGCTAAGGGCTTACAATATCATAAATCTAGGGATAAATTGTTCTCCTAGTACCTTCTCTCAAACTCCACTCCGAACTGCCTTTTACAATGCTAGAAATGTTCTTAAATAGACCCTGGAGGTTTAAGGATTAGGAGTACATTCTAGAAAGTGCTAGTTGGCATCCACTGACCAAATAGAAGGCTCTAGAAGTTGTGTTAGAAGTCAACACAAATCTAGAAGAATCCAGAAATAGTAACCAAACTTTTGGGAGGCATAACTTTTAAACCGTAGCTCCGATTGATGAACCGTTTACATTTTCGAAAAGCTCTCAAAGCGCTCTATAGCCCTATGGACTAGCTTCACTCATCCCCCATTTTTGGGCCCTTTTTAAGGTCATTTAATGCCCCTAACTTGACTTTGAAGCATTCTTAGGAGGTCTCCAAAAATTGAAAAACTGCAATAACTTTCAAACCGTGGGGCCTTTTGACTTGATTTTTTTTTGGAATGCTCTAAATTACAATTACATTCATCTGGCCAATTTAAACCTTCTAGTTTGCCAAAATGATGGCTCAATTACATACTCCTATTTTTTTGACATTTACACGTATCCCAAGGTGATTAAAAACTCTAACCCAGAACAGTGATAGTGGAACTATGAGAGTTGGAACCTTTATTTGAACCAAATGGGTATCCAAAAATGGAAACTCATGAAATAAAAACTAGGTCTAAATATATTTTTTGGTTGACATAGATTGCCCTTATACCTCTAGATGCTCCGGCATTAGACACCTAGGGTAGATTGAAAAGTGACCCTGTCACATTATGAATGGTAGAGGAAATCCCAAATGGGGAACCTTAGCTGTTGATATCCAAGTTGAGTGCTCGATCAGCCATCCTTTCCACTTGACCAGATACTCTTCATACTGCCTATTTCTGGTACTCCTACCCACACGATGATCTAGAATGTCTTCTATCTCCTCCTTCTTAGAAGTAGGAATTGGACATGGTTTTAACATCGGCTCCTCATCTGCACCATCATCATGATACTATGTTAAGTCTGCAATGTTGAAAATAGGAGAAATGTAAATACCATCTAGCAACTCCACCTCATATGCATTTCTTGAGTCATGTTTCTTCAAAATTATGCAAGGGCCAAATTTCTTCATTTTCAGCTTGTTGTAAGTACCAGCTAGAAATCTTTCTTTTTGTAAGTATACCATGACTAGATCCCCTACTTGGAATTCCTTATATCTTCTCCTTTGATCAGGCCTATCTTTATACTCTTGATTCATCTTGGTAATGTGTGCTTGAACCTCCTCATGTAGATGGTTGATATGTTCAGCAAATTCTTTAGCTTCAGCACTTGTCCTCTCCCCTTTCTCTATCTTCCTCAATTCTGGTGCAGTCCTTGGACTACTTCCATATACAATTTGGAATGGTGATTTACTTGTACTCATATTTACAGAGTTATTGTAAGAAAACTTCGCTTGTGGTAGAATCAAATCCCATCCGTTGGGCTTATCCCCAACTAAACATCTCAGCAAATTGCTCGAACTTCTGTTTACCACTTCTATTTGGCTGTCAATCTATGAGTGATGTGAGGAACTGATTTTCAAGTCTATTCTCAACTTTTTCCATAATGTTCTCTAGAAATACCCCACAAATTTGGTATCTCTATTAGAAACTATACTCCTTGGGAGATCATGTAGTCTTACCACCTCTCTGAAAAAAAAGTTTGCAATATGGAAAACATCATGAGTTTTGTGCCATGGAATGAAATGTGCCATTTTGGAGAACCTATCAACCACCACAAATAATGAGTCATTACCCCTTTTTGTCCTTGGCAATCCAAGAAAAAAATCCATACTTATGTCTTCCCATGGCTTTGACGGAACAAAAAATGGCTGATATAGTCCAGTATTGTGACTAAATCCCTTGGCAACTTGACAAATTTGACAACTCTATACAAACTTCTTCACATCCTGTGACATTTGAGGCCAAAAATAATGTTTTCTAAGAATGGAAATGGTCTTATCTTGACCAAAATGTCTTGCCATCCCTCCTTTATGTTTCTCCTTAATCAAAATTTTCCTCATAGAACTCTTTGGAATGCATAATTGACTGCCGCTAAATAACATACCATCTTGAATAAGATAGTCTAACCACTTAGTTCTATCTACAGCAATAGGCTCCTTACAAGCTTTCCATGCTACAGAAAAATTAGGATCCTCAAGGTACAAATTCTTGAGTTAATCAAACCCAACTACTTCAACTTGCATTACTGTAAGCAACAACTATCTCCTACTTAGTGCATCTGCAACCTTGTTAGATTTTCCACTTTTATGCTTCAACAGAAATGTATAGCTCTGCAAAAACCCTACCCACTTCATATGCCTCTGATTCAATTTACCTTGGCTATTTAGGTATTGTAATGCCTGATGATTAGTATACAAAAAAAATTCCTTTGGCAACAAATAATGTCTCCATTTCTTTAAGGCCTGAACTATTGCATAGAACTCTTGATCATAAAACAAAATACTTCTTTTTTGCATCATTCAATTTTTCACTAAAATATGCAATAAGCTTACCTTCTTGGCTTAATACAGCCCCAATAGCACCGCCACTAGCATAACAATCCACTTGGAACACCTTTCTAAAATTTGAAAGTGCCAACACAGGTTGTTTAGTCACTTTCTTCTTCAGCACTTCAAAACTTCTCGCAGCTGCTGCAGTCCATTTGAACTCTTTTCTATCCCCTCTTATTGTGTCAATTAGGGGTGCACATATGCCACTAAAATTCTTAATGAACTTCCTGTAAAAACTAACTAGACCATGAAATGATCTTACCTTAGTAGCAGACCTTGGAGTAGGGCATTCCAAGATGGCTTTTACCTTCTCTGGATCGATTTTGAGACCTTCAAGTGATATAACAAACCCCAAGTAGACTAATTCCCTTTTTGCAAAGATACACTTCTTCAGATTAATTAACAGTTTCTCTTCCCTTAACCTTTCAAGGACACTAGGAATATGCAATAAATGTTCTTCCAAAGTCTTGCTAAAAATTAAAATATCATCCAAATAAACAATAAACAATTTTCCCAAGAACTTTTTAAGTACCTCATTCATAATTCACATGAAGGTGCTTGGGGCATTTGTCAATCCAAAGGGCATGACTAACCATTCATAAAGACCCTCCTTGGTCTTGAAGGCAGTTTTCCACTCATCTCCTTCTTGAATATGTATCTGATGATAGCCACTCTTGAGATCTATCTTTGTGAAGTACTGAGCTCCACTCAAGAAATCCATAAGATCATCCATTCTTGGCAAAGTAAACTGATACTTGATGGTTATCCTATTTATAGCTCGAGAGTCTGTACACATCCTCCAGTCTCCATCCTTCTTTGGTGCTAGTACTACAGGTACTGCACATGGACTTAGGCTCTCCTGAATCAAGCCCTTCCTCAATAGCTCCTGCACCTGTCTATTCAGCTCCTCAGTTTCAGTAAGAGTCATCCTGTGAGCAGCCTTGTTAGGCAAACTAGCTCCTGGAATTAAATCTATCTGATGACTGATTTGCCTTACTAGTGACAATCCTCTTGGAACATTATCAGAGATAATATCTCCAAACTCACCTAGTAAATCTAAGACTTCAAGTGGTATTTCACTACTAGCTTCTTTATCTTTCCTAGGAATCAAAGCATAGCACATACGTTGATGTTTCATGCCATTTAAAAACTTCCTTCCAACAACAAGACAAATCTTAGCACTGCTACTTACCTTTTCACCTTCCTTTTTCATGGGCTTTAGTTTGTGGCAAACTCCATCCTTTCTTAGAGAGTATGTGTTTGCATGACCATCATGTACTGCATGCCTATCAAACTACCATGGTCTACCCAAAAATAGATGGCAAACATCCATTGGAATAACATCACAGAGAACTTCATCATGGTAACTTGCAATTTTGGATTTCATTAAACATTGTTGACTTACCAAGACCTTATGATCATCCTTCACCCAAGCAATCTGATAGGGCTGGGGGTGTTTCTCCCTCTTGAGCTTCAGCTTAGAGACCATCTCCTCTGATACCAAGTTATCAGTGTTATCACCATCAATGATCACATAACAAAATTTATCCTCACACTTGCACCTGGTATGGAATAAACTCCTCCTTTGTCCTGGTTCAATCTCACCACTTAGTAGGACCCTTTCATTTACTAAAGTCTCTCCTCTTTTTGCATCCTCTAAATGTGATGATTGTGCATCCTCATCCACATGAGCAACCCTATCTTGACCCTCAGCTCTCCTATCTATCCTTCCTTTTCGTTGGGGACATTCAAAGGCTCGATAAACTTCTTCATTGAAATGAAAATAGGTACCATGAAAGCCTCCTCTTTCTCATCTATGTCCTCTACCTCTTCCTCTCTGATTTCCAAAGTCTTGATCATGAGAGCGGTTGAAACTCTTGTTCCTCTGGTTCTTGCTAGTACCCACATCTTCATTTTTCTTTTGGGTTTCATTTTAGCCTCCAGATGACCTACCACTACCCCTCCTTGACCATGCCCTCTTTTTCTCCCTTCAAACCTCTTATTTAGTTTCTCTTCAACTCGTAGGGAAAATTGGTATGCCTCTTCAATGCTAGTCATTCTTACCAGACTTAATTCCTCTTGGATGCTAGGTCGCAAGCCATTGATATAATGAGAAATTTTCTCCTTATTTTCTTTTGCATGCCCTACTCTAATCAGAAATTGGTAAAAATCGTCTGTATATTCTTAGACTAATTTTCTCACTTGCTTTAACCCATGCATCTTCTTAAACAAATCAAGCTCATAATCAACAGGAATGAATTGCTTCTTCAATTTTTCCATCATACGATCCTACCTTGTGATCTTATCCTTTCCTCTTCTATTTTGTTCCAATTGAACCTCTTGCCACTAGATTTTGACATGCCCTTTCAGTTTGGCCTTTGAAAACTTAACCCTATCTGGGTCCCTAATATCCTCATACTCAAAATTTCTTCCAGTTCATTGATCCAATCGATCAACTCATCTGGTTTCAAATTTTTTGAAAATACACCCACATCAATTGTAGATCTTTTCCAAAACTTAGTAATGGCCCTAAAAAACCTTTCCTCTGCCTATTTTAGAACTTCCCCATCAAATTCCCCTTCTGATCCAATTTCTTCTTCGTCATTGTCATCCTCACTTTTGTCGCCTGCAACAACATTTGTTCCTCTACAGAGCTCCTCTTGCAACACTTGTACTTGGCTTTGGAGGGCTCTAACCTCCTTAGGATTAATAGCTCTAGCCCTTCCACCATGGTCTCTTCGTGGAGGCGTCTTCTTAACTCAAACCCACAACCACACAGTCCTGGTGCAAACTGCCTCATAGTTGACACTCTGTCTACACACTCAGGAAAACTAGCTCTGATACCACTTGATGGGGACACAAGCCAAGCACAGAATGGACACAACAAGAAAGGGAAAATTTTATTCACTGTGTAAATGTGCTAATACATTCAATACAGAGAAAATAGACTTCAAAACATGCCCTAATGGCTTACAATATCATAAATCTAGGGATAAATTCTTCTCCCAGTACCTTCTCTCAAACTCCACTCTGAACTGCCTTTTACAATGCTAGAAATGTTCTTAAATAGACCCTGGAGGTTTAAGGATTAGGAGTACATTCTAGAAAGTGCTAGTTGGCATCCACCAACAAAATAGAAGGCTCCAAAAGTTGTGTTAGAAGTCAACACAAATCTAGAAGAATTCTAAAATGGTAACCGAACTTTTGGGAGACATAACTTTTGAACCATAGCTCCGATTGACGAACCGTTTACATTTTTGAAAAGCTCTTGAAGTGCTCTATACCCCTATAGACTAGCTTCACTCATCTCCCATTTTTTTGGTCATTTTCAATGGAATTTAATGCCCCTAACCTGACTTTGAAGCATTTTTAGGAGGTCTCTAAAAATTGAAAAACTACAATAACTTTCAAACCGTGGGGCCTTTTGACCTGATTCATTTTTTGGAAAGCTCTAAATTACAATTAGATTCATCTGGAAAATTTACACCTTCCAGTTCACCAAAATGATGGCTCAACTACATACTCCTATTTTTTTGGCATTTACACGTATCCCAAGGTGATTAAAAACTCTAACCCAAAACACTGATAGTGGAATTGTGAGAGTTGGAACCTTTATTTGACCCAAATGGGTATCTAGAAATGAAAACACATGAAACAAAAACTAAGTCTAAGTACATTTTTTGGTTGACACAGGATTGCCCTTATACCTCTGGATGCTCCTACATCATAAACAATTGTAAGTAAAGTTCTTAAAACATTGCTTCCCATTTGTACAATTAGAGTATTTACAATTCAAGAAAGAGGATGTGAGGCAAATCATAAGATAACTTTGGATGTCATAGTAGGAAGATTGACTGCATTTGAGCTAGATAACTATGACAATTATGTTCTAGCTTCCAAGAATATTGAATTAACATTTGAAGCCAAGGTTTCACTTAAAGAAAAAGGTGAGAAAATAAAAGAATCTCAATCAGAAAGTGAAGAAGAATTAGAGGAAAGTTATAATAGTGATCTTGAAGTTGTTGAAGCTCTACTTGCAAGGAAATATTCTAGAGGTAGAGGAAAATACAAAGGTAAAGTTCCCTTAATCTATTTTTCATATGAAGAAATCATCATATTGCAGCCAAGTGCCCAAAAAAAGCTTGCAAGGATGAAAAGAGAGGTCACAAGTGCAATGGCAAGAAAGATTTCAAATCATTCAAGGACAAAGGTAAGAAAACATGTTTTATGGCTAAGGACTCTAAGGATTCTGATAATAGTGAAGATGAAATTGTTTACATTGCTATAAAAGATGAATCTGATAATGATGAATAAGATAATATGGTACTTATCTCTCATGTGAGAAAAAATGATATATGGATCATAGACAGTGGATGTTCAATTCATATGACTGGTAACAAAACAAAGCTTGAACATTTGGAAGACTATGATGGTGGTAGTGTAAGGTTTGGAAATAATGAACCTTGTTGCATAAAAGGAAGAGGATGAATCTCATTAACTAAAAAAATTGTATGTGATAATGCCTATTGGGTTGAAGGACTAAATGATAATTTGTTGAGTGTGGCACAACTAATTAACATTGGATTTAAGGTGGAATTCATGCATGGTAAGGTCAAATTTCTAGATGACAAAGAAAAACTAATTGGATCAGGAAAACATACAAAAGGTAACTTTTTTTATCTTGATCTTAGTGAGTGCTCATGATTTATTGCTCAAGTTGAAGAAAATTGGTTATGGCACAAAAGGTTATGTCACGTGAATTTTGATAACATGGTAAAGATAAGGAAATTCAAGAAAGTAAGAGGCATTCCTAGTTTGAAGAAACCTGATGTTGGTCTATGCAAGAATTGTCAAATTGGTAAGATGGGAAAGAATAGCTTTAAAAGTAAAAACTATTAGTCTTAAGATATTCTAGAAATTGTGCATACTGATTTGTGTGGACCTAGTGGAATTAAGAGCTATATTGGAGAAAAAATATTTATTCTTTTTGTTGATGACTACTCTAAAATGATCACTGTTATGTATCTAAGAGAGAAGTCAAAAGCATTTGAGAAGTTGAAATGGTATTTGGCTAGAGTAGAGAAGGAAATAGGGAAAAGACTAAAATTATTAAGGTCAGATAGAGGAGATGAATTCATCTCAAATGAATTCAATAAATTTTTCATTGAAAGAGGAATCAAAAGATAGGTATCAACCTCTAGAACTCTTGAACAGAATGGAATAGCTAAAAGGAGGAATAGATCTATCATGGATTGTGCAAGGACTCTAATGATTGAAAAGAACATTGCTATCAAATACTAGAAGGAAGCTATCAGAACTATAGTTCATACCTTAAACCAAGTACAGTTGAAGGACTCATTCAAAACCCCCTATGAGTTATGGTATGGCTATAAACCCAATGTAAGTTACCTGAAAGTATTTGGAAGTAAATGTTATATCTTGAAAGAATCTAGAAAAGGCTAATTTGATGTGAAAGGTGATGAAGGTATATTTTTGGGATATTCTTGCAAGAGTAAAGCATATAGATGTTTGAATTTGTCTACTCACAAAATCATAGAAAGTGCATATGTGAAAGTTGATGAGTTTGTAGAAAGGACTGAAAAAGAAAGCAAAAAGGAACCATAAGATTACATGAGATTTGTTCTCATTGAACCTAATACATTGTCAGACACATCTATCAATTAGAAGACTTATACTCTTCAGTCTTCCTCAGTCACTAAGCTACAAGAAGTTCAAATCGAGTCACATTTTGAAGCTACTGAGCCAATGCCTACTAAGTCTGAGCAACCAGAACCTAAAGTTGATGTTCAAGAGGATGAAAATGTAATTCATCAAGAGGTAAGGAACTTGTATTGGCCAAGTATGTTAGGAGGCATCATGCACCAAATCAGATTATTGGAGACAAATCAGAAGGTACTATGACAAGAAGTAAGCCAAAAGGTAGTTATTTACTTGCTGATTTTGAACCTAAAAATTTCAAAGATGCATTGGAAAATGAAAGTTGGATTGAGGCTATAAAAGAAGAGATAGAGAAAATAGAAAAGAACAAAACCTAGACTCTTGTACCTAGGCCTAAAGATAAAAATGTGATTGGAACAAAATGGGTATTTAGGAATAATTTGAATGAAGATGGTAAAGTATCAAGAAATAAAGATAGATTGGTGTGTAAAGGGTACTCTCAAGAAGAAGGAATTGATTATGGTGATAATTTTGCTCTTGTTGCAAGATTGGAAGGTGTTAGGACCTTACTTGCATATGTAGCACATAAAGGATTTAAAGTATATCAGATGGATGTTAAATCAACATTTCTTAATGACATTCTTGATGAAGAAGTCTACATTGAACAACTTGAAGGTTTTGTTGATCCAAACAAAAAGGGACATGGTCTGCAAATTACACAAAGCATTGTATGGTCTAAAACAAGCTCCTAGAGCATGGTATGAGAGATTGCATAACTACCTTATTCTAATTGGTTTCTAGAGAACTAATGATAATAGTAGTTTGTATATCAAGGAAGGACCAGATAACAAGATTGTTTTGGCAAAAATATTTGTGGATGATACTTTATTTATAGAGAATGATGATCTATGCAAAGAATTTTTAGAGCAAATGAACAAAGGATTTGAAATGTCTATGTTTGGTGAGATTAAGTTCTTTGTTGGTCTTCAGATTTAGTAGAGTAAGAATGGTATCTACATTACTTAGTCTAAGTATATCAAGGAGATACTCAAAAATTTTGGTATGGAAGATTCAAAACTAGTTGGAATCCCCATGTGTATTAGACTAAAGCTTACCAAAGTTTATGATTCAAAAGAGGTAGATCAGACCTTATACAGATCAATGATTGGAAAATTGTAGTATGTAGTTCATACAAGGCCTGATATTGCTCTTGTAGTTGGTATAGTGGCAAGATTCTCGAAAAAACACAGAGAAAATCACATGATGGAAATCAAAAAGATCTTGAGATACTTGAAAGGCACTGGAGATTATTTCTTATGGTATAAACTTGGAGGAAACCTAGACTTAAAAGTGTTTACTAATGATGATTGAGCAGGAAATATTGATGATAGAAAGAGTACAAGTGGTGGAGCATTATTTCTTGGCAAAAGATAGGTATCTTGGACAAGCAAAAAGAAAAATGCACATCCCAATCTACAACAAAAGTAGAGTATGTTGCAAGAGCAGTGAATTGTTCTAATATTTTTTTGATTTAAACAGTTGTTGGAAGGCATGAAGGTTGAGATCAAAGAACCAGTTGTCATGTTTTGTGATAATACAAGTGCAATTAATATATCAAAGACTCTAGTGATGCATTCCAAAACCAAACACATTGCTATAAAATACCACTTTGTTAGAGAATTGACATAGGACAAAGAAATCGGATTGGAATATGTCCATACAAAAGAACAAATTGTAGACATATTCACCAAGTCATTACCTAAGGATGCATTCTTGTATCGAAGAGGTAAGTTAGGGGTAATTCCCCTATCTGAAGCTCACTAAAATAAAGTTTTAGTGATGCATCAATAGGAACCAAGTTGAAGATCTATCAGTTGATGCAAAATAATCATCGAAACATTGCATATGAATCAATACTCAAGATACATTGATACTCATTTGATATGTGTTGTCAAAGAGGGAGAGTTTACTATCATATCTTTTTGAAATTTGTTTGAGGGATAGTTTATGTAATTCCTTCACAGAGAGAGACTATTGCATTAGAGAAGTTTGTAGCATAAAATCTAAGAGGGAGAAAATTTTCTTACAAAGAAAGACTTGTTTTCAAATTTCGTTGTGCTATGACATGTTGTGTTGCCATCAATGCCAAAGAGGGAGATTGTTGGATACAATTGTCCAATTGTGTGTTTTCTTTGATGTTACAAAAATGTCATATCAGTTGTCTATCAGTGCTTATTGAGCTGAGTTGGTTAGCATGGCAATTTTCTGTGTCTACCAAGCATTCCTAGAAATTACTCTGTATAGATAGTGTCTACTAAGCTAACTCGAGCATCGAAGAAAAATGTGGCAGAAAGTAGTGTTAACTAAGCTCACAGGGTTAACAAAGAAGTTAGTGTTTACTGAGTTCACTCAGTCTCTAAAGGATTTTTGTAGGATCACTATGTTAACTGAGTCTCTATTAGTTAACACAGGAAATATTTTCAGGATCAGTGTTTACTGAGTATGTTTGGCTAATGAAGGATTTTGTTAATTTGAGAAATAAAGTTTAATTGTTTCAAGTATTGATTCCAGCCAACTGAGGTAATGATTATTGGTAATTGTAAGTTATAATTGAGTTGACTTGACAATTTGTAAGTTATAAATGAAAGGTCAAGTTGGGAATTCTAAAGTATGAGCAAGTATGCAAGTGTATTGATTGTTTGAAGAGGAAAGTGTGAGTGAATTTTGAAGGGTAGTCAGATATCCTTGAGGAGCAGCAAAGTTATATTTGATTAGGAAGGATCTTGTGAAGCAGAACATATATTTGTAATCAACAATTCAATTGCATCTCATTCATATCATTTCATTGTTACTTTCTTACCATTGTAGTAGTGATTCCTAAATCACTTAATAGAGTTGGTCTAAAAATCATTTGTAAATCCTCTAACAAGGTAACAATTCTATTGAATTGTTCTAAAGACCTTTTGCAAGGCCACTCCTAATAGGGTGATTAAATCCTCTAACAAGGTCACACCTAATAGTTTTTTTTGTAACCTTTAACTAGGTTGGCTCCTAATAGGGCTCACTTAAGAAGAGTGAAAATTAGTAGCTAGTTACTTGGTGATTTTTCTCATATTGGGTTTCTACATTAAATCTGGTGTCTCAAGTGTTCATGTTATTTCCTTTATGCTTGCATGTTAATCATTGTGAATGTTTAAGATCTGTTAAAGTTAACATACACTGCATCTACCAAGTTACAACAATTTTTGTATGTTTATCGAGTGACAACAGTAAGTAGTTTTATCAGACATCTAAGGGATCTATGGATTTGTTTTTGTGGTAACTGATTCACCCCCCCTCTTAGTTACTCCATCTATATTTCCAATAGCAAATCCATTCACTAGGTAGGGAAAATAAATACCATGGCATACCAACATGCAAAATTTCTCAAGATTCCATGGGTTCAAATATAAGTGTGCTCCTTGAATTCTAACTTTGAGATTTGTAGCATGCCCCACATCTCTAGATAAAAGAACATATCCAAATAATCGGGCTTCATAAAGTATCTCAGACTTCAAAATCAACTCCACTTCCTATTGCATGTCATTGATCATTTCATTTTGAAAGAGTTTAAGTATAAGGCTCTCAAGTTTCTCAATGGATTTTTTATCTTCTCTTGTGCTTGGCAAACCCTCTTCTTGAGTTTCTAGTAGTTGGTCATTATGAAGTCCTGAATTCATTTCTAACACTAGACACTCTTTTCTTTTCATTAGCATGATCATGGTTGAATCTTCTGTAAAATTATTCAAACCTATATGCACATCCATGTTAGCTTGAATCTATCCGTCATCCATTTCTTGTTCCTTATCTTCCCAAATATCATCTTGAATTCTTAGTTTCTGCTGAGTTACATTGATACCGTCATCAACATGGTTGGTCATAACTTCAAGTTCTTTTCCATCAATATCAAAATTCTTCTTCTGAAGGTCCTTCTAGTGGTTAAGACTAGAAGATATCAAACCTCTTATGGGTTTTTCTTCATATAATTTGTGATGGGAAGTAACCTATGGAGTTATAGCCACTGAACCTTGTCTTTGAATATCAACTTGAGAATCATTAGTAAAAATGCCTTCCTCTAAGAATAAAGGATTGAAGTAAACATTTTCTTCATAGAAGAAATCACCATCCAATGATTTTGAGCACAAGATTGGAGTATATAAATCATAAGAGTTTCCTTTATTAGATTATTCCACATGTTCACTTTGTTGAGATAATGGGTGTTGCACACATTGCATAATATTGTTATTTTATTATTTTATTTTTATTATGTAATGTTGTACCTAGATGGACGTGCAACATGTAAAGATTCCTATAGAATATTCTTGATGAGTTGTATTGTAACATTGTGATAATATTTCATGTAATTATTTAATATTGGGGAAAAGAATTAAATGCCCAATATTAAATGTGGGGTTAGTGGGTTAGGTTGCACATGGTTTTAGCACACGGTTTATGTAATACCACTTGGTGGTTTTGTGGGACTTGCTACTATATAAGCAGCCACAAGGGTAGTTATTGTAGAGTGACAAGGAGAAGACAAAAGGCAAGATTCGAGCGGGACAAAGCTTGATAGGTTAGCCAAGGGAGCATTTTTGAAGGTTGAAAGCATGGCATGGGATGTGTGGATTCATGCTTGTTCACATGGTTTGCTCGGTTGTGGCTATGGCCATGAAGGCTTCCATGGTTGTATGGCAATGGTATTTTTGCTGAATAATACATGGTGATGGATGCTTTTGGAGGCTGGGTTTTCCCCTCAATGAGGGTTTCCCAGGGTATATCTTGTGTCACATTTTGTGGGTATGTTGTCTATTCTTTTGCATGTGGATTTTAATTCCGTATTTATTTTAGATCTATTATGAGTTATGTGGAAACGGTTATATTCTTTATTGCCAAGTTTCCTTACAAGTGGTATCAGAGCTATGGTTTTATTATTGTAACCCTAGATTGAATCCATGGGAATGCATGAGAGGATAAAAGAAAGGACAAGATATATGAATGATTTATTGCAGATCTGAGGGTTTTGCATATAAATGATTTATTTTAGATCTGAGAGTTTTGGATTTACTATTATGATGGGATGTTAAAAGATTTGGGCATGCGAAATTGTTGGACAAAAGAATTTTTTTAGATGTTTCATTTAAAATGAGAGTTTTTTGGGGGTAGCATGCAGAAATGACCTCCTGGGTAAAAATAGTCCTCACCATTGGATCCAGGTTGACATTTCCATAAAATTTGATATATAATATGCCCTAGTTTGGCCATGTTCAGAGGAAATGAAAGAGTTTTTTAGTTTCAGCCCATGATGGCCATCAAATTTAATCTCGTCGGAATTTTCGTCACTGAAAAAATAAAAAATGAAAAATCGTACTGAAAATGGTAAAAAGACTATCTTAGTAAAATGGCCATAACTTTTTCTCAGAATATTGGATTTTAGAGTTCTTATAGGTGTTGGAAAGCTAATTCAGAGCACTACAAGATTGTGTAGGTTTGGTTTTGTGATTTTGATATTTTTTTAGATTTTAGGAGCCCTAAAGTCAGATGTTATTTATTTTGAGCATGGATTAGGGCATAACTTGGGCATACAGAGTCAAATTTTGGACTTCGAGTAGTCAACAGAAAGCTCTTGGAGAGCTCTACACATTAGCTCAAATTTGGTGTAGGTTTGGCATGATTTATTTGATGATATATTGATCTGAATAGTTTATAGATATATTTTGACTATGGTAACATTGTGAGTTTATGGCATTGGAGATTTAAAATTTGACGTCATTGTATACTCAGTTCATATTTTAGATTGGTCTCATGATGATATGGTTATCAATGTTTGGTTTGGATATGCATGATGACTTGTTGGATCTACAAGTTGTGTAGTGTTGTAAGCGGTCTATACTTATAGGTTGCATTTATAGCTTTGTTATGGGTTGTCTTTGCCCATTGATCTTTCATTATTGATGCATATTCAGATTGCTGGCTTAGATTTTGGTTGTCTATGCCCTAAGTCACATGATTTTATCTTCATGTTGAAGGGATGAGATGTTGTTACTAGGGATAGTCATGGTGGAGGATTGTGGTTGACTATTTTATGCTGATAGGTTGGACACTTTGAGAGCCAGATGCTTGGTTCATGGATGTGATCATGGTGCCATTGATTTTGGCATGACATGATTGGTTAAACAGGTACATCCTTGATGTTCATTATCTTGGATTTTTGATTCAGTTATGGTGGTATATCTTCGTGGTTGAGGATCATGGTTATTTGGTTTCTTTTGAGGAGCTCATGATGTGCATTTTGAGTTTTTTGATGGTTTGATGCCTTGGTTGATTCTCGTGGTTAGAGGATGGTTTTTCATCATGATGTCATGGATAGCTTGGATACACAGTTTAGTGGGAGCTTGTGACAGTGATGAGGTGACAGTGCAGGATTAGTTCCTTGTTTTTGGTTTGGATCTTCATATAGGAGATGGATTTTATAATGCCATAGGTGACTTGGTACTACGATTGAGTGGGAGTTTTTTGGCATTGATATATTTATTGAGTGTTTGTAGATGTTGGAGGTTTATCTTAGATCCTGTTGCTACAGAAGCGTCTTTGACATTTGCATGGTGCACTTGTTATCTTCATGGTGTGTGAAGATGGTTAGATCTTGAGGACTCATGGAGTTCTTGGTTATCTTCATGGTGTGTGGAGATGGTTCTTCCTGGTATGTGGAGATGGTTTCCTTCATGGTGTGTGGAGATGGTTCTTCCTGGTATGTGGAGATGGTTTCCTTCATGGTGTGTGGAGATGGTTGCATCTTGAGGACTCACAAGGTTCTTGGCAAAGGTGTGGTTTATGTTTTTATTTGGCATGTTATCCTTGGTATGAGATGGTTTCATTATTATGTCATGGTATACTCTTGATGCACGTTTAGAGTTGTGACATGTTATAGTATGTTCATGTGGAGCATGTTATCTCTTTTGGTTGAGATGGTAAGATCATGTTGTCATGTTTATGTTCCTGAGGCCATGGTTGGAACTTTGACATTGATCTTGGTTTAGTTTCTTGGTATTGAGTACACTAATAATAAGCTGGATACTTCATGATATTGCTATGTTGCATTTGGAGTTGGCATGAATTCATTAGTTATAGGTGCTCATGGATACTTAGAGACGGTGGTGACACTGATTTCTCTTGGATTAGAGAAGTATTTGTTGGGATGGTTGATGGTTTCAACAGGAAGTTCGAGGGGTAGTCACCTAATATGGACTTGAGAGGAGATTTTTCTTAGATGAGCCTTGGTTGGAGACTTGGGTATCTTGGTAAGCATTCTCATTCCCCACTCTTGGTCTACTTGGCAGTTTGCTACTTGAGAGGTATAGCCCATTGTTTCTCTCAGTTGCATTATATTTATGCTTGTCTTTCATGGATATGGATCTTGAGCTATGGTACATGAGTTAGTTCTGGAGGGTTCATTTGAGAGATGGTTTAGCATTGGTTATCTCCATGTGCATATGTTATTATGTTGGTTTAGTTTGGGAGATGGTTTTATATTGCGCATATTCCTTAGATTAGGAATGGTTTATGAGTTTGATCTTCTTGTGAGAGGCTTACATCCATGATTAGTTATATGGTATGGTTTGGGTGTTGTTGAGGCTTCTTGTTGGGGTTTTTATGAAGGAGATCATACTTGCATAGTTTACATCTAGAGGTGTGTGTAGAAGGACATGATACAGGTTATGATTTGCATGGTTTCTTTGGTCTTGGTTATCTTCTTGGATGTTCAGCCTTGCTTACATTGGATTTGAGATTGGTTGGAGATTGTGATCACTGGTTTGTGCTCATGTATGTCATGTGAGAGATGACATGGTTATTCCTTTATCTCTTTCCTCTATTGGTTGTGGTGAACTTGGGAGAGCATTGGAGACTTGTTACGAGAGTTGTTCTTGCAGGATATTAGCTTATGTATTGTGGATGTCCTTGATACTACATGGATTCACTTCTTTGAGATGTTGTGAGTGGATTGGTTATAGATTTGACATTATCTTTTGCAATGGGAGCTTCTTGGTATATATGTGGTAGGTATTACTCTTGAGGCTTGTGATTGCAGGTTGCAGATTGGATATGTCAGTGATATAAGATTCACTTATTATACCTTTGAGGTATGGATAGTTGGATGGGTTTGGCACTTGCTGTGGGTGCTATTTCAGCTATGGATATTTTGACAACTACGGATACATGTGATTACCTTTGGATTAGGTTTTTGTGCTTGGAATTTTGAGTTGGTACAGGATTTTATGATCTTCTAATGTGACAGGTTGGATGGTTTTCTCTTTGGATGGCTTCTATGTATGTCCAGTGAGAGTGGCATAATAGGAGGTGAGATCATTCATGTTTGAGATGCTGGATACTTTGATTTTTTTGCGGGTACCAGGATGGAGCACTTGGTGTATTTTGATCCATGATGGTGGATGTGCTTAGAGGGATTGTTCCCTTGTTCATTTATGTGGCTACGGATTGACCCTATGCAATGTATACAACAAGTGGGAGATTGTTCAGATAATGGGTGTTGCACACATTGCATAATATTGTTATTTTATTATTTTATTTTTATTATGTAATGTTGTACCTAGATAGACATGCAACATGTAAAGAATCTCATGGAATATTCTTGATGAGTTGTATTGCAACATTGTGATAATATTTCATGTAATTATTTAATATTGGGGAAAATAATTAAATGCCCAATATTAAATGTGGGGTTAGTGGGTTAGGTAGCACACAATTTTAGCACACGATTTATGTAATACCACTTGGTGGTTTTGTGGGACTTGCTACTATATAAGCAGCCACAAGGGTAGTTGTTGTAGAGTGACAAGGAGAAGACAAAAGGCAAGAGTCAAGTGGGACAAAGCTTGATAGGTTAGCCAAGGGAGAATTTGTGAAGGTTGAAAGCATGGCATGGGATGTGTGGATTCATGCTTGTTCACATGGTTTGCTCGGTTGTGGCTATGGCCATGAAGGCTTCCACGGTTGTATGGCAATGGTATTTTTGCTGAATAATACATGGTGATGGATGCTTTTGGAGGCTAGGTTTCCCAGGGTATATCTTGTGTCACATTTTGTGGGTATGTTGTCTATTCTCTTGCATGTAGATTTTAATTCCATATTTATTTTAGATCTATTATGGGTTATGTGGAAACAGTTATATTCTTTATTGCCAAGTTTCCTTACACCCTTGCTAACTCATTACTTCTTTTATCATGATTATTCTTCTCATAGAAGTTTTTTGGCATAGGATTTCCTATTTGATGAAAAGGCTCAAAAAGAAGATTTCATTGACCTTTGAATGATCCATAGGATTTCAATTTCATTTCCATTCGACCAAAGGAACTTGTCTTCATATCCATATAGCTTTCATTTTCAATATGTTCAATGATATCTATGTCCTTTTGAATCATCATTTCTTCTCTAGGACTTCTTTCATGAAATGTAAAAGTTGGCATATATGATAAAGAATTAAGGCTATATGGTTCACCTTGTTCACCTAGAAGCCAATTTTTAACTTTTTCATCAACTGATCTTTTAATCACAAGTTCATTGATGTCATCAAAAGTAACAGTCTCCATTCCTAGAGGGAATGTAGATATTTGTAGAAATTCATTGGTGCTTTTATCTATGTCAATGGTAGTGGTTTCAAATTGTGTCATAACATTTGAAGTATTGATGTTGTCAATAGATTGATCACCTTCAATGATCATGGAAGGATTAATAGGAAGATTTTATCCACATAGGAAGTCATCATCTGAAGCATTGAGGCACTAAGTAGGAATGAAAATAGTGTGAAATTCACCTCAACCCACATTTCCCTCATCTTCAATAATATATTCTGTAGTTGCTTGAGATTTTGATATTTATTTTTCTTTATCATTAGGATCAACATGATTGAATACTTTCTCCTAGGTTTGACAATTTTCACAATGATGCCTTGATACATTACTAGACCCTTCATCTTCTATAGGCACCATTTATCGACCATCTCCTTGATTAGACATAGAACCTTTGTCTTCTTTCATGCATGAAGATTTAGATGAGACATTTGGATCTAGTGATGTTCTCTTATCAAGAAAATAATTCTTGTAGGGGTCTTCTTTCTCAAGTTCTTGCAGTGTCTGAAGTAAAGAATGATGTACTTTATTTAGATCTTGGTATGCATTTTTGTAGAAGCTTTTTAAGAATTCAACCTGATTAGGATCATTGGGAGCATGATTTTGATGAGAAATAGGTGCAAGCATTGGGCTATTTTTCTGACCACCATTATCCATCCTTGATTCACATGAATCATTTTTATGATCAAACTCTTCCTTATAATTATATGTAGAACTTATTTCTAAGGATGATTTTGGCTATGAGAGAAAAACTGATAATCTTTACTATCATCTTCTTCTATCTTTTGCAAAGTTTGGAGCAAAGATGAATGAATCTTTTCTGGATCTAGTTTTCATCCACCATAGAAACTCTTCAAGAAGCTATCTTGCTTAGGATTGATGAAAATATAATTTTTTTGAGAGACAAGTGAATGTGAGATATCCCCATTATTCTTCATTACTAATTTAGATGAAAGAAATTTTGCAGATAGACCTTTATCTTTATATGTTGAACCTTTTTTAAATGAAGAATCATGATCATGAGAAAGAAACGCCTAATCTTTTCCATCATCTTTTTTGATCTTTTGAAAAATTTGTAGCAAGTAAGGATGAACCATTCTAGGATCTAGCCTCCTGCCACCATATAAATTCTTCAATAAATTTACCTATAGAGGTTCATTAGGAATTTGTTTCATTAAGTATGAAAAGTATTCCTCATCACTATCACTATCACTATCACTTTCTATTTTTCCCTTGTACCAAACCATGTTTTGAGTTTGAACCTCAGATAGAGTCACCAATATTCGATCTTCTAAATAGAGTTTCCAACCTTCATTCAAGGGAAGGTACCTTTAATCAACTAGTTTACTAATTGTTATTTACTTAACCTTGGATGTGACCAAGATTTTGTCTATTCCTTCTTGGAATAGCAACTATTTTTTCAATGACCACAACATTTTGACCAATAGGAGTTCTTCATAAGATTTTCCTAAATTATTCTTCTTCTTTTAGAACCTAGTTCACTTGATGGTATTGTTGAGTAATTCATCTAAACCTCCAGACTAGAGTGTTCAAATCTGAAATAATATCTTCTTGTGTGTCCTAAAAGCCAAGATTTGGTTCTAGAACTCTAAGCAGTTTCTCATGCGGCAATCCCATGTTTTTTCATCATAGGTGACTAACTAATATTTCTTATTTTGGTCCCTAGTAGAGTCACCAAAAATATATTGGTAAATAGATTTTTCACTGTAAAAATTGCTCAACAGAGTGTATGTGGAAAAATATTCACAACAGTTGGATAGGCCCTTGGTATGTGACCTTCCTCTACATTTAGAGGGGTAGCTCCCTCATATGATATAATTTTAAATTTTTTAAATAAAAATGAAATCAAAATTTAAAAGATGAGAAAGCTCATGATGATGAATGCACCACATGACTTCATAGCTTTCTTGAATTAACATAAATCGCTAATAAAAGCAATCCAAATCTACATTTGAGAACTATTACTAGCACAATGTTGATCCAAAGATTCATAAATATCTGCACAATACCATGAGAATGCTCAATGCAAAGAGAATCAACATTTCTAACAATTTAGATTCGGAGGAAGAGAACTCAAATTGCATGTTCCTTTATTCTCTTGCACCAAGAACCTAAAAGGAATTTCTAATTACAAAGACAAAATTTTGACGCACTTTCCAAATATCATCTTTTGATTAAAATTTTAGCATAGTGTTCCCTTTTCCTAAAATCCCAAAAAGTCCCTTTATAAAGCCAGAAAGATCCCTTTTATAGAGATGGAGGTTAAGAATTACCCTCTTGTGGTTAATAACTACTTCAAAAATATGTGTTTTGGGAGATCTTAATTAACCTCAACATAATTAACCAAGAATAATCAAATTCTTAGCATATTGCCAAATGTGACAAAAATCACTATTTTCAAGCATCACTCTTTTGTAGTCAACAGTTTGATGAAGAATCAAAATTGGGATTATAACAAAAAATTTCTTCATCTAAACTTTCGTCATATATCCACCATTCTTCCAGATGGTGGCTCCTCCTGCAACTTTACAAATAGAATAAAAACATGAACTTGATGTCTACAACTACAACTAAGGTGGCAGTTTTGCATATTCATCTTCAAATTCTTCTATCAAAAAATTCTTATGTCACCCTTTTCACATTGTCTTTGTAGAAAAAGATCTATATTTGACACATACTAAAGATTTTAAACTATATTAACAATCTATCAAATGGTTTGCAGAACTCCCCATGCTTCTGCTTCTTTTCTCTGGTCTTCATCATAGTTGTCTCTACTTTTTGGGGTTACATAAGCTCCATTTTTTTAATAAGATTTCTACACACTCCCGACGTCCATAGCCTGCTGCATAATGAAGGGCTGTATTTTTTTTTTAATCAAGTGCATCAACAACTACCATAGCTTCTATAAGTACTTCAACACATTTTACCTCTCCATAACCACAAGTAAAGTGCATTGCTGAAAAATACTACTCAGTAGCCAGCTATGGCATTCCTTTTTTACCAGATCCATGCAGACTACGTTGCAATTGCTTTAACATTTGATTGAACAATGGGTCTTTGGTTGTCTAATCTACCAATTATTTTATACTTGGATCATTGAGGAGCCTTGACATTGTAGAGAAATCAAATGGATTTGGAATTCCTTTGCTTGCATTTGATCTTTCAAAAGCTAGTGTGTACATTTATGTAGACATTTTGGCAAATAGTTTGAGTTCTTTGTCTATGTTCCTATGCTCTAGGTTGGCCGACTATCCAAATAACACTTAGTAAAATAGCTAACATGCCACTATGCTTACTCTATCTTCCACCATTTTGAATGCTTTGGGCTGCAAATTTTATATTTATCAAACACAATGTTTTATGAATCTCATAACTATCAATGAAAATATGAGAAAAAATAGGTAGCTCACATGTCTCCACCAATATCATCTTCAAACTCAGCATTTTGTTAAACAATTTGCAGGCTTTGTCAATGGTTGCCACCAATGTGATTGTGTTGGAAAAGAAAGGCAACCCACAGATAGGATTATAAATCTTCCTCTAAAGAGCTCACATACTTTGATATGTATATTCCTTCTAATTTCATGTGGTCAAATAAAAGTAAACATAAATAATTTGCTGCATCCTTCTCTATTCTGAATACTTTGGCCTTGACCATGTGGGCTATCACATTGGTGTTGAAATCCATTACTAGCTTCTTTAGCTCTTCACTTCAATCCAAGACTCAAAAATCATGTTCTTGAATGCTCGTACCCTATTCTATATCTCCAATTTTGCATAGGCAGCGAGGATGCCAATGTAACTTTTCATATGTCTCACCTCAGCTCTTATACGTGCATGGATTATAAGAAATACTCAAAATTCTTTAAAAACTATAGGCTCCTTCATTAATTCAATTTTCTTAGCACATGACTCCATTTCCCTTTTGCAAATTAGGTTCTTCTTCCTCTTTGAAAGTCAAACCTTCTTCTCATTTTGTTTTATCAATCTTTTTGTCCATTCTCAAGACCTAATTATTATAATCGGTTGTGCATTCTTGATACATCTGCATTGAAGTTACAGATTGGGGAAAAGAGGGAAGTTATAGGTAAGTCGATTAATTTATTAGAACTTTAAATCAATCCATTACTGATTAATTCCATTGAATGGAGCACCAGATGAAAAGTTGAATTGGTTCATAGTGATTCACTTTTAAATTCTCATCCTTTACTAACTTGATCAAGGAGGTTAATTAACTACCTTCAAAATATGTAATTTGGAGCTTAACCTTAACCTTTGAGATAAGAAGTTAAGGTTAATAGTGGGGGAGAAAATATGTGTTCTGGCCCCAAACCTTAACCTCTTTTTAGAAGGTTAATTTTGCAAGCTTATCTTAACCTTTTATAAAAAGAGAGGTTAATGGTTAAGCTTTCAAAATGAAATATGTGTTTTGACACTTAATCTTAACCTTTTGAGAGGTTAATGGTTAATGATGCAACCAAAAATATGTATTTTTGGTTCCTTCATTAACTTACAACAACTTTTGACTCAGAAGGTAGATTTCAAAAATTTGAAGTGTTGGATGAAGCTAGTGATTAGCCGAAGGATTTGAAATCATGAGACTACCAGTAATTGGATAAGTCTTCAAACACTTTAAAATTTTGAATTTTTAGGTCCTCCTACATATTTTGATTAAAAATTTTGAAATTTGGTTATGATAAATACCAGGCAGCAATATCACATATCTTTCTCAACATAGTCTTAATCCATTCAACTTTGAATACTTTAGGGAACACTAGGGTACAAGTTAACAATTTCTTAGCCATGAACTTATTATCATCCTTTAATATCACGTTTTCAAAAAACTTATCATAGGCATTTCTCATCTCAAAGTTTCCTATTTCTCTAATCTTGCATATATAGCACAATCCTACATTGTTAGCCATGATAACACAAGGATGAATTGCATATAATTCTCTTGATGAGTCTCCTTTCAATGCAATGTTCAATACAAAAAAATTGTTCATTACTACCCTTCAATACTTCCCTCTTCTCACTTGTATACATTGATGGTGCCATTTTTGTTCAAAAAAATTGTAAACTTACACTTTTGATCAGTGACACATGCTAGAATCTCTCTAAAACTTTTCACAAATTTATTTGTTTCTTCACTGTATAAATTTGATAGTTTGGCAAGGATAAATGAACCTCAAAATTGACTATATATGTTCAAATATGTAAAATAATCATTCATTTAATGCTCCCTACTTTTAGTAGGTTAATACATGACAATTATCTTGACTTACTCTATAAAACTTGATACACATACCTATAACTTCACTCAATCAGTATAAATACTCTCATGATACTGACATACAAAACTAACAATCAATTATTACCAGATTTTCAACTCAATACTTCACTTCAAATATTAACATTTTTCTTTAGGCATCTCCACTTATGTTCATATTGATTTCAATACATCTTGCACTAGAAACCAGTGTAGGATTTAGCAAATTGAAACACAGATCCATACATACCATTTGTGCCTAGTTTGTGGTATTATGATCACTTGATCCATTGGATTGGTTGACCTCACCATCATTTTTTGCATTTATTCTTCCTTCTTCCTTCTTTCTCTAGGTTTGATTCATTTAGTTTTTATTTTTTCAACTCCAATTTTTTTTTACCCCCTTTTTTCTCAATGCTTAACTATGGTACTTGATCCCTACAATTTTTTCTCAAATGACTAATTATACAATAGTGATAATAAACTACACTACCATTCATCCAACTTTTGGATCTACCTTTGAAATGTGTTCTAACACAATTAGATGTAATATGCCCATACTCACCACATAGCTAATAGTTGTACCATGTATTGTCTTTCTTAGGTGTGCTTCCTTGTCCTTTCAGTGTGCAATTATTCTTTTCCTTAGATTTTGAATTTTGTGACTTATGACCATATTTATAACACGTATAATAGTAACCTTCAAACCTAGATGTTGTTGGTGCTCTATTGACATTTGATCTACATTCATGTACTTGATGACCTTTCTTGTTGCACTTAAATAAATAACCATTGAATTTTGGTTTAGGATTTGACTAACCAATATTTCTCCTACACATGTTTGTTGTATGGCCTGATTTTCTACAATTATAACATGTAGGCTTCTTTTTCTTTGGTTGTGAAGTCACATTCCTTTTTTCTCCTTGTTTTAATGAGTCACCTTGCTTGGTACCTGAAAGGAACTCAACATAGCCCAATCCAAAAGTGTCATTAGGTCTCCTAGGTGCATTCATCAGTTCATTCAATAATTTCATAGCCTTCTTAGGTTTTTTAAATCTTTTCCATGAAATATTATTTATCTTTTAGTTCATTCTTCAATCTTTCATTTTTAGATTTCAAACAAACAATATAAAGATCCTTTCCAGCCAACTCATGGTTGACACCAAATAACTAATTTATAATGTCAAACTAATTGTGTATTAGGGTCTATACCTAAGTGATCTTTTCATCTAGTCTTGTAGTTACCTGCGTATTATTTTCTTCCACCAAAACTTTATCATCCTCAACCTTTCCCTTCTCCTCCAAGGCTTCACATAATCTTATTGACATCATTTCATTTTCTCTCTTTAGTTATTTTACTTCTTCATCTAGATTGTTGTTTCTCTCCAATAAATATTCTATTTGTGCATTAGTATCACTAGATCTACCTTCATTGCATATGCTCTCAATGCTTTCTTCCTTATATTGTATGTTATTTTGTTTAAGTGCTATCACCTTTCTTTGATCCAAGAACTTCCTCATTTCCTCTTTAGTAACCTTGACCTATTCCAAGGAAATATGCAAATCAACATTTTTGTTCTCAATAGTCTTTACCAACTTATAGGCTTCCATCTCCAATATCTTATTTCCAAGTGGTTAAAATTAAAATAAGAAAATTATTCTCTAATATAGTTTGTTGGAAATCTAATAGGGAAAATGAGATACTAAGAGGGGACGAGGGGGTGGGGGGGATGAATCAAGATCTACTAGTCTCTAATATCATGAATAACTCACAAACATGTAAAGTAACTCATAACACATGAACACAAAGATTTGGCTATGTAGAAATCCTCCAAGGCGAAGTTAAAACTACAATGGGGATGACACCCACAAATATTCACTACTACATGAATAAAGTTATCCTATTAGGTCTATAATTTTGATGACTTCTAATGATCTACCCTATGAGGAGTCTACCCTTTTAGGTGCTTACAAGAAATATAGTCTACCTTGATTAAAGAATTTAAACTTACAACTAAATAAGTACTTTTTAAAGAGATTTATAAAGGTCTATTAGGACCACTTTGTTAAGAGATTTAAACCATAGAACACCTATTAAAATGTATTAGTACTTGATTCTTTAATTTGAAGTAACATGCAGATAACAGATCTCCTCTATCCATTAACTGATCACCTCTTTAATATGATATGTCTATATCTTTTCACTTCACCACACTATTCAATCTCTACATTTTTTTGATCCACCTTCACCTTTGTATGCATGCAATCCTTCACACTTCACATGCACACAACAACCCTATGAAATAGGTCATAGAACTTCCTTAAGTACATGATTGGGTGAACCTTATAGATCTAAATCAATGATCTAGAATCAATCCTTTTACCACTCAAATCTTCCAATTTTTTGATTGGTGGAATTACTTGCTTAGGAATTAATGATCCTCAACAAAATGTGTAATAACTTCCTTGATCAACTCCTCAATCATGAAAAAATGCTTCCAACTTGAAAAAAATGGTTAACATAGATTTCAATGCCATTCCAAGCAAAAATGTTAATGATGTTACTCAAAACTTGCAACATATGGGCACTTAGAACAAATTATTTTTGGGCATGTTTTACCTTAGCATGAACTTTATAAATTGGCTTATATAACACCCAACTTCTACTATACTATAACTAACTCAGTATCCATGTGATCTGTGATTCACTCAACAATCATCTAAGTACTCGATGACCATCAACATGCTTGATAGTAACTACAACTCAACACTTGACTTAGAATATTTAGATGTCTTCATTCCTTTCCTCAAGCTTTTTCAGGCGACTCTATTGTAGTGATGACCAAATAATCTTGACTTGTGAATGACTAAGTATTTGACACTAATAGACAAAATGACTTATGGATTAAAATGATCATACATCATAAAATGATGGAAAGTTCTATTTCATTGTAGTTTCATAATAGGTCAAAATACCATATAAAATAAAATACAAAGAGTACAAGTACAAATATTTAAATACATAATTCTTCACTTGTGTTTGGAACAAAATCTATTTCATACGATATATTTAAATGAAAAACCATCTTGTAGAGAAAAGAATAAATAATAAAATCATATTATAGGAACATATGTGTAACTAAAAACATAGATAGTATTATTTTATTTATGTGGAACTAAAATCTCTCTCTCTCTCTCTCTCTCTCTCTCTCTCTCACACACACACACACACACACACACACACACACACACACACACACACACATCATATCACACAAATAGATTTATAATTAGATGCATGGATAGTATTATTTGTTTATGAGTAGATGAAATATACCATCCTACACACACATACACACAATAGGAGAGGTAAGTGTTTAAGACATTTGAATATTCACAACCCTAGATCTATTTCTATACATACTATAAGTGAAATATTTTTACCAAAGATTTGGTAAAAATTTTAAGGTTAAATGGATTTATATTGAACAATTTAAAATAAAAAATTATAATGATTAAATAATTAAATTATGAGAGAGAATATATAGATAAATAGAATGGAAATCTTACTTTTCAACTCTCATAAAAATAGATATATGACTCTTGTATATATGCAATTAAATCTTTTAGCCCATCTCAACTAAATATGATCCACCAAAATTTAGAGTTGATGGAGTTAGTTTTTACTACTTAAAATTTATATATATAATTCTAGAAATAACAATCTCTTAATCTCAACATTCTTGTAATGCAACTGCAAGATAAGTAGCTTTTGGTCTTGCTAAAATTCTATCTTGGAGCATAGAGGACATGAATCAACCATAGTGGAAGTTAAGAAAGTTATAATTATATATTAAATTATACAATTCATTTGCTTATTTACTCAAATTGTCATCAGTAATTGATGCAGGAGCATCTAGTGGTGTCAGGGCAATCCTGTATCACCAAAAAATATGCTTAGTGTTAGTTCATGTTTAATGTGTTTATTTTTTTGGATACCCATTTGGACTAAATCTAGAGATTCCAATTCTCATAGTTCCATTATTAGTTTTCAAGATTAGTATTTCTAAACACCTCAGGATATGTGCTAGTGTAGAAAAAGGTTATTTTGTAATTGAGCCATAATTATGATGAGTTAGAGGAATTATTGTACTTGTAATTTAAAGAATTCTAGAAAAAAATTAGATCAAAAGACTTGACACTTTGAAACTTATTATAGTTTTAAGTTGCCTAAGCATGCCTAATGATGCTTCAAAGTCAGATTTGAGGCACTAAACATCCTTGTATGGGCTTGAAAATTGGGCAAAAAGCTTATCCCATTAAAAAGACTTTAGAGCACATGGAAATCATTCCAAATATATAAATGGATAGTCAATCTGAGTCCTAGATCAAAAGTTATGCCTCCTAGAAGTTGGACTACCATTATTAGATTCTTCTAATATTGTGCCAACTTTTGACATGTCTTGTAGAACCTTTTGCTTTGGTGGTGGATTCCAAATGGAATATTCTAAAATTTGTTCCTAACCCTAAACCTAATTTAGTTTCCTTAAGGATTTTTCTTGTATTGTAAAAGCAGCTTTTGCAGACTTTGGGAAAAGGTACTACGAGAAGGGTTTTTCTCTAGAATCTTATAACATTGTAAGCCCATAGGGCATGTATTTGAGTCTATTTTATCTATATTGAATGTAATAGAATATCATTCCTGATAATAAGATTCTCCTTTTCTTGTTTTGTTCATTTTCTATTTGATTGTGCCCTCATCAAGTAGTATCATAGCTAGAGTTCCTAAGTGTGTAGACAGAGTGTTGATTATGACGTAGTTTGCACCAAGACTTTGTAGTTGTATGTTTTGAGATAGTGAGAAGATTCATCCATGAAGAGAGAATTATATAAGGTTCCAAGGTGTTCTCCTTAAGGTTAGAGCCCTCCAGAGATAAGTTCAGGAATTGCAAGAGGAGATTCGTAGAGGGATGAATCTTGTCATAAGGGATGAAAGTGAGGAGGACAATGAGGAAGAACATAATGTTTTGCAGGAAGGGAAAAAAGAAGGAGAAGTCCTAAAATAGGTGGAGGAGAAGAATAGGGCCATTTACAAGGTGGGAAAACGACCTAAATTTGAGGTCGTATGTATTCAAAAAATCTAAACCCAGATGAGATTGTCAACTAGATCAATTAGATGGAGGAACATTTTGAGTATGACAGTATTGAGGACCCTGATAAGGTTAATTTTATAATGTGATGGAAAGAGATTCAACTAGAAAGGAATAGAATAAGGAAGGATAAAATCACAAGATGGGATTGTATGGTGGACAAACTAAAGAAGCACTTCATTCCTATTGACTATGAGCTTGACTTGTTGTAGAAGATGCAAGGTTTAAAGCAAGTAGGAAAATTTATCTAGGAATATACATAGGAGTTTTATCAAGTCCTTATTAGGATGGGTAATTCAAAAGGAAACAAGGAGAAGGTTTCCCATCACCTTAATGGGTTAAGACCTAGCATTCAATAGGAGCTAAGCTTGGTTAGAATGACCCACATTGAAGAGGCATACCAGTTTTCCATGCAAGTTGAGGAGAAGATAAAAAAAATGTTTTATTGTAGGAAAAGAGGGCATGGTCAAGGAGGAAGGGGCAGCAATAGGTTATTTTGTGGCTGAAATGAGGACCATAGGAAAAATGAAGATGTGGGTACCAACCAAAACTTGAGGAATGAGGGTTTCAACCACTCCCATGATCAAATATTTGGAGACCAAAGAGATAGAGGTAGAGGACATGGAAAAGGTTTCAAAAAGGGAGGGTTACATGGTATATGTGTTCACTACAATGAAGGCCATCTCATTTATGAGTGCCCTCAACACCAAGGAATGCCATATATGAGAGTTGATGGTCTAGCAAGGGTTGCTCATGGATAATGATGCCAAGTCATCACATTCAAAGGATATAGAAAGATGAAAGGTTTTGATTAATGAAAGAGTCTTTCTAAGCAGTAACAATGAACTTGGATGAAGGATGCATTTTTTTCATATTGGGTGCGACTATGAGGGTAAATGCTATAATGTGATTATTGATGGTAGGAGCATTGACAGCTTGGTATTAGAGGAGATGGTCTCAAAACTAAAGTTGAAGAGGGATAAACATCCCCATCCATATCAAATTTCCTAGGTTTAGGGTGATCATAATGTCTTGGTTAGTGAACAATATTTGGTATAGTTCAAGATTGGGAGTTACCATGACAAGGTTCTCTGTGACATCATCCTGATGGATGTATGACATTTTTTGTTGGGAAGCCTATTGTAGTATGATAGGCATGCTATACATGATGGTCATGCAAATGCATATTCTCTAATGAAGGATGCAGTTCATTACAAGTTGAAGCCCTTGTTAAAGGAGGGTGAAAAGTTATGTAGTAGTGCTAGTGTATGTCTTGTTGATGGAAGAATTTTCTTGGATAGCATGAAATATTAGCATATGTGTTATGCTTTAATTCCTAGAAAGAATAAGGAAGATAGTAGTGAAGTTCCAATTCAATTTTTGGGTCTATTAAGTTAGTATGGAGATATCACATTTGATAATCCTAGAAGGGTGTTTACCAGTAAGGAAAATTAGTCATCAAATAGATTTAGTCCTTGGAGCTAGCTTTCCTAACAAGACCCCTCATAGGATGACTCCTATCGAGACTGATGAACTAAATAGACAAGTTCAAGAGTTGTTGAGGAAAGGTCTAATTTGAGAGAGCCTAAGTCCATGTATAGTACCTTCAATACTAGAAAAAAATAAGGATGGAGAGTTGAGGATGTGTATAGACACTCATGCTATAAACAAGATAGCCATCAAGTACCAGTTTCCTTTACCAAGGATGGATGATCTTATGGATTGCTTGAATGGAGCTTAGTACTTCACAAAGATAGATCTCAAGAGTTGTTATCCCTAGATATAGATAAGAGAGGGAGCTAAGTGGAAGATTTCATTGAAGACTAAGGAGGATCTATATGATTGCTTAGTCATGCCCTTTGGACTGACCAATGTGCTGAGAACCTTCATGCGACTTATGAATAAGGTAATAAAGATTTTTTTACAAATTTTTTTTATTGTATATTTGGATGATATATTTAATTTTAATAAGTCTCTGGATGCAATTTTTTTGCACATTTATAGTATCCTTGAAAGGTTGAAGGAAGAGAAATTGTTGATAAATTTAAAGAAGTGTAGCTTTATCAAAAAGAAGTTAGTTTATTTTAGGTTTGTTGTATCAGTTGATGGTCTCAAAATGAACCTAGAGAAGGTGAAGGTCATCCTAGAATGGCCTACTCCAAGGTCTTCCACTGAGGTGAATTCATTCTACACTTTAGCTAGTTTCTATAGGAAGTTCATTAAAAAATTCAGTAGTATATTTACATAGCTGACTGAAACAATGAGAGGGGATAGAGAAGAGTTCAAGTGGACTACAAGAGTTGTAAGGAACTTTGAGTTGCTAAAGAAGAAGGTGATAGAGAAACTTGTGTTGGCACTTCATGATTTTAAAAAAGTGTCTTGGGTGGATTGTGATGCTAGTGGTAATGCTATTGAGGATGTATTGAGCCAAGAAGTTAAGATTATTTCCTATTTCAGTGAAAAATTAAATGATGCAAAGAAGAAGTATTCTCTTTATTACCAAGAGTTTTATGAAATAGTTTAGGCCTTAAAGAAATGGAGGCATTATTTGTTTCAAAAATAATTTTTCTTATATATTGTAGCCAAGGTAAATTGAATCAGATATATTTGAAATGGGTAGAGTTCTTGCAGAGCTATACATTGTATTGAACATATACAAGTGGAAGATATAATAGGGTTGCAGATGCATTCAGTAGGAGACAATTGTCATTGAAAAAAATACAAATTGAAGTGGTTGGGTTTGATAAACTCAAGAATCTATGCTCTAATGATCCTAACTTTGCAGAGGCTTGGAAGGCTTGTAAAGAACTTGTTACTCTAGATAGAACTAGGTGGTTGGGTTACATGATGCAACATGGTATGTTGTTCAAAGGTAGTGAACCATGTATTATAAGGAGTTCCATAAGGGAGAACTTGATCAATGAGATGCATAGTGTAGGATGGAAGGATAATTTGGTTGAGATAAGACCATTGCCATTGTTAATGAACAATAGCTTTTGCCTTAATTATCACAAGATGTAAAGAAGTTTGTGCAGAGTTGTTAAGTATGCAAGATAGTCAAAGGAGTCAGTCAAAATACTAGACTGTATCATCCATTTCCTATTCCATCAAAGCCTTAGGAGGACATAAGTATGGATTTTTTTCTTAGGTTTCCAAGGACATAAAGGAGTAATGACTTTGTATTTGTGATGGTTGATAGGTTCTCCAAGATGATGTTTTTCATTTCATGTGACAAGACTCAAGATGTAGTGCATATTGTAGATTTTTTTTCTAGAGAGGTGGTGATGCTACATGGTCTCCCAAAAAGTATGGTTTCTGATAGAGATCCTAAAATTGTTGGGTATTTCTACAAAATTTTGTGGAAGAAATTAAAGACATAATCGAAGCTCAGTTCTACACATAATCCACAGACTAATGGCTAAATAGAAGTGGTGAATAGAAGTCTAGGAAATTCGTTAAGGTTTTTAGTAGGAGATAATCCAAAGGTATAGGATTTGATTCTACCACAAGTAGAATTTTCTTACAATAATTCTATGAATACAAGTGTTGGTAGATCACCATTCTAAATTGTGTATGGGAGTAGTCTAAGGTGGTGTGGATGAACCTATTCATTGGATGTGTCATGGATAAATTCATATTTTACATTGTCTTTAATATGGTTTCAATGTTATTTGAGGACCTAAATAGAATTTGGATTTTATTCAAAAAAAAATTTAAGTCTATAAAAGTCATTAAAAACATAGTGACTTTCAAGGTCCTGAAAAATATGAAGTGTGATAAAGCCATTAAAATTTATCAAAATAGAGTGGAAATAGTTTAATTGGAGTCTTAAATTCATCTCTATCATATTTTATTTTTTTAGGGAAAGTTTGAAGTCATTTGGATAATAATTGTAAAATTTATTCAAAACTTGCCAAAATTGTAATGACAACTTTTGCAACTTGGTAACAACTTTTTAAAAGTTGGTTTAAAATGATAATGAGTAGTTTTAGGTTTGCTACAGAGTCTAATGTGCTTCCAATTATATATTTTTGGGCTCTAAACTATTAAAGTTTAAGTTGGGGAAATTTGAGGAAGGATTTGGAATGGAAGAAAACTTATATTGATGTTATATATTTTAGTTTTCTTGTTAGTTGTTCCTACAATTTCTCTAATATTTTGATTGATACAAAATCATATTGAATGATCTAGACCAAAAAATTATATTTTTAGGAACTTATATGAGTTATCTATCATTTGGTTTTATTTTGGATAATTTTCATTACATTGGGAAGATGTTATGACTATTTTGGTGAAGACTGGTCAGATTCTGTTATAATATAAACAATTTTTAGGAAACTGCAATAACTTTTATTTCCTTTCTTAGATTTGGATACAACTTGGGGAAATGATGGTAATTTACTATTATTGAATATCAAAAAATTAATTGGTTTATTTATTTCATTTGTGAAATTTATAAATGACTAATTAAGGTTTTTTAAATTATGCCCTCATTGAGAAATTATTCTTAAAAGTTGCAACATTCTTGCATTCATTTGAATGGCTAGAAAAGATTATAAATGAGAATCCCTACCTAAGAATTGAGTGGAATATTATATTTGAAGTTTTATATTAATTCTACTTACCCATTCTTTGTTACTTTATTTTTAATCCAACCCTAATTAGGCCTATTAGGTCTTTGAACATAGTAAGGATTAAGGAATGCTAGAGTGGAGTTAGTTCTACAACTTTGAAATTTTGTGAAAGACCCATAAAGCACACTTACAATTTTCTCTATACATCAAGTGGTATCAGAGCCCAAAAGGTCTAGGTAAAAGGTATTTTTTGGTTGTTTTTTTGTCTTTTGTAGGTTGAAGAGGGAAGATAGATATCGAGAGACTAGGTCAAGAGAGAAAAGAGGAGAAAGGCCTAAAAAGAGGTGTCAAAGACAAGAGGAAGAAAGGTAAAAGAGACTTGATTGAAAATGGATTTATTTACAAAATTGATGCATGGCAATTTAGGGTGAGGATTTTTTGTAAATACAATAGGGAAAGTAAATCTGAGAGTGGGGAGGGGGGGCGAGGGGGAGGCAATGAATTCGTACTTAAAACTTCAACCTTAAAATTATTCACCACACATCCATCTCATAATTTATGCATGTAAATTGAAATACCAAATTAAGCATATAAATACATAATATGAAAGTAAATAAATATTTAATGCATGTATGACACAAGATATTTGGTTACTCATAAACCCTCCAAGGAAAAGGTAAAACTAAGGTAGTGATGACACCCACAAATATCAACTACTACAATAATAAAGAGTTATACTATTTCACTCATATGCTCTATGTCTATACTTCTGACAGTTATAGAAGTATCCTTCAAATCTTTGTGTGCTTATGGTCTTGGTTTTGCATTCATGTGCTTAATATCCTTGTTTGTTGCATTTGCGGTAGTGACCTATAAAATTCTACTTAAGATTGTGATTTTTAGTCTTGCTCCTACAAACATTGGAAGTATGACTGATCTTACCACAATTATTACAAGTAAGTTTGGAATTCTTACCTTTGTTACTACTCTCTTCACCACTTTTAGATGATTCTACTTCTTTAGTGTTGTTGTACCCTAATCTAGTAGCATCAGTATTGGATCTAGGAGATCTCATCAGTTGCACAAAATACTTGATAGATTTAATAGGTTTGTTGAAACTTTCAGATTACACATTTTCTCTTTTTAGATCATTTGTCAATTATTCATTCTGCAACTGCAGTGGTGTGATCTCAATATCTTTTTTATTTAATTCATGATTAGCAATCATCATTTGATTAGATATTTCTAATTGATGTCTTTTCTTCCATTCTATTGGCTAGTATTATTTTTTCATCTTCAATCATGACTTTGAGTTCTTCAACTTTCTTCTTCTACATGGTCACCTCACACAACAATAATTGTTGGACTTCTTGTAGATTTCTAACGTCTTCAATTAGGGTTGCATTATTTTATATCAAATCTACAACTACTACATTAAATTCACTTGTGAATCCATCTACAAATAATTTAGTAGTGTCAATCTCTTAGTAATGTCTATCATTCTCTTTAATAGCTACCCCTTTCCTTATTTTCAATGATCATTTTAACTCATCTCTTACTTCATTCAGCTGATGGAGGGCAAAATGTATTTCAATCTTCTTGTTTTCAATATTCTTTCCTAACTTGTAGACTTCCATCTTCAAGATCTTTCCTCAAAGCTAAAAAGCTTTATTTTTGAGGCTTTGATACCAATTGTTGTAAATACAATAGATAAAGTTCATTCACCAAACATCCATCTCACAATCTATGCATGTAAACTAAAATACCAATTTAAGCATATACATCCATAGTATGAAAGAAAATAAACAATCAACACATGTATGATACAATATATTTGGTTACCTAGAAACCCTCCAAGGAGAAGGTAAAACTAGGGTGGGGATGTCACCCACAAATCTCCACTAATATAGTAATAAAGTGTAACCAATGAAGGTTACCATGTTTTATCATGAAACATGATCTACCTTGTGAATGGTCTACTCTATTAAAGGCTTACAAGATTGTTAGATCTTACCCTATCAAAATATTTCAACACCCTATTAGAAGTGTGCCTAGTAAAAGGACTTTAACTTACAATGAAGTAAGTTTCTTGTTAAAGGATTTACAATAGCCTGTTAAGACTACTCTATTAAGAGATTTAATTGATTCACCTATTAGAATGTCTTAGTATTGATCCTTTAGTTAGCACTCTACTACTAGATAAAGGATCACCTCTTTCTTGATGTGTACTTGATCCTTATTGATTATATGTATCTCTACTATCTTCTAATTCCTTTCCTCTATTCTCCTCTACCTGATTCTGCAATGTGTCTCAATTTACAACTCATTGGCCACCATGAATTCTTTTTTTGTACATGAAAACTTCTCTCTTTTCTCCTTCCACATAGATAAAAAGTTTAAGGTTTGTCCTCAAAAAGACCTAGGTGACTTAGGGTTAGGTATGAATCAGTGATTAAGGTAAAAGTACAAAGTTGTGTCACTTTTCAGGCTAACTTATCAAAACGAGTGAATTTGAGTATTTCTATCTAAAAACTATTATTTTTCAAACATATGATCAGGATAAATTCATTCTAGCTAAGTTATATATGGTCTCACACTTTTCCAATTAAAAATGTCTATTAAATGCATGTTTTATACTAGTTTGTATCCAATTACTAAAGAAATAAAATTATTTCAGAAAAGTGGCATTTCAATAAGTCCTACTTTTTTTAATGATTTTTTTTAATAACATATAAACACCATTTTATAGAGCTCAAGTTCAAGAATATTCTCATATAGAGTTTATAGTGTTTTAATTAGATATAGTATAGCGTAATTAAAAAATTCTTCAAGCATGTATTTTAACACTAAAAAAGACATTGATTTTGAGAAAGAAAAAAATATACATTCTAGAGGAGAGAGTCCTCTTCTAGAATGTATAATTTCTCTTCTAGTTAGAATAGATTTGTTTTGAAAAATGTGGTGGGAGATGAAATCTATCAATTTTAGGTGAGTTGAAATTTGAATTGTTATAAAAGAGAAAATATAGCTCTAAAGTCATTTTAAAAAAAATGTTCTAGCTATAGATGTTATCTAAGACATAGTCTAAGATCAAAGGGAAATATGTTTATATCCATATAGTTTTGTGGTTGGAACTAGACCCCTAATCTTTAGCTTTTTAGCACCTAGAATTCATCTAAAAGAATTAGGAAAATATATCAATTCTTATTCCAAAGAATTACTAAAAATTATAATCCTAAACTTCATTAATTTCTAAACATTTCATTAATTTACTTCAATTTTAAATTCAAAATAATAATACGAGTTTTATGTCATTGAAGGTGAATAGTTATACTTTTGTTAGCCTTTTCTTGTACAAAAAGGTGACACAGGTTTGTGCTTTTACCCATTATTCATCCATATTATCTCTTAATCCTTCCCTTTATCTAATTGGTTGCATGTATTACATAGGGATTCATAATAAATATTCATCCTTATCATCTAAGATCACAAAAAAATCCTCAAGTTGGGTCCAAAATGGTCTACATAGTAGTTTGTACCATTACAAACAACTATGTGAAAACTATATTACTTGGCACTTGAAGTCCCTGATACTTGACATCAACTGTAGCTTCAATGTTGTAATTAAACCTCTAAATGACTTAGTATCCATTGATCACTCAACATTTGAATGACTTGACACTTACTATCTACTTAGTACTTGAGTGACTCGATATTACTACATATCTCTCTATCAAAATATACTATCTGGCAACTTATTCTTGACATGTATTACTTGTTTGGCATGAACTAAGTAAATTACTTAAGTATCTTGTCACTCATATGTCAAAACCAATTTGAGATTAAAAATCTCCCCCTTTGACATGAGTGACAAAATACTTGGTCAAGCATGAATAACCATATCCTTTCAAGCATAAGTTAGATAATATCCATTTACATACAAAATTTCAAAACTTCAAAGTTTTGCAAAACCTATGACTCATTATTCATTACCTCAAAATTTAATAACTCCTCCTAACTTGATTGTTTTATTTTGAAATAAAAATTGAATACTCCTTTTGAGTATATTTTTCATATGTTGACTTGCTGATTCTCTTTGATGTTCAAACTTATCTCTCCTTATCATGCATTCTCCTCCTGTATTTATTCTCCTTCTTTTGACACTTATGTCATGGGTTGTATACTTATAGTTTTTTGTTTTGAAAAAGTTTTATGGACCTCAAGTATTATCTTTAAAGCTACATCCTAGTTATTACAAGCTACCTCCAATGATTTGATTTGGATGACCAACTTGAAAGAAAGATGAACTACACCTTCAAGTGTAGAAAGATGAGGATCTTTCTACATTAATGTCTCTATAAAGGCTAGCTCCTTCTGAAGTATTTCCATATGAGGGGTCAAAATGGATTGGACACTGATGAGTGTAGTTTTAATATTTGCATCTTGAGGATGTAGAGCTACCAACTAACCTTGGGAATTTGTCAAATTCCTAAAGTGCTTCTGACTCTAAGATGGAGAATGAGGTAGAGTTCTACCTATTTTCTTCATATCTCCCTCCAAATTGTCAATACGACATTGCACTTCTTGTGGGAACAAATTTGTATCACACAACTTGGTGTAAAGTGCAAAAGTATTCTCTAAGACTTTCTTTACACTCTCAATATTGGTTTCTAACTCAACCTAACTAAGTGAAATAACACTTGATATCTTTTCATTGACTTTTCCTTAAAATTTTCTTTCAAACAATTCATGTAATTTTACATTGGAATCCAAGTCTGCATCATTGATCTATTCTACAATGTTTACCAACTACTCCATTATAGGCTTGTCTTCTTTAGGTGCTAGCATGATGAATGCATCAAGAAAGATATCCTTGACGTCTTGTAATTATTTCTTTTGCTCATGCTCCCTTTTGAGTAGTTCTTGATGCTTTTTCTTTGCAAGTGCATCTTGTAGTATGCCCATTTGTTTAATAGTGATTATTGCAAGGTCAAACTTTGGTAAAATAATTACTTCATCTAAGTTGACAGCACCAAATGATGTAACCTCATATACCATGTATGTATTAGGACTAGGCCTTGATGAGTGTAGTGGTGTAGCTTCTACACTTGGCCTATGATGTTCTTGACTTGGAGGAGTAGCAGTTGCTAGCAAAGCAACCAATGTTTGTATTGCTAATTTCTCCTCAAGCTTTGTAGTCAAGTTTGATGTTTTAGTCCTATCATTTCCTTTCCTTTTAATTTCAATTACACCTTGAACTTGTGTTCCAATCTATGCATCTATATAAACTTCTAGTACTAACATAGTGTGAATAAATTTTCTAATGTTTGTCATGGATTTCTCTTTTCTTTGATACACTACAATAGTAATGTAGGTTGTATCATAGTAAATTGAGGGGTTTTTGATATGTCTTGTGTTTCCACCTATGCAGATGTTTTCTTTGCCTTCTTAAGTTCATCTACACTCACCAATGTAGGATGATTACATAGTTGTGCCTTGGTAGTGGTGTCTAGCAATATCTTTTACATATCCTCCTCTATCAGGGGGATTGATATTATGAGTCACATTGTCAGAAATATTTTTGATCTTTATAGCTTTAGTGTCTTCTTTTATCACATGTTGTGGATTGGCACTCACCATTTGTATATCTGGCATACACTATTTTGTTTTCTTCTCACCTTTAGTTGTTACATGTGTATCTACATTTGTCTTGGTTCCTTCCACATGTGCATCTATCTCAGTATCAACTATAGTAACCTTTCTTACTTCTTGTTCAACTTTTTCATCACCTACCTCAACAAGTGTCTACTCAATTGCCTTAGGTGTTGTCAGTCCATAAATTACCTTTCATAATTGGGTACTCTACTAAAGAACATCTTCAATCTTGTTCTAGGAAATGTTAAAAGCTTATTACTTTGGAGAAGATTTTTTTGCATACTTCTTAATGGCCTTTGTCATCTCAGATCTATCTAAATTTGGCATCACTCTTGCAAATATAGTTTCTCTTATATTTCTCTTTGTTGTGAGACTATATTGACTATATTTCCATATTTTCTCAGCTATATCATATAAATTATTTGGTAGAGATTTGGAAACCTCAATTAGAGTCATCTTAAATATTTCCATCATGGCATATAATGACTCTTCTACCTTATCTTTATCTAACTTTCCAAGCTTATCAAATTCAATATGTGAAAATCCACTCAAATCTATATTATTCCATATATTTTTACATAGATTAGCCAAATCATAAGAAAGACTATGCTTACCACTTTGAATTCGATATTATCATTAGCTTTTGTCTTTTCCTCATTTGATTTATCTGGAGCAATGCACTTTCTCCTTTATTTCTGCTCAAACTCATCAACTCGTATAGCTTTCCTAGCCATCTTTTCTTTTGGCTTTGCCACTTCTTAAGCTTTCTTAAGAGTAGCTCATGTTGTGGTTCTGGTAGTTGGAACTATAGGCTTAAGATTTACAACCTTCTGTGTTTTGCTAATTGCTCGAGCTTCAGCTTTCCTCTTCTTCTTCTGTGCGACTATAGGTGCTTCACTGGATTCTTCTCCCTCAGCACCTTCTTCAAGCTCAACTTCCTCTTCACCTTGATCTTCTCATTGAAATTGGGTTAGGGCTAGTGGTGCTTGAGTAGGGATATATTCTTCTTCATCATCTTAATTGTCTTCCTCTTCTTCATCTTCCTCTACTCCATGACCAAATTTTTCTTTAAGATTCTTAGCTATTTTATTCTTCTTTCTTATTATTGATGCTATCTTCAAGTCCATAGTTATCTTTGATTTTGAAACATCATAATTTCCAAAGGTAGTAGCCTTATTATCTACCTCTTCTACAAGAAAATTTGTAATTGCTACAGATGCCTCATCCACATTAATCTTAGATCCTAGAGGTCTTGACCATCTTACCCCAGGTGAACCCACAATAGTGGGTTACACTTTTTTTCCTAAATTGACATTAAACTATGAATTTTCAAGAAAACTTTCACTTTCGGATGCAAATTACCATTTAACGGTTAGGAATTTGAAGATGAAGTAAACTAGAGTCTTTTAGGATTTTCTGTGTAGAATCTAAATATATATATATTTCTAAAAAATTTGACTTGATTTGATTGAATTATTTTTTCTCCCATAAAAACTGGTATGTTATCAAAAACCTTATTTTTAAAAAGTCACATTGTTTTTGACACACATAATTTTTTTTCTACAATAGATATCAATGTGATTATTTCAAATTTAGTTTTTTAACATCCATACTAAAACCATGGAGGTGATCTAATTTTTTTATCCTTAGTAATTCATATTTTATTAGCATTTAAAGTTGACCTAACATGAATCTGGACATACATGGCTTTTGACACATGTAACTTATTATATATTCACCTAATTTCAAAATTTCTTTTTTTGATTGATAGAGGACTTGAATACAAAGACCATAGTTATTTTTTAAAAAATCTTTTTCTCTTAGTTACTATTTTTCCATGAGCGTTCAATATAGAGATTTATTTTTTATAATGAACCTCTATTCAATTCATGTGCAAAATGTATACCTAAAAAATTCAAAATGTAGCAAATTCATAGTCATTAAAAAGCTCATTTAGAGTACTTCTATCATGAAAAATGACATGATTTCAATGCTCCATCTGGACCTAGTAATTGAGCTTGGAAGCCATGAAAACAACTGAAACTATTATAGAATTTGCAAAAGACATCTAGTTTTCTAGTTTTGATAGAAACTAACTTTCTATCAAAAGTTTTTAGATAGTTTCGATAGAAACTATTAATATTTAGTTTTGATAGAAACTAAATAGATTCTATCAAAACTATTTGGGCTGATTTTTTTGTTCTAAATAGTTTCGATCAAAACTATTTAGGACCCTATTTTTTCATTTACCTAGTTTCAATTGAAACTACCCTTGGAAGTACAACATGTACATATGTGACATTAGTATCAACTAAAAAGAAAACATCATTAAAATGTTTCTCAACTAGTGACACTAGAATCCTATGTCTTTGTTTCATTGACTTCTTGAAGTCCCCAAAGTAACTAGTCATAATAGACTCAAAATTCTCTCCCATTTTCTCAATTAATTCACTTATTTGTACTGCAATAGACCTATTTTTCTTCCAAGCTACTTTACCAAAGGAAGGAAACGTGTTCTACACATAGAAAAAATATACATACAAGTATTGATTTAAACTTGCATTGTGCAGTCTTGGTTTTTCTTATGGCTCCCAAGTTTTTTGATAATTGTTGCAATTGTACCTTGAGAAGGTCATAAGTAGGATCCTTCTTCACTATTGTATATTGTACTACAACAACAATACAAGGTACATTTTTCAACCTTCTTGATTGAAAGAACTTGTGTGAGATAATCCTTACTGCAAAAGCAATTAGGGGATTTGTGATGGTATCAATTGTCATTCCTCTCATGTTCCACACTACCCCTATGTTTTTCCTTATTACCTCTTTTTCTCCACTTCTCATGGTTTTGGGTCTGTCTTGGGTTGGATACCCTTTTACCCTCTACAAAATATTCTTAGTAATCTTGATCAATCCATTTTATAACCATAAATAATTTTTGTGAACTTTTCTAAGAATAATATTAATCCATTCTTTTCTAAAATTATTTAGAAAATCTAGGGCACAGGTTAATCCTTTTCTCTCTACAATCTTGTATTCCTCCTTTATTACACCATTATCACATGGTTTTCCATATAGGTCTTTGATTTCCATATAACCTATGCTACCCACCTTTCATGTGTAACAACATCTCATATCTTGAATCATTAAGATTTGTGGTGGTATCATGGATAATGCACCAGACATGTCTTGTTTATAAGAAATGTTGGGAATATTGTTGAAATTTGGTTCTCTAATCTCATTTCTAATTAATTAAAAAATTAAAACATCCTTTCCCTATTTCACATTAGTAGTAGAAGAACTAGAAGCCATTTTTAATACTCAGGGTTTGCAAAAATTCAAACAGCGTAGCTCAACATGTGATAAATACCTTCACAAATTTGATGAATGGTGTAGAATGGTGGTTGAATTCACTCTACAAATGCTTGGAATGATCTCTTCAATTTTCCTTCATCTCTTGATGATCGCTCCAATTTCAAATGATGTCAAATGATTCAAAAATTGATCATTTAGACCTTAATATTTTTAAACTAATGCTCAGTGCTTACACAACTGTAAGCTTGGCTTGAATAGAAATTTCAACTCACTCGACTTCCATGTAGTTTCCTTTACTCTAGGAAACCACTATGAGCTTGGTCAACACTATCACTTATAATAGTCAAACATTAACTATATTTCACTCGGAAACCATAGTGAAACTTTTCAAGCTCAATAGTAACATGAGAGCTAACAAAACTTAAAGATTTCTTCCACATTCTAAACAACACTTTGCATCTTTTTTCATGCAAATATAATCTTTTTACAACTAAATACTTGAAACTAGTGTATAATAAATCATTTAAATATCATTCCCATACATACCTCTTGATTTCTTAATTAGAGGTGATGTGATCACCTGACTCATTGGGTGAAGTGATCCCATCTGAACTTGATGTGCTATAATCTTCCTTTCTCTTCCATGTCTTGATCTCATCTCTAACATTCTCAACATCTAACTTTCCTTTGCCTTTGTATAACTCACTACTAGGTGCCTTTGATCTTGTTGGACAATTCCTGCTTATGTGATCAATATTTAAGCAACTAAAACATGTAGTTTGATTCTAAAATGTTTTCTTATGCAATTTTTAGCAACATGTCTATTGGTGTTTGAAAATCCTATAGGTTTCCAATCACCCCAATGAAAACAAGACACATCTAGGGGCAGCTAATTCCCATCCTTAACACATCTTTTTTAGACATCAAGCCAACTATAAGGCTTGACCCTTCTTCTACTTCAAGCTTTACAAAACCTAGGTGGGTGGAGCTCAGATTCAATCAATATGGTACCAGTACAAAAACATATTCCTGAATCTATCAAAGCAGATTTAACCCTTATATCTCCTAATAACTCATGCAATAACATAGATCTACAGTAGCAAATTGAAAATCTAGGAAATTCACAAGCTGAGTGAGGTCATTCTATTGTAGCTCTTCAACATGAAAGGGAAAAAATGTTTGATTATTAATGTTGAATTCAACAAAACCCATAATATGCAGTAGCATGAACAACTAACCCTATAACTGATCAGTGACATCTATGTTCAATTTAAATCTCATTCTTACCTAATATCCCCCTTAATAAACTTGCAACCCTATTGATTTCTCTAAAGCATTTACATAACTCCTTGAATTATAAGAAATAATGAAACAACATACAGTCTTAGGGGACTGCAACTATGACCTAGGCTCTTTGTTCAAAGATCATAAAACATTGAAAATTCCCTGAGAAAGGAGACAAGATCTAAAATGAAAACTCAAACACTTGTTGTTCTTTGTATTGATTTCCTTGAAATAATATATTCATATGTCTAAATTTAAAACAAAGAAAACCCCTAATAGATTTGAACTATTTGCATTTGTCTTCACTATTGTTGTTCATACAAGAGAAATTGCTAAAGAAAAATATCACATCACAGTATGGGAACACATCAAAACTAGAACCAGAACATGGTCTCATAGTAGTGAGTGGTTTTTCTCCAAAGACTAGAACCAACAATGGTCTCACAGTGAAAAAATGGAACCCTTACAATGGATGAGAGAAAGAAATATATAGACAAAGATGAATTCCCAGATCTGATCTCAAAATTACATGTGTCCACTTGAAATTCCATCTTCTACTGTTGAAAACCTCTTTCACCTTTCTACCCATTTGATTTTATTTAGTTTTTATCATTATATTGTAACTAACTTGTAAATATCTCTACCCAATGATGAAAACCATTCTGTAACCGAAAATCTAAACTGCATCAAGAATGCTGAAGGAATTAAGAATTAACTAATCTAAAACTAACCAAATTTGACCCCAACTACATTTTTACCATGTTTTACCAAGCTTCTAATAGGACTTTTAATTTTTACCAATTTCACTGAGAAGGCTCCAAATTTCACATTTCTACCTATAATTCAAACCAATGAGTTCCAATGCAAAAACAAACGCCATAATTAGAAAGTTTATTTTCTCCTAGTTCTGGCAATATATAATATTGCTATGTTTGCTTACTGGAAACACCCTAAAATTCTATTTAAAAATCACTCCCTCTATTATAAGACTCAAGTCTGCATAACTTAATTTTCAAAAATTTAAAAGTTCTAAATTATCAACTTTAGATTACAACCTTTTTGAATTTAAATCTTGAACGTGCACCCCATTTTTGAAAAGCATTTTAAAAATATTTTATTTTTTCCCTTATGTCTCCATTTGGGTCAACCAAGCTTTGACCGAGTACTACATGTTGCTTCATGATTGGTCGACCCATGCCATCTGATGCCATGTGACATCTTTTGGTTGGCCCAAAATCTGTATCTGCTACATCACCACAAGTCAGGCCCGTCGCCATGTGTCACTTTTCTCCATCCCTGCATTCCTTAACTTTTGAGAACTTCCATCTTGCAAGGATCCGTTGATCGTTGATCTATCTGTGTGTTAGCATCTAGTGCCTCCATTTCGATCTTGCCATCTCACCATGCATCGGGACCCCTTGCCCCATGGTGTTCACCTGCAATCCTACATTTCTTAACTGGTGAGCATCTCCATTTTGTGGGCATGCGTCAGCCCTCCGATGCGAACATGTGTCATCATCTTAAGCCCCATCACCACATCATAATGCTTATCTATTTATCTAAAATTTCCCACAGGTCATCTCCAACTATATTCACATATGACGTACAGGGCCCACCTTGTAACATGCAGCCTTTCAAAAGGCTCTTGTCTTGATACACAATGCATATTATGTAGAATACCATTTAAAGACTTCAAAAACCCCCAATATAGTGAATGTGGGATTAAGCAATTAGCTCAAGTCCCTACACTTTCCTTGTTTACTAGTCCCTTTTTTATGCATGTGATGCCTCTATTAGATATAATGCATAAAGATGAAAATATAGCCTTCCCTATGAAAGCCATGGACTGCGAGTTGCTTTATCCTACTCTCCTATTGTGTGGGCTACCTTTTGACTATGATTTTTCCTTACATACACAAGGCCTGAATGTCTTTTAATCTAGGCTTCTTCAAACACCTAGCATGGGTTGTGAGCACCCTCTTCACTGAAAATTTATTGATTTGGTGTGAGCCTTTAACCTATGACTTATTTGATGTCGCTTCCCTTATTTTAACGTGGGCTACTTTAATTTCATGGCCCTAGTCTGCTATAGGCTTCCTTGCATGAATTGCCCCTTTGTTTACTTGCTGCCTCAAAATGTGGGGGTCCCTGTTGTGTCTCTTATGCTAAGGAAAAATGTCCCTTTAAAATCTTCTTGTTCTTTCTTTGTATATAGCTATCGCTGACATGTTCCCCTTTTCCTTTTGCCGTGAGCTTCTATTTAGCATGCATCTACTTGTGCCCTGTGGCTTTGACTTCTATGGCATCTTGCAGCTAAACATGGAGCTCCTCTATTTTTTATCATGTGGTCCTCTATTTTCAATTGCCTAGGTTCCTCACTTTAAGTTTTATGTAGATCTGGTCCAATCTTTTATACACAAAAGGTTTTATTCAAACACAAAAAGGTGCTTTCATACACTTGTGCTCTCCTTTGGTTGTGCTTTCTCTTTGCCTTCAACGGCTTTCAAGTGCATCTCTCTAAGACACGGCTTCCTGTCCTTAGCGTAGACTAAGTTTTGGTCATGTCTCTTGGCCTGTTTTTGCACTAAGTGGGTTGCCTTCCTTGGCTTCTAAATGCTAAGGGTTGTTCATTTTTTAACCACATGCTGTCTTCATGACTGTACATGAGGCTTTTAATGTTTACAAATGAGTTTTTTTCTTTTTAAAATCCTATGCAAATTGTCTTTTAAATGATGCTGGTCTACTTCCTGCCGAGCCATGGACATGTTCTTTGAACCACCAATGGCACATCAATGACATCACAAAAAGCTAGCATTGGGCAATAGATTAGTAGTCTAAGCAAGAAAATGCAATTTGAATAGTCCTCTACAATTAATAACCCAGATGCAACCAACTGCTCATGTACTTGACATTTTTCTCCCATCTCACTTGAGTTAAAATGGATAAAATGCAAGTCCAAAATTTCCAAACTCTTAAAGAAAGTCATTGTGTCTGATAAGCCTTGTAGGTCTCCATGTAGAATATCAAAGTCTTCAACATCTCTTGTAAAAGAAGTCACATTATGTTCATTTTTCTCTCCATTGGGTGTCATAGGACAAAGACCTAGCTCAATTTATACATGACTATACCATTCAGGATTTGACATGTCTCATCCAAGGATCCTTAGTAATTGAAATCCAAAAACAATAACATCTCACAATTTCTTGCTCAACTAAACTTGTTTAAGCTATAAACTCTTCCAGTAGTTGTGTTCCACAAAATAATTGCAGCAACCTCCCGATCATTAACACTTCAACTTCTGATTTTTCATGTAGTGTTATTTCATAGTCATTTTGCATAGTTTTAAATTGCTTATTAGCAACTCTAGACTTCCTTTTGAAATATAGTACACGTTTTCTAATTCAAATTTGTCCCAAAATTTATCTGTTGCTTCCCTAAACATGGTTGTTTGAATTTGGGTCCCTAGTGGAATTAGTCGAGCCCCTAAGTGGGTCTGACTAATTTTTTTTTCATTTTCGAACACCTAAAATGCCAAATTGATCCATTCACCCTCTCATACTGATTAAAAACAAGTTCAATCACTAAAATATCATAAAAACTCATTTCTACCCTTTTCTAAAAATTATCAGCTTCATGCCAAGAGGTCCTTTGATTGGCTTTAAAACTTGATCTAAACACCTAAACAACATTTGAAATAAAACATACTGATTCTCTATTCCACATACTCTTAACCCATCGAATCTTGTCTCATGACAAATTCAAGGTCAAAAGATATTGATTGTCAAAGTTGCCCTCTCAGAATTGCCTGCAAGAAAACATGTCAGAAAACAATAAATTGTGTTCAGATTTGGCTTTGAAAACAAGGCAAAGTGATACTTGGGAGAATGAAAACTAGGGAAATGGTTCACACAATATAAATCTACAATTTTGGCTCATGATGAATAATAGGACACAAATAGCAAGTGGTCAAAGTGGGTTACTCAAATTTACAGACTGGAAAAACTAACATAAAAATAGTTTTTTGCAAATGGAATTGACCTAGGAAAGTGTGCAAATTGATTCGTCAAGACTTGAAAATTGGCATACTTGAAGTATTTTTAGAGTAAAACTTAGTGGTACAATCTATTCAATCTCACCTATCATGGATTTTGAGATATAACATGAAGAATAGGGGTACTAATCAATCTGCATTTCTTGACACTAGTAAAAGAATAGAAATTGCATTTGGAATCACATTTGAAAACTAATCAAATAGATTCATCATTAGCTCAAACTTGAAACATAACAATTCTCTTGCCCCTAGAATACAACACAAAAGGAATTTTAGCATTTTGTTCAACTGGGTCAAAATTATAACTCATCGAACAGGGCCTCCAAGAATTCAAAACTAATTACATTAGCATGACAACATTAAAAGACAAACTTTGAGGGATTCAAAACCCAGTCAAATAGATTTGAAACAATTTGAAATATGAAACATAGGCTCTTTGGTATGGACACTAAATACTCTCAAAGTGGCAAGTCATGAAATGCTACTAGGTGCAAGATATTCAATTACAAACACAACCTCCTGTCGCTGTTTGACACTTGAGCAAAAAATGCAGAATTGTAAATTGCTCAAAACAAGACTTCTCGAAATGGCTTGGAATGAAAATTTAACTTCATGAAATGAGTGGATAGGCTGAATGGAAGGTGTTAGAAACATTAAACATGTCATGGGGCTCAAAGGTAAAGTTGGGTACATGTGCATTTAAAAGTGTTTATAGGGGCTTGAGCTCTCAATGGTACTCAAAATTTGGGCTTCAATTTTGAGTCCCAACAATGTCCATACTCTTGAAAATAGTGACAATTATACCTAGTATTGTAATCCCAATTATAAGAGTTTTCATTGTACTTTACCTTTGTCTGCTTGTTTGATTACCACTTGGGCTTGGATCTGCACTCATATGCTCTATGTCTATACTTATGATAGTTATATCAGTATCCTTCAAATATTTGTATGCTTATGGTCTTGGTTTTTCATTCATGTGGCTAATGTCCTTGTTTTTTGCATTTGTGGTAGTGACCTATGAACTTCTATTTAAGATTCTTCTTTGTAGACTTGCTCCTACAAATATTAGAAGTATGACTTATATTACGACAATTATTATAAGTATGTTTGGAGTTCTTACCTTTGCTACTTCTCTCTTCACCACTTTTAGATGATTTTCCTTCTTCAATGCTAGTGTACCCTAATCTAGTAGTATCATTGTTGGATCTAGCAGATCTCATTATTTTCTCGAAATACTTGATAGATTTACTAGGTTTGTTAAAACTTTCAACAAACTCTTTTTCTCTTTTTAGATCATTTCTCAATTGTTTATTCTGCAACATCAGTGTTGTGATCTCAATATCTTTTTCCATTTAATTCATTATTAGCTATCATCATTTGATTTAATGTTTCCAATTGATGTCTTTTCTTCTAGTCTATTGGTTAGTATCCTTTTTTCATCGTCAATCATGACTTTTTCTTCTCCATCTTTACTTTCTAGGCTTTGATACCAATTTTTGGAAATACAATAGGGAAAGTTTGTTCACCACACATCCATCTCACAATCTATGCATGCAAATTGAAATACTAAATTAAGCATATAAAACCATAGTATGAAAGTAAATAAACATTGAACACATGTATGACACAAGATATTTTGTTACCTAGAAACCCTCCAAGGAGAAGGTAAAATGGGGTGGGGATGACACTCACAAATCTCCACTACTATAGTAATAAAGTGTATCCTATGTAGGTTACAATGTTTGATCATGAAACATGATCTACCCTTTGAAAGGTCTACCCTATTAAAGGCTTACAATATTATTAGATCTTACCATACTAAAGGATTTCAACACCCTATTAGAAGTGCTTGGTAAAAGGACTTTAACTTACAATGAAGTAAGAACTTTATTAAAGAATTTACACCAGCCTGTTAAGACTACTCTATTAAGAGATTTAATTGATTCACCTGTTAGAATTTCTCAGTAATGATGCTTCAGTTAGCACTCTACTACTAGATAATAGATCACCTCTTTCTTGATGTATACTTGATCCTCACCAATTAAATGCATCTCTGATATCTTCTATTTCCTTTCCTCTATTATCCTCTAACTAATTTTGCAATATATCTCAATTCACAACTCCTTAGCCACCATGAATTCTCTTTTTGTGCATTCAAACTTCTCTCATTTCTCCTTCCACACACATAAAAAGTTTAGGGTTTTTCCTCCTTAAGAAGACCTAGGTGACTTAGGGTTAGGTATGAATCAATGATTGTGATTCATCCATATTGCCACTTAATCCTTCCCTTTATCTAATTTTCTTCATGTACTACATAAGGATTCACAATAAAGATTCATCCTTATCATCTAGGATTGCAAAAAAATCCTCAAGTTTGATCCAAAATGGTTTACATAGTAGTTTGTGCCATTACAAACAATTATGTTAAAACTATATTACTCAACACTTGAAATCCTTGATGGTCAACATCAACCGCAACTTCAATGTTGTAACTCTACCTCTAAATGAATCAACATCCATTGATAACTTGGCATATAAATGACTCAACACTTACTATATTCTTGGCACTTGAGTGACTTGACACTTATTGGTTACTCAACACTTACAATATATCTCTCGCTCAACATATACTATTTGACAACTTATGCTTGGTATGTATTACTTATTTAGCATGAACTAAGTAAATGAATTAAGTATATTTTCACTCATATGTCAAAACTATTCTGAGAATAATAGGATTCACTAAAGAATAAGAAGGAAGAAAAAAAGAAAAGACAAGAGGAGATAGAAAGATTGAAAAAATAAGTAAAGGAGAATACAAAGAAGTTGGAGGCAATTCTTAAAATCCTAGAGCAATAGATTGTGAATGTTGAAGGAGATGAAGAAATTATTTTTTCAAAGGATCAAGAAGTTGAAAAAGACATGGAAAAAAAGAATGAGCATAAGGAAGAATAAAGAGAAACAATGATAGAAGAAACAAAAGAGGAGTTTATTTAATCTAATAGAGAAGTTGAACCAATTAAAGACTCCATGAAGATGGACATTTCTGAAAAATAATTATGTTGAAGTATTTTTAGAAATAAAGCATAATAATGAAAAAATAATATAGATTTATTAGATTTACGATGAGAATGATGGTAAAAGAAAAAATTTTCCAAGAAGATTTCAAAAGAAAGATGCAAATTTTGTGATTTACTTTGATACTAATCAATTCATTTTTGCCAATGAATCTTTTGCTATTCTCATTTCAATGAAGGTGATGTATAAATTAGATTGGAAAGGACATAATTTTTTTCTTAACAGGTTAATATTATCAAGCAAAAGGATTGAAAGGCCGAAAGTGAAGATGAAGAGATCCTTGAAACCCCATTTCCAAGAGGACTTGAAAAAATTTCAAAGTTGGGGAGTATGGTGAAGGGGAACCTATTCATTGGATATGTCATGGATAAATTTATACTTGAAATTTTATTTAATATTGTTTCAATGTTATGTAAGGACCTAAATACCATTTGGATTTCATTCAAATTATTTTGTAAGGCTATAAAAACCATTAAAAGCATAGTGACTTACAAGGTCCTAGAAAATGTCAAGTGTGATAAAACCACTCAAATGTATCACAATATAGTGGAAATAATTTAATTGAATTCTTAAAGTCATCTCTATAATATTTTAAATTTTTAGGGAAGTTTTGAAGTGATTTGGATAAGAATTGTAGAAGTTGTTCAAAAGTTGCAAAAATTGTAATGACAACTTTTACAACTTGGTAACAACTTTTTAAAAGTTGGTTTAAAGATTTTAATGAGTAGTTTTAGGTTGTTTGGAGAGTTTAATGGTCTTCTAATTATATATATTTGGTCTCCAAAACAAAAAATTGTAAGTTGAGGAAGTTGAAGGAAGCATTTGGAATGGAAGAAAACTTATTTTAATGTTGTATATGTTAGTTTTTTGGTTATATTTTTCTATAATGTTTCTGATATTTTTGTTGATACAAACTCATTTTTAATGATGATGACCTAAAATTTATATTTTCATAAATTTATATGAGTTATATTTGATATTTTTTTGGTTTGGATGATTTTCATTATGTTTGGAAGAAGTTATGAACATTTTGGTGAAGGTTGGTAAGATTCTTTCATAATATGAACAATTTTGAGGAAATTGCAATAACTTTTATTTCCTTTCTTGGATTTTGATATAAATTAGGAAAAATATTGGTAATTCACTATTCTTGAATATTAAAAAATTAATTGGTTTATTTATTTTATTTTTGAAATTTATAAATGACTGATTAAGGGTTTTAAATTCTACCCTCGTTGAAAAATTATTCTTAAAAGTTGCAACATTCTTGCATTCATTTGAATGGTTGGAAAATATTATAAATGTGAATCCCCACTTAAGAATTTACTAGAATGATATACTTTAAGTTTTTGATTAATTCTATGTACCCATTCCTTGTTACTTTCTCTGTAATCCAAGCCTAATTAGGTCTATTAGGTTTGTGAACATAGTAAGGAATAAGGAGTGCAGTTGGTTTTAGAACTTTGAAATTTTGTGGAAGGCCCATAAAGAACACTTTTTTTTGTATCTCTAAATCACAAGGACTACACTAGAGTTGAGGAAGATGGAACAAGGAGAGAGGACTAGTGCTAAGGAAAAAGATTTTGTTGAACATGTCAAGAACCTGCATGAGGAGGTACATGCACATATTACCAAGATGAATAGTATAAGGCTATAGTGGATCAAAAGATGAGATATAAGGAGTTCCAAGTTAGGGATCTAGTTATGGTGTACTTGAGGAAGGAATGATTTCAAGTGGGCACCTACAACAAGATGAAGATGAAGAAATCTAGTTCGTATAAGATTTTGAAGAAACATGATTCGAGAAATGCATATGAAGTAGAGTTGCCAGATGGAATCCATATTTCCCCTATTTTCAATACTATATACTTAATAGGATATATTGATGATAGTGCAAAGGAGGAGTTGATATTGGAACAATGCCCCATCCCTACTTTTAAGAAGGAGGAGATTGAAAAAATTGTGGATAGTCATGAATGTTAGAACACCATAAATATATAGTATAATGAGTACCTACTGAAGTGGAAGTGATGACCATTGGAAGATTCAATCTAGTTATCAAAGATAGAATTTTCTCATTTTCATTTTCCTCTACTAGCTATAAAGTGATAGGGTCACTTCTCAATTTACCCTTGGTGTCTAATGCAAGAGCATCCAATGGTGTAAGGGAAATCCTGTATCACCAAAAAATATGCTTAGTTTTAGTTTCTATTTAATGTGTTTATAGTTATCGATACCCATTTGGTCCAAATAGATATTCCAACTCTCATAGTTTGACTATTGGTTTTCTGGTTTAGTATTTTTTATCACCTTGCGATATGTGCTAGTGTAGAAAAAGTTTATTTTGTAATTGATCCATAATTATGATGAGTTAGACAATTTAATTTGGAGGAATGAATTTAATTTTTAATTAGAGCATTTTGGAAAATGAATTAGGTCAAAAAAATTTATGGTTTGAAAGTTATTGTAGTTTTAAGTTGCTTGGGGATCCCTTAAGAATGCTTCAAAGTCTTATTTGAGGCACTAAACGGCCTTGTACAAGCCCAAAAATTGGTGTAGGAGCATATCTTATGCATAGATCTATAGAGAGCTTGGAGGTATTTTTGAAAATGTAAATGATTCATCAATCAGATTCCTAGATAAAAAGTTATGCCTCTTGAAAGTTGGACTACCATTTCTAGATTATTCTAATTTTGCACCAACTTCTCGCATATTTTCTACAACCTTCTACTATGGAGGTGGATTCCTAGTGGAATATTATAAAATGTATTCCTAACCTTGAACCTAATTTGGTTTACTTAAGGTCATTTCTTGCATTATAAAGGTAGTTTTTGTGGAGTTTGGGAGAAAGTATTGTGAGAAGGGTTTTTCTCTAGAATCTGATAACAGTATCAACCCATAAGGCATGTAGTTGAGTCTATTTTCATTGTAATTAATGTAATAATATATTATTTCTGATAATAAAATTCTCCTTTTCCTATTATATTCATTTTATCTTGGGTTGTTCCCTCATCAGTAATGATGGCTACTTTGGTACCTCATGGAATGGCCCTTTCAAATTGCAAGTAATATCTATCAAGATCAACATTAGAGAGTAACCTACATTTCTTATTCACCACCACCTTGATGAGACACCATATCAATAAGTGACTAGACAATACCATCATTGTACGCTACTATCCATAAATGACTAGATAATCCCCATTGTTGTACATGTTGTTGATGTAGGAGCATTTGGGGTGTAAGAGCACTCTTGCATCACCAAAAAAAAAAATTTCTTTTTGTTTCTTGAATAAGGTTTGTCTTACTACATAGTTTTTTACTATGAAGGCTTGTTACTTAGTAAGTCAATCATACAAGCTTGGAATGTCCTCATTTCAAGCTCAGTTTTGAAGGCCTTAGAGACCCTAGATGGGCTTTGAAATGGGGTTTACTAAAGCTTATGTGAGTTAGGTATTGTGGATTAGAACCCAAGGATTTGAGAAATGGGTTATAATATCATTAGAGCAATGGTTCAAAATTTATGGCCTTTTAAAGTTGGCCCAACCAAACTTTTCAAAATAAGTGTGAAAGGTGTATTAGGCTGACTCTATATGATTTTATGGTTAGCTAGTCTCAAGGGTTAGGGTTTGATGTCTAGAAATTTTCTAGGTGATATAAAATGCCTATATAAGTAATTCCTATACATTTCCTATGAAAAATCTTGGTGATAGTTTGTAGCTCTGTGTTGCAAATTATTGTAAGGAAGGAACCCATGTGGGTTTACATATTGTATTTCGAAGTGATGTAATTATACATTTTCTATGATAATAAGAAGACCATATTTTACTCTCACAAATTGTTGTTATTTCTTTATTTTCTATTATATTTTGTGGTATTAAGAGGAGCACTTTCATCAAGTGGTATTAGAGCCACAATTTCTTAAGTGTGTAAGTAGGTCATCGATTATCAGCTAGTTGCACCAAGAATATGGTTTGGGCCATGCATGTAAATAGATCACCAATTGTGGGGTAGTTAGTAGTAGGGTTTAAATAGAAGCTCAAAAATGCCTCCATAGAGAGAGCATGGTGGAAGAGTTGTAGGTGTTACACTTGAGGTTTTTAGATTCTTTTCTTGAGGTTTTTAGATTCTTTTAGAGAAAGATGCAAGTACTAGAAGAAAAAATTCTTAGAGGAACAAATTTTTGTATAAGAGATGAAAATGAGGATAAAGGAGAAGAAGATTTATCTCTCCTTTATCTCTCTCCTAAGTTTGAGGTTCCCAAGATTTTTAGGAACTCTTTTTTTCTATATCCCCTCTTTCTCTCTCCTCCCTCTAATTTTCTCCCTCCTTTCTCTCATTTTCCTCTATCCTTACTTTCGATCTCCTCCCTCTATTTTCTCTCTCCTCCCTCTCTTTTTCTTCTATTCTCCCTTTCTCTCTCCTCAACCTCCTTTTCTTCTCCTCCCTCTCTTTTTCCTCTCTCCTCCCTTTCTCTCTTGTCCCTATCTTTTTCTCTCATCCCTCTCTTCCTTCTCTCTCTCTCCTCCCTCTATTTTCCTCTCTCCTCCCTCTCTTTTTCTCTCTTCTCCCACTCTTTTTCCTCTCTCCTCCCTCTCTTTTTTCTCTCCTCCCTTGTTCTCCCCTCTCTCCTTTTCTCTCTTTCCTCTCTTTTTTCTCTCTCCTCCCTCTCTTTTTCTCTCTCCTCCATCTCTTTTTCTCTCTACTTCCTTTCTCTTTCCTCCCTTTCTCTCTACTCTATCTCCTCCCTATCCCTCTCATCCCTCTCTCTTTCTTTTTCCTCCCTAGGACCTATATTAGTGATGAACTTCTCATATAAGGATATAGAAATGAATAAATTCACTTGTCATAACAATTCATTAAGATAAATTTAACTTATAATCTCTTAGCTTTTAAATTAAAAAATATATTAATGTCTTTTAAAAAAAACAATATATCAATAAGCATATAATATTTACATATAGTTGTAAGTCAACTAAGTGAAAGCTATAAAATTATATAAACTATGGAGTATAGAACAATATGGTATGGTTTTTGAGTTTGGTGATGATGCATACAATTCTCAAGATGGTTCATTTCAGCATTCATTAAAAATCAATAAGGATTAGTTCATGTTTGTAGATAAGTTCACATTATTTCATATATACATATATGCCTTATATTAAGATAAATTTAAGCATGCCTAAAATTCTCAAGTTGAACTTACATTAGTCATTATAGTTGATAAGAGATAACATTTTGTATATCCATATAAATTGTCCTATGTAATTAATGATTATGACTTGAATTTAATCAATTTTATCTTTTTCACAAAAAGAGATAGATCTATATAACCCATAACAAGTACCCAATCTCTTTTTTTTGAATCTAAAATAGGTTTCCAAGTTTTAAATCAGTACCAACCTAGATGAAAAATGAACTTTATATGTTCTAGATCCTCCCTTCACCTTTCTCTTTCCTCTATTTCTCTCGTTTACCATCATCTTTCTCTCCTCCATTCCTCATTCTGTCTTATCTATTTTTCTCTCCTACCATCATATTTCTCTCTTCCCCTTCCTCTTTCTCTCTCCTACCATCATCTTTCCTTCTCCTATTGTCATATTTCTCTCTCCTACCATCATCTTCTCTCCCTCTTCCTCTTTCTTTATCCTACCATCATCTTTCTCTCTCCTCCCTTCCTCTTTCTCTCCCTTTATTGCTCTCTCCTACCAAATCTTTCTCTCTCCTCCATTCCTCTTTCTCTCTCCTTTATTTCTCTCCTACCACTCTCTCTCTCTCTCTCTCTCTCTCTCTCTCTCTCTCTCTCTCTCTCTCTCTCCTCCCTTCCTCTTTATCTCTCCTACCATCATCTTTCTCTCTACTATCTTCCTCTTTCTCACTTTTCTATTTCTCTCTACTATGATAATCTTTCTCTCTCCTCCTTTCCTCTTTTTCCATCCTCTCTTTCACCTACCTTTTATGATATTTAGTCATGTTAATTAAAAATTTTATTTTGTAGATGTTCATTTAATTATATCTAAATATAGTTTAATCTCTCTCCTCCCATTTTTGATATATTTGTAGTTAAAGATGTATTAGATGTAATTATAATTACATTTTAGATTTAAAGATGAATTAAATATATAAATTTATCCTAGATTGAACCCAAACCATAATCCAACCCTAACTATAGTCACATTACTAGTCTGAACCCTAACTAATACATAATCCCAAACCATTACCCTAAATCACAAATGCCTAACTAGATAATAACTTAAATTTCAAACCTTATATTCTTAACCCTATCATAGATGACAAATTATAAATGTAAATGAAAATCATGAACTATTTAAACCCATATCAATACCCTAACATTGAAGTTATATTCTTTGTTAAAGACATGCGTTAATATGTTTAAATTATTTTAATGACATGTAATTAGATTTTTTTCTTAGATTTTTTAAATTTAAATAATAAATTTGTGAATTTTAATGTTGTATGTATACATACATACATACATACATACATATGTATATGTATATGTATATGTATATTTATATCTATATATATGTGTGTGTGTATATATATGTGATGGGGACACAACCCAAGCACAAAATGGATACAACAGGAAAAGGGAAATTGTATTAACTATGAAAATAAGCTAGTACATTCAGTACAGATAAAATAGACTTCAAAACATGCCCTAAGGGCTTACAATAGCACAAAACTAGAGATAATTTCTCCTTTTGGTACCTCCTCTCAAATTCCACTCCGAACTGCCTTTTACAATGCCAAAAATATCCTTAAATAGACCCCGGAGGGTTAAGGACTAGGAATACATTCTAGAAAGTGCTAGCAGGCATCCACCAACCAAGTAGAAGGCTCCAAAAGTTGCATTAGAATTTGGTGCAAATCTAGAAGAATCTAAAAATGGTAACCGAACTTTTGGGAGGCATAACTTTTGAACCGTAGCTCTAATTGTCGAACCGTTTACATTTTTAGAAAGCTCTCGAAGCGCTCTATAGCCATATGGATGAGCTTTGCTCCTTCCCCATTTTTTGGCCCTTTTCAAGGTCATTTAATGCCCCTAACTTGACTTTGAAGCATTCTTAGGAGGTCTCCAAAAATTGAAAAAATGTAATAACTTTCAAACCGTGGGGCCCTTTGACTTGATTCTTTTTCTAGAATGCTCTAAATTACAATTAAATTCACCCAACCAATTTAAACCTTCTAGTTCACCAAAATGATGGCTCAATTACATAATCCTATCTTTTTTGACATTTACACGTATCCTAAGGTGTTCAAATACTCTATCCTAGAACACTAATAGTGGAACTATGAGAGTTGGAACCTTTATTTGACCCAAATGGGTATCCAAAAATGAAAACACATGAAACAGAAACTATGTCTAAGTACTTTTTTTTTTGGGTGACACAAGATTGCGCTTATACCTCTGGATGCTCCTACATCAGACACCCAGGGTAGATTGAAAAGTGACCTTGTCACTTTATGAATGGTAGAGGAAATCCCAAATGGGAAACCTCAGCTACTGAAATCCAAGTTGAGTCCTCTATCGGCCATCCTTTCCACTTGACCAAATAATCTTCATACTGCATATTTTTGGTACTCCTACCCACCCGATGATCTAGAATGTCTTCTATCTCCTCCTTCTTAGAAGCAAGAATTGGACATGGCTCTAACATCGGTTCCTCATCTGCACCATCATCATGATACTCTGTTAAGTTTACAATGTTGAAAATAGGAGAAATGTGAATACCATTTGGCAACTCCACCTCATATGCATTTCCTGAGTCATGTTTCTTCAGAATTCTATTCAGGGGCAAAATTTCTTCATTTTCAGCTTATTGTAAGTACCGGCTGGAAATCTTTCTTTTTGTAAGTGTACCATGACTAGATCCCCTACTTGGAATTCCTTATGTCTTCTCCTTTGATCACCCCTATTTTTATACTTTTGATTCATCTTGGTAATGTGTGCTTGAACCTCCTCATGTAGATGCTTGATATGTTTAGCAAATTCTTCAACTTTAGCACTTATTCTCTCCCCTTGCTCTATCTTCCTCAATTCTGGTGCAGTCCTTGGGCTACTTCCATATACAATTTGGAATGGTGATCTTCCAGTACTCCTATTTATATAGTTATTGTAAGAAAACTCAGCTTGTGGTAGAATCAAATCCCACCCCTTGGGCTTATCCCCAACTAAACATCGCAACAAATTGCCCAAACTTCTGTTTACCACTTTTGTTTGGCCGTCAGTCTGTGGGTGATGTGTGGAACTGATTTTCAAGTCTGTTCTCAACTTTGTCCACAATGTTCTCTAGAAATACCCTACAAATTTAGTATCTCTGTCAGAAACTATACTCCTTGGAAGACCATGTAGTCTTACCACCTCTTTGAAAAACAAGTCTGCAATATGGAAAACATCATGAGTTTTGTGGCATGGAATGAAATGTGCCATTTTGGAGAACCTATCAACCACCAAAAATACTAAGTCATTACCCCTTTGTGTCCTTGGAAATCCAAGAACAAAATCCATACTCATGTCCTCCCATGGCTTTGATGGAATAGAAAATGGCTGATATAGTCCAGTATTGTGACTAAATCGCTTGGCAACTTGACAAACCTGGCAACTCTATACAAACTTCTTCACATCTTGTAAAATCTGAGGCCAAAAGTAATGTTCTCTAAGAATGGCAATGGTCTTATCTTGACCAAAATGTCCTACCATCCCTCCACTATGTTTCTCTTTAATCAAATTTTCCCTCATGGAACTCCTTGGAATGCACAATTGGTCGCCCTTGAATAACATACCATCCTAAATTAGATAGTCTAACCACTTAGTTCTGTCTACAAAAATAGGCTCTTTACAAGCTTTCCATGCTTTAGCAAAATTAGGATCATCAGGGTATAGATTCTTGAGTTCATCAAACCCAACTACTTCAACCTACATTACTATTAGCAACAATTGTCTCCTACTTAGTGCATCTGCAACCCTGTTAGATTTTCCACTTCTATGCTTCAACACAAATGTATAGCTCTAAAAGAACTCTACCCTCTTCATATGCCTCTAATTCAATTTACCTTGGCTATTTAGGTATTGTAATGCCTGGTGATTAGTATACAAAAAAAATTCCTTTGGCAATAAATAATGCCTCCATTTCTTTAAGGCCTGAACTATTGCATAGAACTCTTGATCATAAATAGAATACTTCTTCTTTGCATCATTCAATTTTTCACTAAAATATGCAATAGGCTTACCTTCTTGGCTCAATACAGCCCCAATAGCACTACCACTAGCATCACAATCCACTTGGAACACTTTTCTAAAATCTAGAAGTGCCAACATAGGTTGTTCTATCACCTTCTTCTTCAGTAATTCAAAACTTCTCGCAACTGCTATAGTCCATTTGAACTCTTTTCTATCCCCTCTTATTGTGTCAGTTAGGGGTCCATATATGCCACTGAAATTCCTAATAAACTTCTTGTAAAAACTAACCAGACCATGAAATGATCTTACCTCAGTAGCAGACCTTGGAGTAGGCTATTCCAAGATGGCTTTTACCTTCTCTGGATCCATTTTGAGACCTTCAGGTGATATAACAAACCCCAAATAGACTAACTCCCTTTTTGCAAAGATACACTTCTTCAAATTAATTAACAGCTTCTCTTCCCTTAACCTTTCAAGGACTCTATGAATATGCAATAAATTTTCTTTGAAATTCTTGCTGAAAATTAAAATATCATCCAAATAGACAATAACAAATTTTCCCAAGAACTTCTTAAGTACCTCATTCAGAAGCCACACGAACGTGCTTGGGGTGTTGGTCAATCCAAAGGGCATGACTAACCACTCATAAAGACCCTCCTTGGTCTTGAAGGCTATTTTCCACTCATCTCCTTGTCGAATCCATATCTGGTGATAACCGCTCTTGAGATCTATCTTTGTGAAGTACTGAGCTCCACTCAAGCAGTCCATAAGATCATCCATTCTTGGCAAAGGAAACCGATATTTGATGGTTATCCTACTTATAGCTCGAGAGTCTTTACACATCCTCCACTCTCCATCCTTCTTTGGTGCTAGTACTGTAGGTACCGCACATGGACTCAGGCTCTCCCAGATCAAGCCCTTCCTCAATAGTTCCTGAACCTGTCTATTTAGCTCCTTAGTTTTAGTAGGAGTCATCCTGTGAGTAGCTTTATTAGGAAAACTAGCTCCTGGGATTAAATCTATTTGATGCCTAATTTTCCTTATTGGTGGCAATCCTTCTGGAACATTATTAGAGATAATATCTCCAAACTCACCTAGTAAATCTGAAACTTCAAGTGGTATTTCACTACTACCTTCTTTATCTTTCCTAGGAATCAAAGCATAGCACATACGCTAATGTTTCATTCCATCTAAAAACTTTCTTCCATCAACAAGGCAAATCCTAGCACTACTACATACCTTTTCACCTTTTTTTTTTTATGGGCTTCAGTTTGTGGTGAACTCCATCTTTTGTTAGAGAGTATGTGTTTGCATGACCATCATGTACTGCATGCCTATCAAACCTCAACGGTCTACCAAAAAATAGATGGCAAACATCCATCAGAATAAAATCACAGAGAACTTCATCATGGTAACTCCCATTTTTGAATTTCACGAGACATTGTTCACTTACCAGGACCTTATGACCATCTTTCACCCAAGCAATCCGATAGGGCTGGGGATGTTTCTCCCTCTTGAGCTTCAGCTTAGAGACCATCTCCTTTGATACCAAGTTATCAGTGCTAACACCATCAATGATCACATCAAAACATTTATCCTAACACTTGCATCTGGTACGGAACAAACTCCTCCTTTGTCCCAATTCAATCTCACCACTTAGTAGGACCCTTTCATTTACCAAGGTCTCTCTTCTTTCTGCATCCTCTAAATGTGATGACTGTGCATCCTCATCCACATGAGCAACCCTAGCTTGACCCTCAACTCTCCTATCTGTCCTTCCTTGTCGTTGAGGGCATTCAAAGGCACGATGACCTTCTTCATTGCAATGGAAACAGGTACCATGAAAGCCTCCTCTTCCTTGTCCATGTCCTCTACCTCTTCATCTTTGATTTCCAAAGTCTTGATCACAGGAGCGGTTGAAACCCTCATTCCTTTGGTTCCTGCTAGTACCCACATCTTAATTTTTCTTTTGGGTTTCATTTTGGCCTCCAGATGACCTACTACTTCCCCTTCCTCCTTAACCATGCCCTCTTTGTCTCCCTTCAAACCTTTTATTCAGTTTCTCTTCAAATCATAGGGAAAACTGGTATGCCTCTTCAACGCTTGTCATTCTTACTAGACTTAATTCCTCTTGGATGCTAGGTCGCAACCCACTGATATAATGAGCAACCTTCTCCTTATTTTCTTTTGCATGCCCTTCTCTAATCAAAAGTCGATAAAACTCCTCTGTATATTCTTGGACTGATCTTCCTGCTTGCTTTAGCCCATGCATCTTCTTAAACAAATCAAGCTCGTAGTCCACAGGAATGAATTACTTCTTCAATTTGTCCACCATGCGATCCCACCTTGTGATCTTTTCCTTTCCTCTTCTGTTTCTTTCCAATTGAACCTCTTGCCACCAGATTTTGGCATGGCCTTTTAGTTTGGCCTTTGCAAACTTAACCCTATCTATGTCCTTGACATCCTCATACTCAAAGTATTCTTCCAGTTCATTTATCCAATCGATCAACTCATCTGGTTTCAGATTTCCTGAAAAATACACCCACATCAATTGTAGGTCTTTTCCCAAACTTACTAATGGCCCTAAAAAGCCTTTCCTCTACCTAATTTAGAACTTCCCCATCAAATTCCCCTTCTAGTCCAATTTCTTCTTCTTCATTGTCATCCTCACTTTCGTCACCTGCAATAACATTTGTTCCTCTACGGAGCTCCTCTTGCAATGCTTGTACCTACCTTTGGAGGGCTCTAACCTCCTTAGGATTAATAGCTCTGGCCCTTCCACTATGCTCTCTTCATGGAGGCATCTTCCTAACTCAAACCCACAACCACACAGTCCTGGTGCAAACTGCCTCATAGTTGGCGCTCTGTCTACACACTCAAGAAAATTGGCTCTGATACCACTTGATGGGGACACAACCCAAGCACAAAATGGACACAATAAGAAAAGAGAAATTGTATTAACTATGAAAATAAGCTAGTACATTTAGTATAGAGAAAATAGACTTCAAAACATGCCCTAAGATCTTACAATAGCACAAAACTAGAGATAATTTCTCCTTATGATACCTCCTCTCAAATTCCACTCCGAACTGCCTTTTACAATGCCAAAAATGTCCTTAAATAGACCCTGGAGGGTTAAGGACTAGGAATACATTCTAGAAAGTGCTAGCAGGCATCCACTGACCAAGTAGAAGGCTCCAGAAGCCGGGTTAGAAGTTGGTGCAAATTTAGAAGAATCCAAAAATGGTAACCAAACTTTCGGGAGGCATAACTTTTGAATCGTAGCTCCGATTGTCGAACTGTTTACATTTTTGGAAAGCTCTCAATGCACTCTATAGCCTTATGGACAAGCTTAGCTTGTCCCCCATTTTTTGGCCCTTTTTGATGTCATTTAATGCCCCTAACCTAACTTTGAATCATTCTTAAGAGGTCTCCAGAAACTAAAAAATTACAATAAAATTCAAACCGTGGGGCCCTTTGACCTGATTCTTTTTTTGGAATGCTCTAAATTACAATTACATTCACCCAACCAATTTACACCTTCTAGTTCACTAAAATGATGGCTCAATTACATACTCCTATTTTTTTGGTCATTTACACATATCCGAAGGTGTTCAAATACTCTATCCTAGAACACTAATAGTGGAACTATGAGAGTTGGAACCTTTATTTGACCCAAATGGGTATCCATAAATGAAAACACATGAAACAGAAACTAAGTCTAAGTACATTTTTTTTTTTGGTGACACAAGATTGCCCTTATACCTCTAGATGCTCCTCCATCAATATGTATATATATATATGTGTATATATATATATGTATGTATATATATATATGTATATATAGATATATCTATGTATATGTCTATATATATCTATATAGACATATACATTTATATACATACATGTATACATATAGATATATATCTATCTATATATATATATATGTATGTATACATAGATATATCTTTATATACATATATATACATATATGTATAAATATACATATACATATATATACATATACATATACATATACATATACATATATACATATATAGATATACATACATTTACATATATACATATACATATACATACATATACATATATATACATATACATACATATACATATATATACATATACATACATATATATATATACATATACATATACATATGTATACATATATACATATATCTACATATATATATGTATACATATATACATATACATATACATAAATATACATATATATACATATACATACATATATATATACATATATACATATAGATATATATATATATACATATATGTATACATATATATATATATATATCTATGTATACATATATATATCTGTATATATACATACGTATATGTATATATATGTATATATACATATATATACATATACGTATGGATATATACATATATATATGTATATATATATATAGACACAAACATATTAGATATCATGGATGCCATATTTGGCAAGGACTCACCCTTGTCTATTTCATCTCCACCCCCACCTCTACCTCCATAGCCTCCCACCTCATCCCCACCTCCATGGCCACCTAGTCCTTGTCTACCATCCACCTCTAAGGACTCTAGAGAGAGCATGATGCACAACATACATGATCTCATGCAAAACATTGATCCTATTAGGTGTGAGACATAACCTGCCTCAATTACATCATCACGTAGTTAGCATAGAAGGCATTATAAACTTTTTTTGGACATTAGATACCAAGATAGATAGCTTTTGATAATGGAGGGAGTCCTTGCATGCATTTTATTCTGATGACCTATTAATAAACAAGTACGAGACTTAAAAATATTAAAAGGTAACTTCCAAATATATTTTAAGAACTCAAAAATGGGTGAAGAGATAAGTGACAAGAAGCTTTATATTTCTGTTAGATGATGCAGACACCACTAGATATTAGAGTACTTTTGGGAGTAGTGGTTGATGGAATTTGACCATCCACCACACACTAACTGTGAGGATCTCATGTACTTTCTTAGGATATTATGGGCAATTTTTGAATTGGTTTTAAAACTCAATTATTTGATATGAAACCATTTTAGGGGGTTGGTGGAGGGATGCGTTGGGATAGGCCTAGGGAAAATCTTAGTGATAATACTAGTAATCATTGATACCCTCAATCTTGTGTTCCTCTTCCTAAACTGGTTGTTCTAGCAGATGTCCATCATTGAGAAGTGTCATATGCTTTTGGTTCATTGAGTGTCCTTTTGAGAAATTTAGTGTTAGATTGTGGTGATTGATCAGGAAAGTACTGTACATACTTCATAATTAGTGGAGTTTGGGGCATCACCCCAAACTTTTTTTTTTGGTACTATTCATAGATTCACCACTAAAGTTATGGCTAATCTATGGCTGACATGTTATAACCCTAAAGTGGTTTAATACTTGTATAAAAGGGTTTAGGGTTGGGTATTTTCATTACGTTGTGATGCAAAATTGCTTCTTGCAGCAGTATTGAGCTATAAGGGATTATAGATTGTAATAAGATCAGACTTGTTGTTTTGGTGGACGTAGCCCAAGGATTAGGTGAACGATATTAAATCTTGGTGCATTGTGTTCATTTCTATGTGATCTATTATTATTTTTGTTATTGGTTATATTTGCATGTAGTTTTTTATTTCTGTCCATGATTTATCCTAACAAGTGTTATCAGAGCCAAAGTTGTCTTTTAGTTATCCTTTGCAGGAAAGTCTGACAGTTAAATGGGAGTCTCACGGTTGAGTGGGAGCGATGGCAGATGAGGGTAAGTTGAGGGTTGACAGGTTTAATGGGAAAAACTTCTAGTTATGGAAGATGCAAATGGAAGATTATCTTTATCAAAAGAATTTATGGAAGCTGTTGGAAGGCAAAGTCAAGAATTAGGGAACTATGTCAGATACTGAATGGGGTCTTTTGGAATAAAAGGCACTTGGAAGCATTCAGTTATGTTTGGCACCATCAGTGGCATTTAATATTACAAATGAAAAGATGACAAAAGAGTTGATGAAAACCCTAGCGACACTGTATGAAAAGCCCTTCGCTTCAAACAAGGTATTTCTCATGAAGCATTTATTTAATATGAAAATGGTAGAAGGTGGATCTATTGTAGATCATGTAAATGAGTTTAATACTATCACTAGTCAGTTATCTTTTGTGGGTATCAATTTTGATGAAGAAATTAGGGCTCTCTTGATTTTGCGTTCTTTGCCTGAAAGCTAGAATGGCTTGGTAATGGCTATGAGTAATTCTGTTCCTGGATCTAATACCCTAAAATATGATGATGTGATTAGTGTTGTTTTGAGTGAGGAAAATCATAGGAAATCCTCAGGTGGATCTACATTAGGAAGTGCTTTGAATGCATAAAGTAGGGGCAAAATGAATGAGAGAGGAAGTAACTCTGGAAATCATGGAAAATCAAGAGGAAAGTCAAAGGGGAAGAGGTCTCAATCGAGAGGACTGAACGACTGTTGGTACTGTGGGAAACCGGGTCATAAAAAGAAAGATTGCTGGAATCGAAAGAAAAATGAAGGAGATAAATTAGATGGAGACAAGGAGGAAAATGTGGTAAGTAACAAATCCGAAGAGGATGCTTTTCTTTTGTCTTTAGAAAGTGTTGATGATTCATGGGTATTAGATTCTGGTGCTTCATTTCATGCTACACCTCATAGAAGTTATTTCATTGATTATGTCCAAGGAGATTTTGGGCTTGTTTATTTGGGGGATGATGAACACTGTCAGATTGTTGGAAAGGGAAAAATTAAGATTAAGTTGCAGAATGGGAATCATTGGCTACTACATGAGGTAAGACATGTTCCAAGGCTAAGTAGGAATTTAATTTCAGTAGGGCAACTCGGTGATGAGGGTTGTGTAGTTACTTTTAATGATAAAAATTGGAAGGTTTCAAAAGGTTCCCTTATAGTACCAAAAGGTGTGAAAGTAGGCACCTTATATCTTTGTATAGGTCATATTTTTCCTTCTACTTTGATTGTTTCAGAGAAAAATAAATGTTCAGAAACAATTGTTGTAGTTGAGTAGGGAGAACAAATAGCTGCTGTAGATTCTGATACGACACTATGGCACAATAGACTTGGGCACATGAGCGAGAAAGGTATGAAAGTACTTCATTCAAAGAAAGTTCTACCAGGTCTGAAATGTGTTAATATGGATTTCTATGAAAGTTGTGTATGGAAAATAAAAGAGAGTGAGTTTTGTAAAGACTGGGAATGAAAACAAAAAGGAGAAATTAGAACTTGTGCATACAGATGTATGGGGACCAGCTTAGGTATCTTCCCTTGGTGGCTCTCATTATTATGTTACATTTATTGATGACACAACTAGAAAAGTATGGGTTTATTTCCTTAGATATAAATTTGATGTATTTCAAACTTTTATGAAATGGAAATGCTTGGTTGAAAATGAGACTAGTAAGAAATTAAAATGTCTTAGATCTGATAATGGTGGTGAGTATTACAGTTATGAATTTAAAGATTATTGCTCCACTAATGATATTAGTAGATAGAAAACTGTTCCAAGGATGCCACAGGAAAATGGAGTGGCTGAACACATGAATAGGACTATAATGGAGTGTGCAAGGAGCATGAGATTTCATGCTGGGTTGCCCTTACACACGTGGGAAGAGGCTATCAATACTATAGTATATTTGATTAATAGAGGTCCCTCTACTACTTTGGGTTGTGGTATTCTAGAGGAAGAATGGACTGGTAAGAAGGTGAGTTATTCTTTTCTCAAGACCTTTAGTTGTGAAGCTTTTGCTCACATAGACTCTAAAAATAGAACCAAGCTAGAAGCTAAATCAAAGAAATGTGTCTTTGTTGAATATGACATTAATGAATTTGGTTATAGGCTTTGGGAGTTTGAAAATCATAAAATTGTTAGAACTCGAGATGTCATATTCAATGAGAAAGTGTTGTACAAAGATCTGTTGCAGCAACATGAGAAGAAAGAAGATGATTATGTTGTCTTGGATGATACTCCAAAAGCTGATGTTTTAGCCATTCGTCATGATTTGCAACAACTACAACAACAAATACCACACACACCAGTGAATGTTAGATGGTCAACGAGGAAAATTAGACCTCCACAAATATTTACTCGCTCTTTGTATTCTATTTTACTTACTGATGCTGGTGAACCTAAAAGTTATGATGAAGCTATGCAGGTGGATACTAAGATTCAATGGGAGTCTGCAATGAAAGATGAAATGGAATCTTTGCTGAAGAATAAGACATGGGATTTGTGTAAGTTGCTTACAAGTAAAAAGGCTTTACAAAATAAGTGGGTTTATAGGTTGAAAGAAGAGGAAGGAGGTCAGAAAAGATTTAAGGCCAAGTTAGTTGTAAAAGGATTTGCACAGAAAAAGGGAATTGATTTTGATGAGATATTTTTTTGTGTTGTTAAAATGACTTCTATTCGTACTATTTTAAGTCTTGTGGCTATTGAGGATTTGCATTTAGAGTAGTTGGATGTTAAAACAACCTTTCTTCATGGTTATTTGGATGAAGAAATATATATGGCTCAGCCACAGGGTTTTGAGGTCAAAGGTAAGGAGAACTTAGTGTGCAAATTGAAGAAAAGTTTATATGGCTTGAAGCAAGTGCCTCGGCAATGGTAACTGAAATTTGATAGTTTAATGCATGAGCATGGATATAATAGGTGCCATTCAGATTATTGTGCTTATTTTAAGAGGTTGGATGATGATAGCTACATTATTTTATGTTTATATGTTGATGATATGCTTGTAGTTGGGTCTAACATGGATCATATTAAGGGGCTTAAATGCTAGTTAGCACATGCATTTGCTATGAAGGATTTGGGGGTAGCAAAAAAAATCCTTGGTATGAAGATTTGTAGAGATAAGAAGAGCAGAACATTAATGCTATCTTAGGCTGATTATGTTGAGAAGGTGTTGCAATGTTTCTCTATGGAGAATGCTAAAGCTATCAGCACACCTTTACCTAGTCATTTGAAGTTGACTAAGGAGATGTGTCCTAAGACATAGGAAGAGGAGGATAAGATGTTCAAGGTACCCTATGCTTTAGTTGTAGGAAGCTTGATGTATGCTATGGTATGCACTAGGCCAGATATTGCACATGCAGTGGGAGTTGTTAGCAGGTATATGAGTCATCTAGGATTTGAGCATTGGAATGCTATCAAGTGGATTCTCAGATATTTGAGACAAACATCCAATAAGTGTTTACACTTTTGGGGCTCTACTACTAATTTACAGGGCTATATTGACTTAGATTTGGTATGGGATATTGATACTGGGTGGAGTACTATAGGTTATGTCTTTACTGTTGGTGGGGTAGCTGTGAGCTAGGTTTCTAGGTTACATAAGATTAATGCTCTATCCACTATAGAGGTAGAGTATGTTGCTACTACAGAGGTAGCCAAGGAGATGATATGGCTTCAGTTCTTCTTGGATGAATTGGGACATCCTCAGAAGGATAATTATTTGTTCACAGATAGTCAGAGTGCCATTCATCTTGCCAAGAATTTAGCTCTGCATTCTAAGACCAAACACATACATTAGCGGTACCATTTCATTCGGTCAGTTTTGGAGGATGGATAGTTAAACCTGGAGAAGATACATACAAATGACAATCGAATAGATATGTTGACAAAGGTTGTAACAAGGGACAAGTTGACCTCCTCCTTAGCTTCGGTTGGTCTTCTAGACTGAACATGAATAAAAGAACAATAGAGTCCAGGTTGGTTTGATCCAGTGGGAGCCCCATGTGGTAGTGGTATTGCTACAAGATTAGTCTCCAAGTGGGAGATTTTTGTTGAGTGTGGAGCCTGATCAATCCCCAAGTGGGAGATTGTTATAGATTGTGGTGATTGATCAGGAAAGTACTGTACATACTTCATAATTAGTGGGAAAATTTTTTTTGGTACTATTCATAGATTTGCCACTAAAGTTATGGCTAATTTATGGCCGACATGTTATAACCCTAAATCAGTTTAATACTAGTATAAAAGGGTTTAGGGTTAGGTATTTTCATTATGTTGTGATGCAAAATTGCTTCTTGCGATGGTATTGAGCTGTAAGGAATTACAGATTGTAATCAGGTTGTAATCACTAGATTGTAATAAGATCAGACTTGTTGTTTGGTGGACGTAGCCCAGGGATTGGGTGAACCATGTTAAATCTTGGTGCCTTGTGTTCATTTTTGTGTGATCTATTATTTTATCTGTTATTGGTTATATTTGCATGTAGTTTTTTATTTCTATCTTTGGTTTATCCTAACAATTAGTACATCATTGGACAAAGGCAAGGGTTGTTCTTAGCATTGAAAAAATTTGTACCAATTTTGGAGATATATGTAGAGGGTCCTAGAGTGATCCAAATAAAATAGAGGATGTCAAGTTGCCTAGTGTGGTGCATTTGATGATGTGGCATATGATGCTCATGGTGGTGGTGGTGATTTTGATGTGTCATTATATGTGGACCTTCTTTGTGCGGAAGAAGACAATTAGAAGAAGCCTCTACAAATTTAATTATAATTTCTAAAGTACATAATTATTTACATTCTACATTTATGTAATTATATTAGCCATAATATATGTTGATTTTGAATGAATAGATGATGGTTGATACTATTCCTCTTAGGAGATAATATAGCCTTTTTATGAGAACATTAGCCATTGGCATCCCTCATATGGTATGCACTTTGAATTACACTTAAAATAATGTACATTGGAACTCAATTTAAAAAAAAAAAAAAATGTGCTAATGCATTATTTTTGTCTAATTTTGTAGGGATTATTATCTATTACATAATCAAGTACTTGCATTGTTCTCAAGCCATCAACTAGTGAGCTCTAGCCTCAAATTACCTATGGTATGAAATTTTCATTATTTAATTATTTTTGTTATTTTTATGTACATACTTGTTTACTTATCTTTAACTCCAATTAATGGTTAATAACATATTGACATTACAAACATGGGATGGATGCTACTATTCCATCTAGGCCTTAATATAGTTTTTTTTTGAGACCTTCAACTTTTGTTAAGTTTGTTGTTGTTGATGCATCTCATAGTGAGGCTCAGCCTCAAATACCTATTGTATGTACTTTTTCAAGATTTTTTTATTATTGTTTATATGTACATAAATTCTTACTAACTTATATCTATAACTTTGATTTATATATGTGTATTTTAATCATAGGCCATTGAAGTACATGATCATCATGATACAAGAATATCTCTAGACCCATCTGTGAAATTGGCCAATACTCAATTATGATGTACATATTCTTTTCTTTCATAAATTTATAGTGTAAATTATTGTTGGAAATGAGAATAGAGTAACTGAGAGGGGGAGGGGGTGAATCAGTTACTACAAAAACTTTCCACAGTCCCTAAGATGTCTGAATATACCTTTGAACTAATTAATAAAATGTTGAAACTTGATAATGCAGCAAATGATAAATATTAAGAACTGATATAATATCATGCACAAAGTAATTTAGCAATTAAGAACACAAGAGACATTAGTTTTAACGTGGAAACCCAATATGGGAAAAACCGCCAATGTAACTTTTTCCACTCTTCTGAAGTGAGCCCTGTTAGGAGCCAACCCTGTTAAAGGTTATAAAAACACACTATTAGGTGTGACCCTATTAAAGGATTTAATCACCCTGTTAGGAGTGGTCTTGCTAGAGGTCTTTAGAACAATTCAACTAAACTGTCACCTTGTTAGAGGATTTATTGAATGGCTGTTAAACCAACTCTGTTAAGAGATTTTGAATACACTGTTACAATGGTTAGAAAGAAACAATGAAATGACCTGATATAATGTGCAACTTATCTTTGCTAATTGCAGATCTCTATTATGCTTGACTGAATCCTTACTGATCAAATACAACTTTGCAGCTCCTTTAACACATTTGATCCTCCATCAGACTTTTCTCAACATTCGCCTCTTCATACTATAATTTGCATTCATAACTTTTTCATAATCACACACTTTAATTCATAACTTGAATGACCATATATACCTTTCAGATTATCTTAGTCAGCTCAAATTACTGACTAAAACAAACAATTACAATAGTCAGCTAGAAGTAATAAATTAGCAAATCCCTATACTGGCTGACCCTGCATGGTGAACTTTGTTTAGAAAATAATTAATGTGTTAACCAACTGAGCTTGGTTGATACAGAAAACTTTGTGACAAACCATCAATTTTTGAGAGAATTCAATAATTACTGAGTTTCCTGAGATAACCGAGTGAGCTCGGTGGAAACTAACCTTTGGAAACCGAGTGAAGCTCGGTTAACACTGACTTTTCCATAATTCATTTGATGACCGAGTGAGCTCAGTGGAAACTACCCTTTGGAGACCGAATGAATCTCATTTAATACTGGCTTTTCACATTTCCTTCATTGACCGAGTTATCTTGGTTAACACTGTCTTCCACATTTCCTTTGATGACCGAGTGAGCTCGGTTGGTACTGTAAATTGCATTGCAGACTGTCTAATTTTGGTGAACTTGAGACTAATGACTGATATGACATTTGTGTGACATCAAGGACAACATTATCCAACAAATTATGTACTTTATAATTCATGTATATATAATTTTTATATAAGGTTTATGTATTGATGATTTTAGAAGGATGTTTCCATGTGTATTGGTGAGAGTATAGGACTAAGCTAGATGGAGCTACACACATCATCTTTTAAGGTTAGTATTGTTATTTATGTAGATCAATATGAACTTTATTAAATTTTAATGAGTCCACCTCCTCCTATTACATAGGGATGGCATTGTCACATGGTAAAATTTTAAATAAGTTCATTATTTAATTTAATTCATGAGATAGATTATGAATACCATTTTAATTAATCATGTACATGTTGTCTTCTTAGGATGCCACACAAGTTGTCACACAAGATGCACAATAGGATGCCACATACATTATCATGTAGGATGTGCCACATGATGACACACATGATGTTACATAGGATGATTCATTTGAGTCCTCTTTACGTGGAGTGAAGAGGACTGCGCATTAGATATATTAGGTCTTATATTTTTATTTTAGGACTTATTACAAGGACACCTTTACATTATGTTTTTATGACACATTTTGTTTATTATGATATACTTTGTATTAGGACACTTATATCTATTATATTTTTATGACTTGATGTCATGTTATTATATAATGGATCATATTATATTTTTTATGACTTGTTATCACACTAGTATATAATATCTTCTTATGTTATCATGTTAGTATAACATGTTTTATTTATTATGAAAAGTTTTATTTATTAGGACACATTTTGTTAGTATACATGATATGATCTTATGTTATCATCTTATCTTAGATTTTATGTTATCACTCACTAGACCATGCTATATTATGTTTGCACAACACATTTAATAAATAGTCTAATGAACTTTTATATTTCATGTACATTTTGTTATTATTTTTAGTTGACATATTTTTACAGGCATATCTAATGTACACTTATATTTAATTAAATGTATGAACACCAATTTATAAATGGTTGAATGTAAAATTAATGGAAACATATAGGAGATCATTAAAAATTGACTAATAATTTCAAGTGCACACCAATAACTTTAAAATAGAATTGAAATCATATATTTTAAATAACTGAACTCATATATTTAGAAAACAAGTGAACTCATATATTTAAAACAAATGAAATCATATATTTAGAACAAGTGAGCTCATATATTTGAAATAAGTGAACTCATATATTTAAAATAATATGAAGGACATAAAAAGAAGGGAACATGTGTTTTTAAATGTTTACAACATGTTTTAATTCAAATACAAAATTGGATAAACACATTTGTTCAAATGGGCCCCTGCAAATTAAAAAAGGGATTTTGTTGAAATATTAGTAAGAGAATAATTTTATAAGTTCTATGTGTATAATGTAAATATGTTTAATGTACACTCAACATGTGTAATTGCACAAGATATTGATGTTAGATCCATGAAATCATCAAAATTTGCATAAGTTGTACTTGATACCTAATTAAGAGGTATATAAACTAATACTACTAACAACATGTACATACATATATTATATATTAGTGGGTGAAAAAGAATGAATTTGTGTCACCCTTTTGGCTAACTTAGTTGATCCAACCGGAATGAATCCAACTGGATCATATTCAACGAAAAGGTGCTTGACTAGATCGAAATGACACCAAATAGGTGCCACATGTTATGTACATATGCATGGTGCTTTTGGCCATCAAACCGCTTCTAGTTGGATCGATTTCAACGAAGTCCAGTTCGACCAACACCCTCAAAAATTATAAAAAATAGTGAAACAAGCAATCTACCTCTCATTTGCACTGAATGACTTCAACATATTATGGAATGAGTAGGGGCTACATGACCATTTTGGCCATATTAGGTATGTACATTTTTTTTCCCAATATTTTAGTGTGTTTTATGTTTTATTTAATGTTTCCTTAGTGTGTTTTATGTTTTATAATGATTTTTTTTAATGTTTTACTATTTTAATTTAGTACATGTAATATTTTATTTGAAATTTGTGTAATATTAGATAAGTTAGAAAAAATATATTTAATTTTAGTAAACTTTAGAGAATATTACAATAATTGTTAAATACTTTATCATTATTTAGAAAATATAGAAAGTCTAGAAACATATTTAGAGAAGATATTAGAAAAAATTGAAATTTTTACTTTGATTTTGTTAGAAAATATTTTTTAAAAATTAGGAAAAAGTTTAGAAAATACTATTTGATATATTATAAAAATAAAAATATATAGAAAATACTAGAAAACTTTATCTAATGTAAGTAAAACTCTAACAATTAACCAAAAAAACTAACAACTAAAATTCTTATAGTGAACTAAATCAGACTACCTATTACATTGGACCTTATTATACTCTAACTAAAAACGTAACATTGAAGCTAATAATAGCTAACAGGAGTTGTAACCAAAAATTTGAACCTAATCAAACTTTAACTTTCACATGAAATCAAATTAGATTCTAATTCCTATATTGAGCCTTAAAACTTAGCATTGTTCACCTAATGAAAACTCTAATTGAAACCCCCAAATCCCTACCCTAATATCTCTCTCTCTCTCTCTCTCTCTCTCTCTCTCTCTCATCATGATTAGATTTTCAACTATAACTAGGTTTGAATTTTTTAATTTTTATATATATTTCATTTACATCTATTGATGAAATCAAAATGTAATATAGTTAATTTTCCATTATATGTTGTACAATATGAAGTTCAAATTTATACTTTAATTTCATGTAGATTCATTAGAAATATTCATTTAGTATGTTCTGATTAAATTAGTTCTTAAAATAATTTACATACATATGCATGTACAAATTTCTATTATAAACTCTCTTGTTTTCTTGTTATACATATTTTGTAATTATGTCATCTTATGGTAGTGATTCCAGAGAGGCCAATGTACATGGTTGTTCATGCAATGAATCATCATGTAGATCCACTAATACTATCTAGGATTGACTGACACTTTTCGACAAGACTCTTCAGTGCTTATGGAGCACACTAGATTCCATTGATCATAGCTTACATGCTTCACCTACCCTAAAATATATGGAAAAGGTGACTATGATTAGGGATGAGATGATCAGCACTATTCAAGTTTTTAACCCTTATGATAGTCTAAGTTTGGACACTATTTATAGCGCTCTCTCTCTCTCTCTCTCATAGTGTTAGTGGTGTTGTGAGGTGTAGAGAGATAGATGATCTAGTCTCAGTGAAGAATGTGAAGAGAATATTCCCACATTATCAACCATTTAAAATAGCCAGAGGGTATCATACTATGATGTGTATTAACCCATTGGTGGCTCCCTTCATATATCGTCAGTTGGCTGCACATCACATATGGCTCGAAAAGAATGAGTTCCCCTTGTATTTTTGCTAATAACTATTTCCAAAATTTTATCTACATTATGATGTTGATTACATGAACATCCCTAGCCATGTTGGGTAGGGTAAGGGTAGGTTTTCACATAAATTTTGACACCCTAATGCTTCGGTGCTTGTTAATAAATAGGCATTGATTGGTCCAAACCTTTTGGAGTTAGCTATAGCTAAAGATAGAGTTCTAGATGAGATATGTAGAGATGTGTATGTGTATCATGAGGTTAACATCCCATCTCCATTAGAGATCTCTGTAGAGTCTTTAGTACACCACTTGAGGCATATGAACACATGTTTGTCTACAAATCTTCATGCAACTCATTGAGCTATTCACTTGTTGATAGAAAAAACTCTTAGTATTGTGCACCATCAAATGTGACTACTATGATTAGTGGTATATTAGAGGCATAGGGTAGTCAGGGATAGAAACACATACCTATAGCAGCTATAGGTCCACCATAGACCACAGTTGAGGAGGATGTAGTGTCTTACCCACCCCAATGATCATTATTTGGAGACATGCTGATGGATGCTATTCTTGACATCCCAAATATAACCTTTGGTTATTCTGATCTAAGTGATATAGGTAGACATATATTTTTGATGATGATGTCATATGAGGACCTAAAAGTACCTACTTATCCTTCATAGTATGAGGCATTGGTAAAAAATTACAAACATGTCAATTTAATTGTATAATGATCTTATATATAATATTTAATTTAGTAAATTATAATTTTGAAATATGACATATTTTTTCTTCTATTACATATAGGCTACATTGCCAGCTTAGGAGGGTAGATATATAGAGAGGTCTATACACCCAAATCATCCTAATTCATAGGTAAATTTGTTTGTACATAAGTTTGTATTTAGAAATAATGAAGTGCATTTTATTTATTGTCGATTTACACATGTACATGATTCATTTTTTATTATATTGCACATAGGGTTTGTGATCTCATGGTGATGGATCACATCATAGATCATGACAAGATTGTGTTTTATAGTTATACATGTCATATTTATGACTTTGGAATACATATTTTAGATGTTTGATATTCATTTACCATGAGATCGTTTAGATTTATACCACTTTTTTTTTATATCTCATATAGAGACACTTTTTATGAGACATTTTATGTTTATGGTGCTCATATTTAACATGTTTGATATATGCATGAGTTATGTGACCATAATTTACATTTATAGTTAACATATTTGATATGAATTTGTTATGTATGTGTTATATTAGATATTTACATTTGACTTACATATGTTTTACAATTTTATATAGAATATGTTATACATATAATTTTACATGTCTTAGAAATTTTTACATGTGCAAAAAAGTTTTAGAAATTCATAGATAATTTGTAATGTCTAACAAATTTACATGTAGAAATTTTTGAAAATATGTAGTTGGTTCAGTCAATGTGAATATTTCTTGTGTGCATCTTAGTACATAATAATCTACACCTTCCACATTTTAAGGATCCATATAAACAACAATAATGTCACGTACAGATGTAAAAAAACAATGGACTATAAATAAATAAATAAATATGAAGACAATTTAATATAAAAAATGAAACATATTTTTAAAAACACATCTAGAACAACTAAATTAAAAAATCGCTCATAATTAGTTATATACATAGGATTATGAATACCTATGTCATTGCCATCTTCTTCTAAAGTAGGACTTTTGATTATCGCTTTCCATGTCCATTCTGAGACATACCCATTTGCAATATTCTCGCATTGACTCATTGCATTGCTATTAATGTAGTCATTTAAAAAATTTTTTTGTCTCTTACTTGAATTACTAGAGGTTTGTGTTGTTCAATAGTCATCAAATGATGCAATTTTCTAATTCCAACAATTAGTTGACAATTGTAAGGATTCAATTGATCAATATCTATAATACATTAAATTTATAAATTGATATGTCAAAAATCTTACTTTTAATTCAAAATATAAAAGAAATTAGATCAAAGAAAAATGTCAAGGCTACCTTTCACTTCCCTAAAAAAATGTTTATTATATGTTATGTCTCAAGGAGAAAAATATGATTTGCACAATTCAACAACTTGATTTTCTTTCTATATCTTTGCACCTGTATGGGAAATAAAATTGTATAAATTTTAAAAAAATATAAAATAATTATAGAAGATGCTCATATACATCAAATTTGAAATTAGTACATATCAATATAATACCTAAAAGTTCATATTAGTGAAGTGCACATTTTACACATGCTCTTGCTCCATCATCCTCTCCTTTTCCATGACCACATCAAATTGATGCACACAAGAAATTGATCATCCTATCCACATAAAATTGACCATGAATATAGGTAATTTGTACAAAAATTGTAATTGGGTCCGAGTGATATTGTTTATCTTGAATTTTACATTCAGGGGAAAAAGTACAATTTTTCGAAAAATTAGGTGGAAAACATAGAATCTTGAAATTGTTTAGCTTGCCATCTTGCACCATGACAATATTGGATGTGTGGATAAATCATTGTCTTGATTTTTTCCATAAAATCACCATGTGGAAATTTGATCTCTATTAGTGCTAGTTTTTTAGATGCATGTCCATTCTTTGTTTGGTATATCTCATACTCAAATCTATTCCAAACAACTAGTGTTGAAACATCAATATTGTCCATTTTAATAGGAAATGATGCAACTCTCCATAGTTTGTATTGTTTATGCATTGTATATTGAATTCATCTAACTCCTCATAAATATCACATAACATAGACTTGAAAAAGTATGTTGTGCTTCTAGGAATGATCACATCTAGCTTAGGTGATGTCATAAATTTTCTATAAGATTGCAAATAATGATGAGACTCAACATAATTTCTACAAAAACAAGTTTCACATACCTTATTATGCATAGAAAACAAGGGCAAAATGTCTCAAACATTCTCTGGCATATTTTCGCATTTGAAAATTGTTTTTTGAATGCTTCAAACAATTCACTTTGTGTTGTGTCTACAAAGTGTTTTGGATGTACAATTCTCATACCTATCTCCTCATCTTTCATCTATATAGTGTCTCTTCCATTGGAAGAAACATGTGACTGGATTAACCAATATTCAACAACCTGTCTTCTAACATCTTTAGAAATTCTATCTTTTTGAGGAAGCCTGCAAATATTAACCCAATTCTTTTCCATGTTCTCATATAGAAAATTTATCCTTTTTATATATCTTTGAACAATTCTTCTAGATATATTCAACAATTCAAAAATTGCTCAAGCTTTCTTTCTCTCTAACAAATCCTTTTTGGTAATCGTAGTTGTCAATGCTCTTAGTGCAACACTTAAATAAGCTACTTGACTTTTGTTATCAATACCATTTAATGCATTGGTCAAATTCTAAAGTATTGTTTCCTTTACATGGTGTTTAAATATTTTTTTATTCTTCACACCCAACAACTCTAAAACATGACTCATTTCTCCTTTCCTAAGTAATCTAACAAATAATTGTGCTTTACCAATCAGAGATTTATTTTCAAAAAGTTCCTTCCACATATTTTTTTGATGTAGCTCGATTTTACTTTCAAGCATCATGTGTTCAAATGATTCAATTTCTCTAAAAAGAGTTTCTTTATCCATCTCCATCAAATCTTATAACCCTAGAATAATTTTTTTGAATTTTGGACTACTTTCTGGAACTTCCATATGATTGTTGTGGTTTCATGATGCATGCCTCATTTCACTTAGAAATGGGGACCCCCTAGTATTATTTATTAGCTTTCTAGATTCCTAGTCTAGGCTCTAAGTCTTTATAGGTTTTTTTTAATGTTTTGGCTTAATTTGGGCCTCTACCTAAAAACCCAGTTGCCATAAACAAGAGGTTCTAAGGAGGAATATTCAAATTTTTATATGTATACGGGGGCACACTAGCGCACTTGGCACACCTAGCACATCCCAAAAGGAATGAATTTTTGTCGTCTAGAGGTGTTTTAATGTTTTTAGGGTTTTTTAGCAAAGTTCTAGGTTTTAGGGCTTCTATTTTGTGTTTTGTTGTATCTAGGGTTTGTTTAAATTAATTTTTTCAACTTTTCAGACTAATGTTTGCTTCTTTGTGCAGATAAAAATGCATCATTAACTTGTCAGGGTCATAATTTTTGACCTAGAGCTTAGAATTCAAAACCATTTACATTGCTAGAAAGAAGAACTAAAAATATAATTTCAGTCCTTAAAATAGTGAGCCTTTGGCTACCCATTTTTAGGGACTAATGAAAGTTTCAACTTGAAATTTTGACTAGAAGACCTCAAAAAAAGCCAGTAAAAAGGACCTAGAAAAACTCGTAAAAATGTATGAAAAAGTTTCAAACATTTGATCATTTTGGATAATCTAGATCACTTGGTCTCTGACCAAGAAGGATTGGGTAGTCAAAGAGAAGAAAGAATCAAGAAATTTACACTAAAGATAAAAGATACAAAGGTTGCATACATGAACCAAAATAGGGTCTTCATCTTATGCAACTATTAATGACAAGATTCAACACAGGTGCTTTGGGATTTTAGAAGCAGAAGGAATTTAGGTATATGAAATTTTTAGGCTACAAAGAGGGCATAAATAATAAAAAAGATCAAAGTAAGTACACAAAAGTTATCTAAAATCCCTTTTGAGCAAAACCCAAAAATTATTTTCAAAATTGAGTACTTTGATTTTTTGGTGAATTAAGCACCTTGAACAAATCTCTCCTAAATGCGTTGGTGCTCAAGGTGCACTTCTTTTGAAATTTTTTGTCTATAAAGAGGGTATAAAATATCAAAAGGATAAAACTAAGTACAAAAAAGTGATCTAAAACCCCATTTGAGCAAAATCCAAAAAATGTTTTCAAAACTAAGAACTTTGATTTTTTTGGAAATTGAGCTTCCAAGGTGTGTTGGTGTGCCAAGTGTGCTAGGTGTGCAGGTGCACTTTTTAGTGGTGTTTTGGAAGATTTTTGAAGGAGTCAAAGGTGCATTGATAGTTAAGTACTAGTTCTTAAATTAGAGCTTTCCATGTAGTAGAAATACATTCTGACGACAATTTAACACCTGTAGATGCCTAATGAAGATGGAGTTTCTATTTTTTCCACTTCCAGTCAATCCTACATCATCTCATAGATTTATTCTTCTTATTTCCTCATGATTTATCTTTCTTAAGACATGTAAAGGCTCATGCATCCAATTGATGTATAAATATGGATGAAGTCCTACTTAGCACCAGTTAGATAGTTAGTTTGTACATAATTAGATTTGTTTTATAGTTTAGAAGCATATGATTGCATAATGTCTCACTCTCAACACAAATTGAGGAGATGATTTCGTATAAATTCAGGAATGTAATATGTATTCTAGGTCATTGTCATTATTTCGCAATAATATATGCTTTTGGTGCTCACATTTGGAGTGTAGTGATTCTTGCCTAAGTGTGTTATATTTTTTGAATGTATGTTCATGGAATGTAATTGAGACAAAAAAATTATTGCATTGTTTTGGTTGTGCAATCTTTTAATTCTAGTGTTTGCTACATGTTTACAAATTCTGCTAGCATACTTAGTTCTAGAAGAGATCATCATATTGTTCTTGCATGCCTTTTCATCTCACATGAGTGCACTTTCTATGGCCTTACAATTTGATGAAAAGTGAAACATCTTATGGTTATTGAATTCTCATTGATGATTGCATTAGTGAAATTAAGGAAGTGTTGCTCCTATTTTATTGGTTTTCCACCAATCTTTTTGAAAGCTTAACTCCTAGATGTGTTATTTTTGTAGCTTATGTCCATGAGGATTTATTTTTCATGTTATTTGCTTAAGTTTCTTGTCACCTTATCTTTGTTATTTTATTTTCTAACCCCTTGGTTAAATTAGGAATTCATGTAGTTGTATTGTTAGATTGCATTCATCTAAAAAAGTATAAAATACAAAAAAATATACTCCATTTTGTGTGGTTATTCATTTGAAGCAACAAGTAGATTGGTCATCTTATCCAAAATTGGTTCGAACCAAAAAAGACCTCTTTGTTAACAAACAAATTTATCTTCAACTGAGTGGATTCTAGTAGGTTGCAAGATCACTTAGAACCTTGGAGTTGATCCTTAGATTAGCTTTTCAAGAGAGGAGTTCAAAAGAATTCCTATCATTAAGCATTGTGCAAAATGATAGCTCAACAGATATGTTCATCAACTTCAATCAATGGATCCTCAATTGGTGGCTCTATATTATATATTTTTCATCCTTTCTTTTGATCATCTCTTATTTGATAATATCATTTTGATATTTTTTCTTTATTCCCCATTGCACACAAAATCTGAAATAGAGAGCTCTAAATCACTTGCATCCAAAAGACTTCCAAATGAGCCTACATAAATAATAGTATAGATAATAGAAAATTTAGAAAATATTATTAATCTTAGAAGCTTGTTATATTTGACTTGTTGGCGCTCAAAATTGTAGCCCAAATTTTGAGCACTTTTGAGAAAATTAAGCCCTATGAGCGCTTTTAATGAGATTCTACCTGGCTGTACCTTTGAGCCCCAAGAGGTGTCTAATGTTTCTAAAACCTTCCATTTAGTGCATCTACATGTTCCATGAAGTTAAATTGACATTTCGAGCCATTTCATGATGTCCGATTTTAAGAAATTGCATAATTTGCTTTTTACCCTGTGTCAAACAATGACTTAAGGCTATGTTTGCAAGTGAATATCTCACACCCAAAAATGTTTTGTGACTTGAAACTTTGGGAGTGTTTGATGTCAATACCCAAGAACCTATTTTTCAAATTTTGAGTCATTTAAAATCTGTTTGACTAGGTTTTGAATCCCTCAAAGTTGGTAGTTTACTATTTCCATTCTTTTGCAAAATGTTCAAAATTTTGGGAAGCCCTGTTTGATGTGTTATAATTTTGAACTAGTTGATCCAAATGTTGAAATTCCTTTTGCGTTACATTTTAGAGGTCAGAGACTTGTTATGTTTCAAGTTTCAGCTCATGACGAATCCGTTTGATCAGTTTTCAAATGCGATTCCAAACACAATTTTTATCTTTTTACTAGTGTTAGCATTTGTAGATTTGTTGGAACCCCTGTTCGTGATGTCGTACCTTGAAATCGATGATCGATGAGATTGAATGTGTTGGCACTCAAAATTGTAAGCTCAAATTTTGAGCATTGTTGAGAAATTGAGCCCTATAATTGTTTTTAACTGAGATTATACCTAGCTATACTTTGAGGTCTAAGAGGTGTTCAATGCTTCTAGCACCCTTCATTCAGCATGTCTAAGTGTTTCATAATGATAAATTGACATTCAGAGCCATTTTGTGAAGTCTCATTTTGAGCATCCATCAAATCTACATTTTATCCTAAGTGTCAACAAGTGACAGGAGCCTGTGTTTGCCATCAAATATCTCACACCCAGAAATGTTTTAGGACTCATGGCTTTGGGAGTGTCTAGTGTCCATACCTAAGAACCTATGTTTTATATTTTGAGTCATTTCGAGTTTGTTTGATTAGGTTTTGTTTCCCTCAAAATTGGTCAATTACTATTTTCATGCATTTGCAAATTGCACACATTTTTGGGAAGCCCTTTTTGATGAGTTATAACTTTGACCCAGTTGACCCAAATGTTGAAATTTTTGTTATGTTGCATTTAAAATGTGAAAGACTTGTTATATTTCAAGTTTCAGCTCATGATGAATCTGTTTGATCAGTTTTCAAATGTGATTTCAAACACAATTTCTATCTTTTTGCTGGTGTCAACAGATGCAGATTGATTGGAACCCTTGTTCATGATGTCATAACTCAAAATCCATGATTGGCTAGATCGAATAGATTGTACACTTTTTCAAGTCAAATCCATTTGCACACTTTTTCAGGTCAATTCCATTTGCAAAAATTGTTAAACTTGACAATGTTTCCAATTTGCAATTCTGGGAAGCCTTGTTCGACCAATGATATCTTTGACCTAGTTGACCCACATGAAGAAATTATTTTTGCATTGTGTTCCAGGGGTTAGACACTTCATATGTTTAAATTTTGAGGTCATGACAAATCCATTTGATTAATTTGCTAACATGATTAAAAACCAAGTTTGCATTGTTTTGTTACGGCTAAGATATCCAGATTGATTCACATCCCAGTTCAACATATTATAACTTTGATCCTATGACTGGTAAGCCTAAGTGAATTGTACCATTGTCTTGTGTCCGAAAAATCCTTGAAGAATGCCAATTCTTAATTCATGATGAATCCTTCTGCATACTTTCACATGTCCATACGTTTGCCAAAAATTACGTTTTGACACATTTTCCAGTTAAAAAATTCCAAGTGCCTATTTTCAAAAATTTGTCAAATGCGTCCTGTGATTCATCATGAGCCCAAACCATAGAATTATTTTCTCTTCATGGCAAAGAACTTATATCCTAGTTTTCAAAACCCCAGGCGATCAATAACCCAGTTTTATGATGCCAAACCCGAGCCCAGTTTATGTTTTTTAACAGTGTTTGCTTGCAGGATATTTGATGTATGGATGTTCGAAAATTAAAATATTTTTGACTAGAATTTCGTCATGGGCTAAGAATTTTTAGTATGATAGAGTGTGTAGGATTGAACATTGATGCCAATTTTCATGGTCTGGTTACTTGATTGAGTCATTTTTTAAGCCTAGCTGGCGGGCCTCCAGGCACAAATTCACAAATTTTAGAATTCATTAAAAAGGCAAGAATTGGTAATGATATTGAGTACAAGAGAGCTTATGCTGAAAATGGGTGATCATGTTCATAAAATGCATTGAAGGTTGAAAATCCATAGGAGAGTTTACAAGTTGGGGCCAAGTTATATCACTGGATCCAAGATTTCTAATGTTCCAAATAGTAAACTTATTGAGTTTTACACCTCAAGATTAGTTGTACCAACAAAGATACATTATGCATAATACTTGTAGGTGATAAAATAAGAGAGACATATAATGGTCACATGACAATGTAATAAAACCTTTTTAAGTGACATTATATCTATATTAAAGGATATATGAGGAATGATGTTTGGTACAATTGCCAGGTCTTTTGCCTAAGTCAAAAAATAATAATACTTCTAATTCCTTTTGGATGTGAACATTGCTGCTGAAAATTGTGATGAAATTTTCATTCCAGACTCCCCTCATATTGGTCTTGCATTGAATCGCATTGAAGTATTTATAAATGGAAGTGGAAGTCATCACCAATAGAGAAAGTTGAATACATGTCTGGAGCTGATTCAAAGTGCAACTCATAAATCTGGAGGTGTATATATTTGTATAGTAATCAGTAGGGTTGTGATGGAGATCATTTTCACTATGATGGTTGTTCATTTATTGTTGTAAATGGTGATATTGATTGCATAAGGATCATAGTTTTCTCTCGATAAAAATGAAGCAATCAACAGAAGACAGAGATAACACCAAGTAGAAGAACTTGTGAATGTTAAGGCCTAGATGTATTTAAGTAGCTAACCAACACTGAAGCAAAGAGGCAACAATGGAAAGAAGGTACTCACACATTTAAAATAGGGCATCTACTGAACAAAACAACCAAACAAATCTAACAAGGGGCAGCGTTAGAAGACAACCCATACATATCAAGAATGGTTTGGAGGCATGCAAATAAAGACAATGGAAGCCATCCCATTAAAAAAATGGTTTCCATGATTAGAAGAAAGCACTAGTCTAAGCCAAAGAACCCACAGCGATTAGAAAGAGGCAGATTTCCTCATGCTTAGAGATGAGGCGGCAGTTAAAGTCCACATTTAAAAAAAAAAAGAACAAAGCAGAATGCAGAAGCATGAATAGGGGAAGCCGTTCACCAAAGGGAAATATCACCCCACTCATTAAAGGAGGAGCCAAATTTTTAACAGATGAGGGACCAGTGACACGTGAGAAGCCGTTAAAGAAAGGGAGGAAACAAGATGCAATGTAGAATTTGCAAAGACACGAAAGGAGACTCACGTTTTGAAGGGAGGATGCCTTCTAAAATGAATTCATGCCCAGTAATAGAGTCTGCCCAAAACAAAGAAAAGCCAGAGTTTTAATAGAAGAGTCCACGCCTAAAAGGGGAGATGTTGCAGTGAAGGAGGAGCAGCTCAAAGACATAAAAGAGTGAGTTGCAGTCAACACAGAGCAATCCACGCCAAGCAAGAAGTGCCTCTATTGCTAAAGCTGCTTGGAATTAATAGGTTGGGATTTTATCCCACATGGGCTATGGGTGGAAATAATAAGTGTTTAAATACTATTAATTGCAAGAGAGGTTCCAAAAAGAAAGCTTTTTAAAAGGCAGCGCCTTTAGTAGGTGGGCCCATGGTCAGTTGCCAAGGCATAAATTTTGAATATGAGCACGCAAAATAAGGGATGACATTAATAGATAGAAGGTAACTAGAAAGTCCAAAATCTAGCGCCTTGCTACTTCGCTAGCTGAGAAATTTCAGAAAATCCAGCTAGCGAGGTAGCGAGTTGCCAAAAAATCTCCAAAATTTGGCAAGAGTCAGAATGAAACATGGGTCCCACTTGTAGACAACAACAAATCATATGGTGACAAGTGGCAGTGAGAGAGTGACTGGGTGATGATGTGGTGGGAAAATCTCAGAGTTCACCAGATGTTGACACATGGATGATCTGATGATTGTCGCTATGGCGCTATAGGAAAAATGCTCGGAGGTTACCATAGTGACATAGTGAAGGTTGATATGGCGATGACACATGGAGGATGATGCAGACCAGGCAAGCCAATCATAGAGCGACACATAGCACTCGATCAATAGAAGGTTGACCATGAATTTGAAGGGGATGGAAAAATAAAATGATTTAAAAAAATTTTATTTTAAAATTGTTTTTCAAAAAATGATGCATGCAAAATCTTTTAAATTGAAAAGGGGTATTGTCTGAAGTAAAAACTTTAGATGATTTTACATTTTTGAGAAATTTAATTTTTTTAAAAGGTTGCAAGTCACAGAGCCCTAGCAGAGGAGTGCCTTTCAAATCAATTTTTTGGAGGTTCCTGAGATGCAAATATGGTGATATTATATATTGCCAAAATTGGGAGAAGACAAACTTTCCAATTTCGGAGTTAGTTTCTACACAAGAAGTAGTGTGTTCATGCTATAGGAGGTTTTCTTCTGGATTTCAAACTTGCAACCAAACTTAGATATCGAAGTCCAGAATTGTTTTCCAATAGGGTAATGACTTGAATATTAGTAACATGCAATGAAAATGAAGTTGGGGTCATGTTTAAGTAAGTTAAAAGGGGGTTCACCAGCTTTTCATAAGGAAAATCAGATATTTTGGTAAGCAAGAGGTTTTAATCATTCAGAAATAGTTATTTGCAAATCAATTACAAATCAATGATGAAACCAAATCAGATCAAAATGGTAAAGAGAACAGAGAGGTGATTCAGTTGCAAGAGATTGAATTTCAAGTGGATAGGTGACAGTTGCATAATAGATCCGGGAATCCACTTCTTGCTATATCTTTCTTTCTTTCTGTCATTTGAAGGGTTCCAATTTTTTGTAACTGAGAGACCAGTAAGTTCTAGTTTTTTGGAGAAAATGGGCACATTACTGTGATACCAAGGTTTTGGATCTAGTTCTTGATGCATTCCCATAACTGTGACCACACTCTTTAGGAAATTTCTCTTCTATGAATAGCAGTAGGAAGGTTAATACAACAAGTTCTGATAAGTTAGGTTTCCCTGTGTTTTCATTTCATGCATATGGTTGTATTGTTTTCAAAGAAATTAATACAAAGAATAGCAGGATTCCATCAATTTCATCTTGAATCTTGTCTCCTTTTTTAGTAAGCTTCAATGTTTTATGATCTTTGAACAAAGAGCCTAGGTCGTAGTTGCAATCCCTTAAGGCTATATGATGTTTTATTATTGCTTATAACTCAAGGGGTTGTGTAAATGCTTTAGTAAATCAACAGGGTTGCAAGTTTATTAAGGGGGATATCGAGTAAGAATGAGGTTCAGATTGAGCATTGATGTCTATTTACAAGTTGAATTGATAGATTGTATATTTAAACATATGTATAAGTATCAAATATCCATATGCATGCATTTGATTCATGGATTTTCCCAATGGTTAAGGCACTGATCAGTTACACGATCATTAAAGTTTTACTACTGCATATCTAAGGGTTTGTTGAAATCAACATTATTATTCAAACGTTCTTTCTATTTTATGTTGAAGGACCTAAATGTTTAACCCTCACTCAACTTGTGAATATGCTAGACTTGTATTTAGCTACTACAGATTTGTGTCATTTCATGAGTTACTAGGAGATATAAGAGTTTCATTTGCTTAATAGATTCAACGATATGTTCTTGCACTGGTACAGTATCATTTGAATATCAGGTCTACCCGCCTAGGTTTAGCAGAGCCTGAAGAGGTTGCAATTCCATTGAATTGTTCTCAATACTTCTAACAAGGCCATTATTAGCAAGGTGATTAAATCCTTTAACAGGGTCACACCTAACCATGTGTTTTTTAGCCTTTAACACAATTGGCTCCTAATAGGGCTCACTTCAGAAGAGTGAAAATTAGTAACTAGTTGCTATTGGTGGTTTTTCCCAAATTGGGTTTCCAAGTGTCAAATGTTTTCATGCTATTTTCTTTTATGTGTTTGCAACTAAGTTAAAGTAATGGTAATCACAGATAATATCTAAAGGTTTATATATTAATATTTTATCAAGCTAATCCAGTTATTATCGAGTTACAACATTTTGTGTGTTTACCGAACTTCAACAAAATTTAGTTATTTGTTTTCATTTTGTACTAACATCTAAGGGATCTAGGATTTATTTTTGTAGTAACCAATTCACCCCTCCTCTCTTAGTTGCTCCTCTTATATTTCTAGAAATTTATGACATTTTTTTAATACTTGTCTTAAATCATCAATGTGAGTGCTTAGATCTTTTCAAAAGATAGCTAAGTCATCCATGTAGATGACTATACACCTATTTATTATTCCCTTAAATTCTTCATCTATTGCTTGTTAAAATGTAGCCTTTGCATTAATTAGGCCAAAAGGAATTCTTATATAAGCAAAAGTTCCCCATTTAGTCAATGAAGTAGTCTTTAGCCTATCCTCTTCATCAACCATTGTCTGGTTATATCTCAAATATCCATCTAGGAAAGACATCATCTTGGAACCATTAACAATTTATAGAACTTCATCTAGTGAGGGAAAAGGGTAGTTATCCATCTAAGATGCTATGTTCAAAATACAAAAATCTACACCAAGACAAATCTCTCTAGTCTTTTTCTGTAGAGGAACCAAGTTAGCCAACCACGTAGAAAGGTGAATGGGGAAGATAATCTTAGCATCGATTAGTTTCTTGACTTCCTTCATTATTAAGTGTCCAATAATGGGATTAGCAAGTCTTTACCTTTGATGGAAGGGTTTGGCATCTAGTTTCAATAGAATGCCATGCGTAATGATTTCAAGATCATATATTTTGAGTTCTTCATAGCTCAAAGTAGTGACATTCATGTATACCATCAACAATTTGAGCATATCTTCCCTTTGTTGTGCATTGCATACCTTTCTAAATCTTACCATTTTAGGATCTTCATTGGTACCCAAATTATATGAATCACATTCCTCAATCAACATTTCTTTGATAGTTCCTTTGTTAAGTATTGATTCATCATGATCAAAAATGTGTTCCAACTCAACCATTTCCTGAGGAATAGTTTTGATTTTCAAGTTCAAGATCCCATCTTCATCTTTGAGTTCATGATCGTCCAATTTTTCATCTAGAGTGTCAGCAATCTCTTGCACTTTAAAGTGGCCATTACACATGATAAATTTTAGTATATGTTGATCATCTTGAAAAACTTGGAAGTTTGTAATATTATCCAGGATAGATGGGGCAACAACCAATTCTACTGAAAATATTTTCAATTTTTTTCTCTTGACTGGTTATAATGCACTAGATGAAATAGCAAGGGCCTCTGCTACCATGTTTTTCCTTCTTGGAATGGACTTTATGTTCAAAGGTTCAAAATTAAAGTTCCTTTGTTAAGTATTGATTCATCATGATCAAAAATGCATTCCAACTCAATAATTTCCTTAGGAATAGTGTTGATTTTCAAGTTCAAGATCCCATCTTCATCTTTGAGTTCATCATCGTCTAGTTTTTATCTAGAGTGTCATCAATCTCTTGAATTTTAAAGTGGCCATTGCACATGATAAATTTTAGTAAATTTTGATCATCTTCAAAAACTTGGAAGTTGATAATATTGTCCAAGATAGATGGGGTAGCAACCAATTCTACTGAATTTTTTTTTTCAATTTTGTTCTCTTGATCGGTTATAACACACTAGATGAAATAGCGAGGGCATTTGCTACCATGTTTTTCCTTCTTGGAATGGACTTTATGTTCAAAGCTTCACAATGAAAGTTCCTTTGTTAAGTATTGATTCATCATGGTCAAAAATGCATTCCAACTCAACAATTTCCTTAGGAATAGTGTTGATTTACAAGTTCAAGATCCCATCTTCATCTTTGAGTTCATCATCGTCTAGTTTCTCATCTAGAGTGTCATCAATCTCTTGAATTTTAAAGTGGCCATTGCACATGATAAATTTTAGTAAATGTTGATCATCTTCAAAAACTTGGAAGTTGATAATATTGTCCAAGATAGATGGGGTAGCAACCAATTCTACTGAATTTTTTTTCAATTTTGTTCTCTTGATCAGTTATAATGCACTAGATGAAATAGCGAGGGCATCTGCTACCATGTTTTTCCTTCTTGGAATGGACTTTATGTTCAAAGCTTCAAAATTATTCATTAGATCTTGTACTCTTTTTCTATAAGAAAGCAACTTCCTATTATTACAAGAGTATACTGATTTCACTTGTCTTATAACCAATTGAGAATCTCCCATGATTATTAGAGCTATGATTCCTTTCTCCAGTGTGAAATGAAGTCCTTTGATCAATGGTTTGTACTTTGCAATATTATTAGTACATTTAAATTGTAATCAATATGCTGCATAAAAAGACTTACCTTTTGGGTTGATTAACTCAATACCTGTACCAACTCATCATTTACACTTGGAACTATCAAAGTGGAGTGCCTAGATCAGATCTTCTTTGGGCTTCCTATTGTTGGATACAATTGTTCAATTGTGTGTTGTCTTTGATGTTACACAAATGTCATATCAGTTATAAGATACTTTCTACTGAGCTCATGCGAGTGCTGAAGGATTTTGTGATAGAAGTTAATGTTAACCGAGGTCCCAAGGTTAACAAAGGAAAGTCAGTTTTTATTGAGCTCACAAGGTTAGCTAATAAAATTTAGTGTTTATCAAGTTCACTCAGTCTCTAAAGGACTTTTTAGAATTTTTAGTGTTTACTGAGCTTCACTTGGTTAACACTGGAAATCATTTCTGGAGTAGTGTTTACCAAGCAGGGTCGACCAATGAAGGATTTCATTATTTTGGGAAATAAAGTTTAATTGTTTCATGTAATGTTTGTAGCTAATTGATGTATTATTTATTGGTAAATGTAACTTGTAAATAAGATGGCTTGACAATTTGTAATGTATAAATAAAAGGTCAAGTTGTGAATTCTAAAGTATGAATGAATGGATGTATGAATGAGTGAGCATGCAAGTGAGTTGATTGTGTAAAGAGGAAGTGCAAGAAAATTTTGAGGAAGGAATAGATATCCTTGAGGAGCAGCAAAGGTATATTTGATCAATAAGGATCTAGTAAAGAAAAATAGAGATTTGTATCAACAAAGTTTAGTTGCATCTCATTTAGGTCATTCATTGTTGCTTTCTCACAATTGTAGCAGTGAATTCTAAATCTCTTAATAGAGTTGGTTTAACGGCCATTTCTGTAAATCCTCTAATAGGGTGGATAGTTCTATTGAATTTTTCTAAAGTCCTCTAGTAAGGTCACTCCTAGTAGGGTGATTAAATCATCTAACAAGGTCACACCTAACAGTGTGTTTTGTAACCTTTAATAGGGTTGTCTCCTAATAGGGCTTAGTTCAGAAGAGTGAAAATTGGTAGCTAGTTACTTGGTGGTTTTTTCCATATTGGGTTTTCACATTAAATCTAGTGTCTCTTGTATTCATATTATTTCCTTTTTGCATGCCTGTTAATAATTGTGAATTCTTAACGATCAGTAATAAGTTAATACATAGTTCATCTACTGAGTTACAACATTTTTCTATGTGGCTACTAAGTGACAATAGCAACTAGTTATTTAAGACATCTCAAGGATCTGTGGATTTTTTTTGTGCTAACTGATTCACCCATCCTCTTAGTTACTCCATCTATATTTCCAACAATTGCTATCAGAGCTTTTGCTACTTGTAGGAAGGATTTCTAGAATCTAAGCTAAAGATCATGATGTCTTACATGACGAAAATTCCAAGGCTTAATAGGGGTAACTTTTTAGCATGGCATGGTCTCATGAGACTCCATCTAGCTTCCATTGGAGATATAGGATTGAAATATTTGGATGAAGCATATGTAAGTCCTTCTGGCACATTATCTACTAATGACATTACTGAGAAGAAGACTCATAACACTATGATGATAGACATTGCATTTGCCCTAAGATATGAAGAATTTGATGATGTCAAAGACTACAAAGCTAGCTTTGAAATGTAGAACTAGCTAAAAGATATCTATGGAGGTGATGATAATGTGAGAAGAGCCAAAGAAAAATGTCTAAGAGGATAATTTGATCAAATGAGGATGAGAGAGGATGAAAACATTGCCAAATATGTTGAAAGAGTCAAAGCAATTGTCACTACAATCAGGACTTCTGGAGGAGACATTAAGGAGGAAATAGTTGTAATTAAAGTTCTTAGAACATTACTTCTGATTTATGCAATTATATTTTCTGTAATTCAAGAAAGAATATGTGAAGCAAATCATAAAATAAATTTAGAGGCTATAGTTGGAAGATTGACTGCATTTGAGCTAGACAACTATGATAACTATGTTCTAGCTTGCAAGAATATTGAATCAGCATTTGAAGCCAATCTTTCACTCAAGGAGAAAGGAAAGAAGATAAAGGATTCTCAATCAAAAAGTGAAGAAGAGTTAGAACAGAGTTCAGACAGTGATCTTGAGGTAGTTGATGCTCTCCTTGTAAGGAAATATTCTAGAGGCAAAGAGAAATACAAAGCTAAGGTTCCTCTAATCTATTTTTCATGTGAAGAAATTGGACATATTACTGCTAGGTGGCCAAACAAGAAAAAAAAAGGATAAGAAGAAAGGTCACAAATGCATTGGCAAGAAAGACTTCAAATCATTCAAGGACAAAGGTAAGAAAACATATTTTATGGCTAAGGATTCTAATGATTCTTATGAAGAAGAAGATGAAATTCTTTACATTGCTATGAAAGATTAATCTAATAATGATGAGGAAATGGTCCTTATCTCTCATGTAAGTAAGAATGATACATGGATAATAGATAGTGGTTGATCTCATAATATGATTGGTGATAAAACAAAGTTTGAACATTTTGAAGACTATGATGGTGGTAGTGTGAGGTTTGGTAATAATAAACCTTATTGTATAAAAAGAAGATGAAGAATCTCACTAACCAAAGAGCTTGTATGTGATAATGCATATGGGTAGAAGGACTAAAAAAAAATCTATTGAGTGTAGCACAGTTACTCAATAATGGATTCAAAGTGGAATTCATGCATGGAAAAGAAAGACTGCTAGATGGCAAAGGATAGTTGATTGGATCAGGCATACAAACAAAAGGTAACTTCTTCTATCTTGAACTTGGTGAATGTTCATGCTTTATTGCTCAAGTTGAAGAAAGTTGGTTATGGCATAGAAGGTTGTGTCATGTGAACTTTGATAATCTGGTGAAAATAAGCAAATTCATGAGAGTTAGAGGCATTCCTAGTATAAAAAATGTCTGAGGTTAGTCTATGCAAGAATTTTTAGATTGGTAAGAGGGGAAAGACTAGCTTTAAAAGTAAGAACTATCATTTCAAAGAAGTTTTAGAAATTGTACATACTGATTTGTGTGGACCTATTGGAATTGAAAGCTATACTAGAGAAATTTTCTTCATTCTTTTTGTTGATGATAACTCTAGAATGATAACTATCATGTATCTAAGAGAGAAATTAGAAGCATTTGAAAATTTCAAGTGGTATTTGGCCATAATAGAAAAGGAAATAAGAAAAAGACTGAAATGCTTGAGGTCAGACAGAGGTGGTGAATTCATCTCCCATGAATTCAATAAATTTTGCATTAAAAGGGGAATCAAAAGATAGGTATCAGCCCTTGGTACTCTTGAGAAAAATGGAATAGCTGAAAGGAGGAATGGATCTATCATGTACTACGCAAGAACTTTAATGATTGAAAAGAACATTGCTTTCAAATACTGGAAGGAAGCTATCAGCACTACAGTTCATACCTTGAACTGAGTACAACTAAAGAAGGACTCATTCAAAACAACCTATGAGTTATGATATGGCTATAAACCCAATATAAGTTACCTAAAAGTATTTGGAAGAAAATGTTACATTTTGAAAGAATCTAGAAAAGGTTTATTTTATGTGAAGGATGATGAAGGAATATTTTTGGGATATTCTTGCAAAAGCAAAGCATATATATGTTTAAATTTTTCCACTCATAAAGTCATAGAAAGTGCATGTGTGAAAGTTGATGAGTTTATAGAAAGGACTAAAGAAGCAAGCAAAAAGGAACCAAGAGACTATAGGAGATTTATTTTAATTGAACCTGATACAGTGCCATATACACATGTCAATCAAGAATCTTCTACTCTTGAGTCTTTAGTGATCGAGTTGTAGGAAGTTTAAACCAAGCTAAAGGAACTCAAGTCATATTCTAATGCTACTGAGCCAATGCCTACCAATTCTAAAGGACTTGAGTAGTAGACAAAATAGCCAAAACTTGAAGTTGAAGTATAAGAGGATGAGAATGCAACTTGTTCAAAAGGCAAGGAACTTATTTTCACTAAGTATGTTAGGAGACATCATGCACTAGATCAGATCATTGGAGACAAATCTAAAGGTACTATGATAAGAAGTAAGCTAAAAGGTAGTTGTTTACTTGCTGATTTTGAACCAAGAAGCATCAAAGATGCATTACAAAATGAAAGTTGGATTGAGGCTATGAATGAAGAGATAGAGCAGATAGAGAAAAAAAAAACATGGACTCTTGTACCCAGGCCTAAAGATAAAAATGTGATTGGAACTAAGTGGGTATTCAAAAATAAGTTGAATGAAGATGGTAAGGTGTCAAGGAACAAAGCTAGATTGGTATGCAAAGGATACTCTCAAGAAGAAGGAATAGACTATGAAGAGACTTTTTCTCCTATTGCAAGATTGGAAGGTGTTAGGACCCTACTTGCATATGCTACATACAAAGGATTTAAGGTTTATTAGATGGATGTCAAGTCAACATTTCTCAATGGTATACTAGATAAAGAAGTTTACATTGAGCAGCTTGAAGGTTTTGTTGATCTAGATAGGAAAGACATGGTCTGCAAATTACACAAATCATTGTATGGTTTGAAACAAGCTCCTAGAGCATGGTATGAAAGATTGCATAACTATCTTATTCAGAATGGTTTTCAGAGAACTAATGATAACAATAGCTTGTATATCAAGGAAGGACTAGATAACAAGATTGTTTTGGCAAAAACATTTGTGGATGACACTTTGTTCATAGGGAATGATGATCTTTGCAAAGAATTTTCAAAGAAAATGAACAAGGAATTTGAGATGTCAATGTTTGGAGAGATCAAATTCTTTGTTGGTCTTCAAATTCAGCTGAGTAAGAATGACATCTACATCACTCAATCTAAATACATCAAGGAGATACTAAAAAAGTTTGGTATGTAAGGCTGTAAACTAGTTGAGACTCCTATGTGCATTGGTCTAAAGCTTACCAAGGATGATGAATCAAAGGAGGTAGATCAGACATTGTATAGATCTATGATTGGAAAGTTGCAGTTTGTAGTTCATACAAGGCTAGATATTGCTCTTGCAGTTGGTATTGTAGGAAGATTTTCAGCAAAACCAAGAGAAAATCACATGATGGCAATCAAAAGGATCTTGAGATACTTGAAAGGCACTGAAGATTATGGACTATAGTCCAAATTTGGATGTAATTTGAATTTGTAAGTGTTTATTGATGCAGATTGGGTAGGAAACATTAATCATAGAAAGAGTACAAGTGGAGGAGCATTCTTTCTTGGAAATAGGTTGGTTTCTTGGACAAGTAAAAAGAAAAATTGTACATCCCAATCCACAGTAGAAGCAAAGTATGTTGCAGTAGTAGTAAATTATTCTAATATTGTTTGGTTCAAACAATTATTAGAAGGCATGAAGGAGGAAATCAAAGAACCTATTGTTATGTTTTGTGACAATACAAGTACAATTAACATATCTAAAAATCTAGTGATGCATTAAAAAACCAAGCACATTGTAATAAAATATCATTTTGTCAGAGAATTGGTCTAGGATAAGGAGATCAGATTGGAATATGTCCATACAAAGGAGAAAATTGCTAACATATTCACCAAGCCTTTACCTAAGGAAACCTTCTTGTATCTAAGAGGTAAGTTAGGGGTCATTCCCCTATTTGAAGCTCACTAAAATAAAGTTTTAGTGATGCATCGACAGGTATCAAGATGAAGATCTTTTAGTTGATGTAGAATAATCATGGAAGCATTGCATATGAATCAGTACATAAGGTACATTTCTATTCATTTGGTTTATGTTGTCTTTGGCATGTGTTGTCAAAGAGGGAGAGTATACTATCATATCCTTTTGAAATTTGAATTTGTTTGTGAAGAGTTTGATGTTTAAAAAGAAGCTATGTAATTCCTTCATAGAGGGAGATTATTCTATTTGTGAAGTTTTTGGAATGAAATCTAAGAGGGAGAAACATTCTGTCAGAAAAAGACTTGTTTTCAAATTTCATTCTGCTATGACATGTTGTGTTGCCATCAATGCCAAAGAGGGAGATTGTTGGATACAATTATTCATATGTGTGTTGTCTTTGATGTTACACAAATGTCATATCAGTTATCAAATAGTTTCTACCGAGCTCACTCAGGCACTAAATGATTCTATGACAGAAGTTAGTGTTAATCGAGCTCCCAAGGTTAACAAAGGAAAGTTAGTTTCTACTAAGCTCACAAGGTTAGCTAAGGAAAGTTAGTGTTTACTGAATTCACCTAGTCTTGAAATGATTTTGTAGAGTTTTCAGTGTTTACCAAGCTTCACTTGGTTAACACTAGAAATCATTTCTAGAGCAGTGTTTATTGAGCAGGGTTGGCCAATGAAGGATTTCATTGTTTTGGGAAATAAAGTTTAATTGTTTCATGTAATGCCTAAAGCCAATTGATGTATTATTTATTGGTAAATGAAACTTGTAAATAAGCCGACTTGACAATTTGTAATGTATAAATAAAAGGTCAAATTGTGAATTCTAAAGTATGAATGAATGGATGTATGAATGAGCAAGCATGCAAGTGAGTTGATTGTGTAAAGAGGAAGTGTGAGTGAATTTTGAAGAAGGATTAGATATCCTTGAGGAGTAGCAAAGGTGTATTTGATCAATAAGGATCTAGTGAAGTAGAATAGAGATTTATATCAAAAATTTTTAGTTACATCTCATTCAGGTCAAGCATTGTTACTTTCTCACAATTGTAGCAGTGAATTCTAAATCTCTTAACAAAGTTGGTTTAGTAGCCATTTTTTTAAATCCTCTAACAAGGTGGACAATTCTACTAAATTTTTCTAAAGTTCTCTAGAAAGGCCACTCCTAACAGGGTGATTAAATCCTCTAACAAGGTCACACCTAATAGTGTGTTTTGTAACCTTTAATAGGGTTGGCTCCTAATAGGGCTCACTTCAAAATAGTGAAAATTGGTAGCTACTTACTTGGTGGTATTTCCCATATTTGGTTTCCACGTTAAATCTGGTGTCTCTTTTGTTCATGTTACTTCCTTTTTTCATGCATGTTAATAATTTTAAATGCTTGAAGATTAGTAATAAGTTAATACACAGTTCATCTACTGAGTTACAACATTTCCTATATGGCTATCGAGTGACTGTAGTAACTAGTTATTTAAGACATCTAAGGGATCTATTGATTTTTTTTGTGACATCTAAGGGATCCACTATAGTCTTTCGTGAGGTGGACTTGATGATTTTCCATTGTTAGTCCTTGATATGGGGGGCATAGTTTTTTATTGTTTGGCCTAAATCTCCCCTATCTATTCTATAATTTTGTCCACTTTAGGCTTGGGATGAATGGCTATTGAAGTCCATCCTTGACCTTTTACATATCGTCTCCTTCTTTATAGTTTTCTCATTCCTAGAGGGAGAGAAGACAAACCTCCACCATATAAAGAGATATCATTGTACAATACATTTAGATATTCATTTCCTCTTCAACTTTTTCCATAGATTTAGATTTGTTTTTAGAATTTTGACTTTCTATGGGTCCATCCTTTGGAATGTTACCACTCTTTATTTCCATTATCCATGTTAATACTTTAGCAACTACTTCTTGGAAATGTGAACATTCAAACTCTAGATTGTAAACTTTAAGCAATATGCAAAATATTGAGAGAAGTAGTATACAAGGTTTGATTTCTTCTCCTAAACATTGTAAATTGGCCACCATTTTGTCTACAAATTATGTTATGGTCTCTTGCTTTAGGGTTGAAATCATGGATCTTCCATCTTGATCATTTGATATTTTAGTTGAAGTTGTATCAAAAGCCATCACTTTGTAAGAGCCCAAATCTAATTGTAAGAATGCAACCTCATTTGGTGCATTGTATTCTATAATCATTGTATTTAACTTTGGCTCCACATCTATCTTGACCTAATTATTTAATCCTTTCAATGGTAACCATAATTGAGTAAAATCCATATAAAACCATCCTCTTAAGCATTTTGTCCATTCTTTGCTTAGTAGCAATCTGTATCTCTTAGGAATCTCAAGCACATGTATGTCAATGATTTTTTGAATTTGGGGGTCAATTTTTAATCATATCTAAACATATTTCCATACATCAATAACTTTTACTTCCATTTTATCCAATATGTATCACTATTCTATTAGAAGGTTGAGTCCTTTGTGCTATTGATAGTGGCATAACATTACAAGAACCTCCTGAATAAATCAGGTAATTATGAAGATTCTTCTGATATATTCTGATGCTAATAAAAAATAGGGGCACCTCAACCTTTTCTTTAAACATAGTTGGCATTGCCTTTGAAGCATTGACTTGTTAAGATACTATCTTTTGAGGAAAAATATTCATATAATGGGGTGCCTTTATATGATCAAAATTTTTCATTAGTGCTTCTCATCATTAGTGCTTCTCATTGATGAGGAAAGTTTTGTAGCATGTCGAACATGGAAATGTTGGCCTTTTTTTATTTAAAATCTTCCACCACACTATCCTTCTTAGTAGACCAGGCGAGATTTTTCAAGATTGTAGGCACATTTCCTTGATTCTAATTGTGTTGTCCTCCATAGGGAGGTCTAATTGGTACTAGATTGTTACTCACTCTCAGATTGGGAGGAGTTGGTTATAATGCTAGAGAAATCCCATCTGTCATAGGTTTTTTTGATTTCATAGATTGTAAGTATTTTGATTGTCATTTCAAAAAGAAAGCATCTCTTTTGGTTGTGTATCTTGTTCCTAATTGAATGGAAAAGAGAATTATTCATTGGCTATTTGTTTCATTTCTATGATCTATGTAGAATAGTAGGATTCTAATAGCATAGCATTAAATATCATAGGAGGCACATTATCATTTGCTTGTGAATTTTGATCCACTTCTTGATTTCAATTGTAATATGAACCATCATTGTTAGGTGCATTATGACCATCATCATATTGATTTATGTCCACATATAGAACATTATTGTTATTGATATTTGTAAGAATACTTCCATTATTCAAATGAGTGTTCTATTGTCAATTCTATCTCTAGAAACTATTGTTATGATCAGGAGGATTGAAATTGTTCACTCCATTATTGTTTCCTGCATTATTGTTCCCACCATTTTTGTTTCCACTAAAATTAATATTATAGTTCTAACCATAATTGTTGTTGTTGCAAGGACCAGTATTACTTCTCTGAAAGTTGTTATTATTTTCTTGTGACAACCTCAAGAGATTCAACTCATTATTCATTTAAGACATGGTCTTCTTCATCTGAGAAAACTTAGAGGCAAAACTATTGTTTGTTTCAGTGGAAGTTGTTTCCTTTTTCTCCAAGAAAGCATATTTTGATGGTTCATATCCTAGATATATTATAGCTAGGGTTTGAGTCACAGGTGCATACTTTGTAAAGGTGATTTCTTCTAAGAAAATTTTGTCCAATGTGTTGATACTTTCTGTAGGAAGTCTTCTTAGGAAAACAATAGTAAGATGGTCCATAGCATTCAGATAAACCTAAATTATGGCTTCAACTGGTATAGTGACTGACATTTCCAACGTGCAGTATGCCATATGAGAGTGATGGTTGAAGGATGAAACCATCTTATTGGGTCCCTTTTAATTGATATGAATTGATGATGTATGACAATTGGGTTGATGAATGTTTTGAATTGTTCCAAGAACATTTTTTTGAAAGTATCCTTGTCTCCAACACATCAAGGTAGAAAATTAACATACCAATTAAAGGAAACTTCTCCCAAAGAGTAGGGGAATAAGAAAAGAACCACATTCTCATTAAAAATCTACTTTTATTTGAAAATTTTCTTGAATACCATGATGTGATCTTCAATAGTTCTTATCTCTCCATAGATGAAACTTTCAAAAAGACTACTAAGGATTCTTAGGAAGGTCATTGAGTACACCAATCAAGTTGATTGGTGAGTCTAAAGCATTTTTCAAAAAGGCCATTGGAGGATTTGGTGGAATAACAGGTGGTTGTTATGGAGGCAGAACTAAGGAAGATGATGAAATGTTGAATGGAAGTGGTAGAATTTGAGGGAATATTTTGTCACTACAAGGCTTGCAAAAGTGAGTATGTTTGAGTAACTTGTGTGTATTAGGTGAAGATCTTAAAGCTAGCTAAAATGGAGATGAAAGATTAGGAACTTTCAGTTTGCAAAATTTTTGGGAAAAAACACACATCTATACAAGCACGCTTTCTAAAAAATATGGTTCACCTTGGAACCTTATGCACCTTATAATAGTGATAGTTCAAAAGAATTTTGAACTTATTAAAAAATGCAAAATTTTTAAATGGCAAGTTGTTTTCTTCTATTCTTAAAGTTTGAGGCCTTCCTTCTAGCACCACTTCTATTGAGCTATCATTTTGCGCGTTGCTTAATGATAGAAATCCTTTCAAACTTCTCTCTTCAAAAGATAATGTGGTATCAACTCCAAGGTTTTGGGTGATCTTGTGACCTACTAGAATCTACATAGTAGAAAATATATGGGAGTTTTCATGAGGAGGCCTTTGTTTGTTCTGACTAATTTTAGATAAAATGTTGAATCTTCTTGCTATCTCAAAAAACGTAGCTACACAAAAAGAAATATATTTTTGTATTTTTATGATTATAATGAATGAAGTTTTAACTATGTAGCTATATAAATTCCTAAATTAACAACATGTTTGTAAGAGAAAATAACCAAGATAGGGTAACAAGAAGTTTAATAAAATGACTTTAAAATTAAATCCCTAATTGATATAAGCCATAGAAACAACACATCTATGAATTAAGCCTTTGAAAATATTAGTAGGTAACCATTAAAAATAGGAGCAAGACTTCCTCAATTCTACTTATGCAATCATCAATGGGAATTCACTAACCGTAAAATGTTTCACTTTTCATTAAATCACAAGACCATAGAAAGTGTGCTCATGCAAGACAAAAAGCTATGTAGGAACAATAGGGTGATCTCTTCTCCAGCTAAGTATATTAGTGGAATTTGTAAAAATGTGGCAAAAACCAAAATTAAAAGATCACTCAATCAAAATAACATAATAAAACTATTAGCTTCATTACACTCTATGAACATACATTCACAAAATATAACACACTCAGGCAAGAATAACTACACTCTGAATGAGAGCACCAATAGCATATATTATTGCATCAAAATAATGGCTTGGAATACATATTACATTCCTTAATTTATAGGAAATCTTCTAGTCAATTTGAGTTGAGAGTGAGAGATTCCTTTATGTAAATATATTCTTCTAAACTAATAAAAAAAAATTATTTATTTACAAATTGACTCTCGAACTGGTGCTAAGTAAGATTCCACCCTTATTTATATCATTTAATGGGTGCACAAGCCTTTACATTTTTTTAAAACAAAGAAAAAATGAGAAAATAATAAGAAGAATAAATTAGATGATGTAGGAGTCTCTAGAGATGCTAAAAATAGAAGCTCAACCTTCTTTGGATGTTTGTAAGGAGTTAAATTATTGTTAGAATGCATTTTTGATCCATGGAAAGCTCTACATTTGGAACTAGGAGTTAACTATCAATGCAACTCTAACTTCCTCAAAAAAATTTGATGCACCTTTGGTGAAGTGCACCTTGGGAGATGTGCACCTTGTGAACATTGGGAGAAGTGTACCTAAGGCACCCACAATAGTGGGTTACACTTTTTTGCCTAAACTGACACTGAACTCTGAATTTTTAAGAAAACGTTCACTTTCAAATGCAAATTCCCATTTAACGGTTAGGAATTTGAAGATGAAGCAAACTAGAGTCTTTTAGGATTTTGTGTCTAGATTCTAAATCTATTTTTAAAATTTTTTGTAAAATTGATTTTATTGAATTATTTTTTCTCCTATGAAAATTGGTATGATATCAAAAACCTGATTTTTAAAGAGTGACACTATTTTTGACACACATAATTTTTTTTCTACAATAGATATCAATGTGATTCTTTCAAATTTAGTTTGTTAACATCCATACCTAAATTCTAGAGTTGGTCTTATATCTTTATCGTTAGTATTTCGTATTTTATTGTAGTTTAAATTTGGCATAACACAAATTTAGACATACGTGGCTTTTGACACATGTAACTTATTATATATTTACTCAATTTTTAAAATGTAAAATTCGATTGAAAGGTGACTCAAATATGGAGACCGTACTTATTTTTCAAAAATTTTATTTTTATATTTACTATTTTTCCATGAGCGTTGAATATCTTAGTTTATTTTTTACAATAAACCTATATTTAATTCATGTTAAAAAATATATACCTAAAAAATTTGAAAACTGCCAAATTCATAGTCATTAGAAAGCTAGTTCAGAGTACTTCAATCATGTGCAATTTCAGGTCTTGAGTGCTCCATTTGAACCTAGTAATTCAGCTCCAAAGAAAGGAAATCATTGAAAAAACTTCAAACTATTCATGGGGGCTTCTAACTAGCTAGTTTCGATAGAAACTTAGTTTCTATTGAAACTATTTTACAAACTTTCAATAGAAACAAAATTTCTTAGTTTCTATCAAAACTATTGGTAGTTTAACCATGCAATTGGAAAACCACTTACATAGTTCCGATTGAAACTATCCACCTAGTTTCGATCGAAACTAGGAAAGTGGGATAACCCAAAAACAATTCCAAAAAATGCAAAATTTTTCCAATTGTCAAAACTAAAATTCTAGCTTCTAGGTTTTGTTCCCCTTCATACCAGAGCTATGCTTGGACATTTTATCTTGAATTTCTTTATAATCTTTGTCACTTTGGTTGCATCTAGAAAATATAAAGTATCATATTTATCCTTTACATTTTGTAGATAGTTGCCCACCTCTATGCAAGTCTCTGCAAAATCTCCCAATTTCACATTCAACTCTAGCATGCATCTTCAGTCTTAAATGTATGTATAGTATCCTCATTAGTGGAAGGTTCTTCAAAATCCTTCCAAAATTATTCATCAATAGCTTGCATAGTCATAAGTTTATCCCTTGACTCATCTTCAAAAATATCCAAGCAAGCATCGCTATAATGTCCCTGTGCCTCCAAAATCTTCTCTTGGGCTTGATCCTTGAGCTTATGAATATTTTCATGTAATGTCTTCATTAATTTATTACCATCTACAATCTTCTCTATCTAATCATATATATTATCTAACTCATCTACCATATATACATCCATCAACATTTAGTACATCTAACCTTTTATTGACTGTAATGCTTGCATGTCTTTACCCTAGGTATGTATCTCATCCATCAACCCGAAGCCCTTGTTCAATATAGAAACCAACTATCGACATTATCCTACATGTTCTACAATAACTTAATATTTACTTGTATAATCTGCACACCTTTTTCTTCAAAACTTTCCATTGCTGACAAGCCTTAAAAGTGGATCCAATTGTACATTCTCCTTATCCCTCTTATCAAGTGGCACACTTGGAGTCTCCTCAAGATTTTTAGGATCCAAAAAGCCATCTACTTCATTTAAATAACCTCCAAGGATTGCATTCTACTTCCTGAGGTTTGACGATTTAGACGCATCTTATTCTAAGTGTCTAAACACTACTTTGATTCTTGTAGTAACCATCAGTTTGCCAATATCCATAGTTGGCTTTCCAAGAAAGACCTCCTTGATTTGATAATCTATTGGGGTGAAATAATCAATAACTACATATAGAGGAGGGATAGCAACATGGGCAAACAAGTCCTAATTTTGATCAGTCATAACGAAGGCCAATGTCTGTGCATGACCCATGGGTGGCTTAGGTTTCTTGAGAGCTTCAATTAATTCTCTCATTCCCTCTTATTTAATACAATACAACTAACTTTTGTGTCTAACTATCACCTCTTTCATCAACCATATTGGAGTATCTCCCATCGAAGATTTATCCTTAGATTAAGAAGGAGCTTGTACCACAAGGCCTTTTCCCTTAACACTCCTCTTCGAAGTCTTCTCCTTTCGTGAGAGATCCACATCAAGCATCTCTTTGTTTTTTGAGTCCAAAATCCTCACCTTTGTATCTTGGGAAGTCTATTGAGGCTCCTCATATATTTTTCCCTCCTCTGACTTAATTGATGGGTCTTTGTTGTAGGTCTTCTATCTTTTTAGCTTGCACTATCCTTCATTACTTGGAGGGACAGGAGAAATTGAACCTTTATCCAAGAAAGGTAAACCCTAATTTGGTGATGGTGGGGCACTTAAAATTCATTGTGGCTAAGGTGATAATTGAATCCAATCCTCTTGAGGAGGTTGATTTGTTAGTGTATCCCTTATCTTGTCTCCTATAAGTTTAGTTCCTACAAGCATGAAATCAAAATTTGACATCTTGAAGACATCACCCCCTTGGTCCTCTTTCTCATCAATCCATTGTTGTAACTCATTATCTAAAGTTGTAACTTAAATAGGTTGTGTAGGAATGGATGGTGGTGTTATAGTAGAGCTCATTCTTCATTCTACCTCAGTAGCCCTAGCAAGATAATTCCTTTGACTCAAGGGAAGGTTACCCATTTCATCTTCATCATCATGTTCTTCTTCTTCTAGAATAACTTCTAGGACTGATGGAAAAGGAATAACCTTTCTTATCACATTTTGTCTCCTTGTCCTTTCAATTGGAGTTTTCATTTTTCTTTTCTTGGGAGTTGATGAAGATTCTATTTTCTCTTGTATAGGTGGAGACACTTCCTATGCTTTTTCTTCTTTCCCTTGGTCTTGTGATGGCATTGGTTGATTATCTTGAGTTTGGATGACTTCTACATTTTTTTCCCACTCTACATTTTCTACCCCTTGATGCTCTAATGCTTGAGTTGCCTCTTCTACAAAGTCAACTTGTTGAGGGGAAGCTCTTTTCCTTTTTCTCTTACCCTTTTGTGCCCTAAAGTATCAAACTTCTCTAGGAAGATAATGCACCATGTTTGGCCTTATTGGAGACTAAGCTATGAATGTTGGAACTATTACCTTCACTTGTTTACCTTTCACCAGGCAGGTCGCAGCTTATAAAACTATCATTTGTGGAATCAAATCTAAGTTGAATGGTCTCTTAATCCATTCCTTGGTTAACTAGATAACATGCCTCACCCTATGATTAATATCTATGTTTTATTCTCTATTAACCTCTACATTCATGATAGGCTGATCATATATCGTATCTCATTTATATAAGGGATCTAAGACATCTTCAATATCTTGTTGCGCAATCTTAAATGGAACCTTCATTTTCAAGGCACTACTTGAAAAATACAGATTAATCCTACAATAATCCTTTATTTAGATTTTGTAGTCATCTACCACATTCATCCAATGATCCTCTATGGCATCTTCATGTTGGAACTATTTTCTTACCAAGTATTGAACTCTACCAATGTTATTAAAATAGGCATGAGGAGAGTTATAAAACTCCAAGGGATACTGATCCCATTCTGACTCAAAAGTCTTGATATTCTATTTTTTCAAACATAAAATAGACCTATGGTGATGGACCATACCCAGGTCTTCTTATGTTTCTTCCTTACACTCTCATATGCAGATGAGAATTATCATGTAATCTCTACCAATATGAGTCTATCACATGGATACCTAGGGAGCTTCTTTGGATTGACAGTCATGCCCACTACCCTTAAATAAGTGAATGTCTTGAATTGGATGTAATAGGCACCTATTTCTATAACCTTTGCCACTTACTCTTCTAACATCCTTTTTGCTAGTCTCTCTCAATGAACTAGATGATTCAAAAAATGAAAGAATCATTCACTATTCTATATTCCTTGCTATTATTTGAAAGATTTTTCCTTACCAAATAGGTGTATAAAACATAAGGGAATGCATTAGGATCTTGAAAGTTGCCCCTTTTCAATAACCCTAGATAATCTATTTCTCTTGTATCTAATAGATAAACCAAATAAGATGTCATATAGAACCTTTGGTTGTTTTTTACCACCACCAGTTGTTCTTCTAAATTCTCACTGAGAATTGAGGCCCATTCAATTGGCATCTTCATTGTTCTTATGGTTTTAATGAAATGTACCATCCATATATTCAAGTTTCCTACTACTAGTAATCCCATGATTATACTCAGAAGCACTATAGAATGTCCAATATCATCTTTCATATAACCTCTCATCATATCTACTTTGCTACTTTTCATCCAAGATTAGTCTTATCAATGAGAAATCCTCTTCATGCTCTCTATACCACCTTTCTACTTGATGATATGTTAGTCTTATATATTGATCTACCCTTGGAAGATGGAAAAATTTCTCAATGTTCCTAGGCCCCAGATGTCTAGGATGATCTCTCCAGTTATGCTTTTTACAACTCTCTCCTCTAAAACATAGTTTTCTACCAATGCCATAATTAACTAAGAAGACTCTACTGAATCTTGCTGTGACATTGTGTTTATTAGGCCCATTTTAATGAGTGCAAATATTAGTTGAGACCTCTTAGTTGGTTTGTTGCATAGGACTAAGAATGCATTCAAGTCAATATGGCCTAGCCCAATATCTCAGATCTCTGAATGAGCATCCTAAAAGCATGACTTTAATGGATCACCTCAAAATTTGTAGACCACTAGTTTTGGAACCATCTTTGAAGCAAGGGAGGATGTGGAGGAAGCCATTTAATCTATTCAAAAACAAACATCCATTAGTCTAGAATGTTGAAAAAATTAATTTAAACAAACCTTAGCTACAATTAAAACAATCCTAGAACCTTAAAATGTCATTAAACAATTAAACAACCTATTTACACCTTTGATGGAAAAAAATCTGGCACACCTTGTGCACCTTAAGGGTGCATTAGGAGAACCTTTCCTATGCAAAATAAGCACCTCTAAGGCTGTGCACATAGCACACCTTATGGGGTGCACTAGGTGTGCACCCTTATAGTACAAAACTTAATGTTTGAAAATACAAAGAGTGCACACATAGCACACCTTGTGGGGTGAACTATATGCACAACCTTACTTAAAATGTTGGGATGCTTTGCCTTAGTAAAGGTGCATATATGTGAACTTTAGATAGGTGCACACATGTGCACATTTCTTTTGGCGAATAATTTATCTTAGATTTTATTTTTATTAATTTTTTATTGAAGAAAAGGTGCACACCTTGTATACCTTAGATAGGTGTGCAAGGTGAACACCTTCTAACCTTGTGTTTGTTTTTGTGTAGGAGCTGATTTAATAAAGATCAGTGCACCTTCAATATTGCAGAGGTGTACTTGGTTGAATGCAAAAAAAGAAAGTGAATTAAATGGAGGGGGCATCCCAAACTTTTATAGGCCTAGGATGAAGCGTACCCTTTCAGAGTGCACACGTGTGCCTACACACCTGTGCACACTTCCAAAGGGAAGTACTTTGTACTTGGGGACTTAGTGCACTAGTGCACTAGGTGCACTAAGTGTGCTAGTGCACTAGGTGCACTAAGTGTGCTAGTGCACCCTCATAAGATAAAAAATGATTTCTTCTCCTTAGAATGTCTAGTTCTTGATAAAATGGATTTTTAGGTAGAGACCAAGACTAGGTATAAACAATAGGAAAACATGTAAAAAGACTCAAACCCTAGACTTAGGATGTAGAAAACAAAAGTTAGAGTAGCGGGTCCCTATTTCTAGGAGAAATGGGGTGTGCATTGTGAAACCACAACAAATAGCCCTAACAAAAGGGAAGAAATAACAAATACATTTCTTCATTAGCAAATTTTCCTCTGATATGTGTCTAATACAAATTAAATCCTAAATACTCCAAGCATATTTTAAGTCACTTCATAGTAAAAACCTTAGAATCTTGAATCTCCAAGTTTAGTGTGTGTTCAATGTATCTATTTTCTTTGGCATCTCAGAATGCAATTTATCAAAAAATTCCAATAGCTTACAAACAATCTTCCACCCTTTCGATCCATTCATTGGGAATTCTTACAAAAGGTTTATCAATCCCTTGTTTAACTAGATTAGAGAATTAATCCTGAGGGCTCTTAATGGGTTATCACCTTTTATTTGAAGTCCTAGGTAAACTCCTGCATATTTGATTCACATAGCTCACATGTCACTATTTCATTATTCAATGAAGCAATTATTTTAATACTAGATAGCTTATTTGGATTGTGTATTGCTATAGTCAAATTATCTTTCTCAAACTTTGTAGAACCCTTCATTCTTAACAATATTTTTTCTTTTTCTTTTAAAAATTTTCTTTCTGTACCCTGACGATGGTTAGGTTTTGTCGCCAAGACATTGGTGTCATTTCTCAGATTCAATCCTAGCAATTCCTTTGAGAAAGACCATTTTTTTGGAACTAGTAGGGTTTGGACTATCCCTTGCTACCATTGACCTTTGTTTGAAAACACCTAAGATGATCAATTTTTAAATTTACAAAGTGTTGAAAACTTGTTAATGTACAATTCTAAATTTAAGACTGAAAGTCCTCTATTATTGCAAGTAACATCCATTCCTCAGTTGGTATAAGAAACAAAATCATTTAAATGTTTTGAAAATGAAATACCTCCTCCCAAAAGTTGAAACAAAAAAAGGGTTTAAATGAGATATGTCAAGATAAAATCTTGAGTGCACCTAACCTATAGACTGACACAACTTTGAAGTAAATACACAACTATAGGAAAACACACAAACAAATGTAAACACACTTGGAGAAATAAAAAAACTTGCATAAATTAACATGCTTGCGTAAATAAACACACTTGCATAAAGGAATTTTCTTTTTTCTTTTTTCTTTTAGGTCTCAAAGTAATGTTTTAAGAACTGCCCATTGACTGGCAATGAAACCAATTCCCCTTGTAAGGAACTTAGCCTAAAAGTATTTTCTCCTAGAATTTCAATGATTTGATAAGGATCAATCCACAAGAATTGAAGCTTAGTGTGATTGCCTAGCTTTTCTTTTGCCTTGTCCCAAATTAGAACATTGTTAGATATTCTGAAAGATTTTATCATGGCCATCTTATTGAACCACCTTTTAATGATAATTTGATGTTTCTCCATATGTTCCAAAGCAACTATCCATTTTTCATCAATCTCCAAAAGATTCACTAGTCTGATCTAAACCCTATTAGCATCTTCAATGTACCCACTCATGAATTTCAAAATAGGAATCCTAAGGTTAAGTGGGAATATTGGTTCTTGTGTATAGATGAGTAGATATGGAGATGTGCCCAAAGCATTCTTGACCCTAACTTGATTTGTCCATAGCACATAATTGAGTTGAGTATGCGAATCTTTAGGATTTTCCTTGAACAAACATTTTATGACCATGATCAAGTTCTTATTTCTAGATTCGGCCAAACAATTTCCTTGTGGATAATAATTTGAAGAGAATTTGATAATAACTTGATTTTCCAATGCCCATTGAGTAAGGAATATCGATGCAAAAGCTAATACATTATTGCACACTAGAAAGAATGGCATCCCAAATCTGATAACAATGTGTTCTTTCAAGAAGTCTATAACCACATTTGCCATGCCATTTTTGAAAGTCTTAGCTTCAGTCAAATGTGTACAATAATTGGTAGCTATAAGAATAAAAGTGTGTCTAGAGGACGATGGTGGGTTTACTAGACCAATGAGATCCAACCCCCACCTTGAAAAAAGGCATACCTCAAACACTAGTTGGAATAGCATAGCAAGATGTATTTCTCTATTACCATAGTCTAAAAAATGTGGCGAGTATGCACATGTTCAAAAGTATCTTTGAAGATCGTAGGCCAGAAATAACCTAATCTTAAGATCACAGGGGTCATAGCCTCTACCAAATCATGTCCTATACCATACTTATCATCAAACTATTCCAAAATTTCTTTTACTTCTTCCTATCCTAGGAACTTTAAGTAAATCCCTTCATAGTTCATTTTGTATATTTATCTATCATATAACATGTAGGATTCACATTTATTTTTAAGTCCCCTACATTGTAAACTATTTGCTCAATTCGGGTACTAATTTTGTGAAAGATAGTAAACACTATCCTACTACTAGACATATGTTATTATACCTTGGTCAATGTCAACTTGAGATACTATGATCTTCTTCTAATCTTTCACCTTTATTTCACCATCAAAATATAATTTCTTCTTATCCTTGATCTAGTTATCAACTATCATTTTTTATAATCCTTGCCCTCTTACCAACTTCATGGGATGAATGTCTAAATAAAATTCTTGAAGGATTTACATTAATTTTCCTCTCCTTTCACCTAGTTCATTTTGCATTAGTAATGTCTTAACCATAGGATCAGGTACAATCACATATACCTTACTCCTTAATGTATAATGGTAGAATTTCTTTACCACTTCGATTAAAGCAAAATACTATTTATCAAGGTTAGAATAATTTAACTCAGCTTTTTTCAAAGGGAAACTCATAAATGTAATGGACCTTTCATCTTCTTTATCCTTCTTTTGTGTAAGAATCATAGCACATGAATGTTCTAAAGAAAAATAGTATATTTTGAAAGGTAGTCCATATTCTAGACTCACCAGTACTAGTGCCATGGAAATTTCCACTTTGATATCCTCAAATGATTTCTTAATCTTTGGAACCCATTATGTTTTTGCTCCCTTTTTGAGTAAATCATTAAGGGGCCAAACTATCCCTGCAAATCTGATGATAAAATTTCATATGAAATTTATTTTCCTAAATAAATACTTAACTTCCTTTATACTATGAAGATGTGACAAATTTATAATGGCTTCAATTCTATCAAGATCAATGGAGATTTTGGCTTTGGAGATGATATGGCCAAGGATATTTCTTCTAGTAAACCCAAGTGAACACTTTTTTGGATTGAGTGATATGCCATATTTATGGCATCTATTGAATACATGTCTTAAATCAGCAATGTGAATGGTTTTATCTTTTAAAGAGATAGTTAAGAAATCCATGTAGATGACTATACACTTGTTTATTAATCCCTTAAAAGCTTCATCAATGGCTCATTGAAATGTAGTCCCTACATTAATAAGGTTGGAAGGCATTCTTCTATAAGCAAAAGTCCCCCATTTAGTCATGAAAGTAGTCTTTAACCTATCCTCTTCATCAACTATTACCTAGTTATATCCTGAATATCCATCCAAGAAAGACATCATCTTGGAACCATTAACAAGTTGTAGAACTTCATCTAGTGAGGGAAAAGGGTAGCTATCCTTTTGCTAGGTTCAAATTAAGGGAATCTACAAAAAGATGAATCTCTCTAGTCTTTTCCACATAGGAATGACATTAGCCATCCATGTAGAATGGAGAATGGGGAAGATAATCTTAGCATTGAGTAGTTTCTTGACTTCCTTCATTATCAAGGGTTCAATAATGGGATTAATAGGTCTTTTCCTTTGATGGAAGGTTTTGACATCTAGTTTCAATAGAATTCCATGTGTAATGATTTTAGGATCATATGTTTTGAGCTCTTCATAGCTCCAAGCAATGACATCCTTGTATTTTGTAAGAAATTTAAGCATATCTTCCCTTTCTTGTGCATTGCACACCTTTTTGTCCCTTACCATTATAGGATCTTCATCAGTACCAAAATTATATGAATCACATTCCTTGATTCCCTCTACTTTGACCATTCTTTTGTCAAGAATTGATTCATCATGATAAAAAATGCATTCAAACTCAACCATTCCCTTAGGAATAGTGATGCATTTCAAGTTGAGGATCTCATTTTCATGTTTGAGTTCATCATCCTCAAGTTTTTCATTTGGAGTGTCATCAATCTCTCACCCTTTAAAGTGGACATTGCACATGAAAAATTTGAGTATATGTTGATCATATTGGAAAACTTGGAAGTTCATAATATTGTCTACGATAGATGGGCAACAACTAATTCTACTATTTTTTTTTTCTATTTTGGTCTCTCGATTGGCTGTAATGTGCTAGCTGAAATAGAAAGGGCATCCACTACCATGTTTTTCCTTCTTGGAATGGAATTTACGTTCAAATCTTCAAAATCATCCAGTAGATCCCATAATATTTTTCTATAAGCAAGAAACCTCCTATTATTGCAAGAGTATACTGATTTCACTTGTCTTATAACTAACTGAGAATCTCCCTTGATTATGAGAGTTGTGTTTCCTTTCTGCACACAAAAAGAAGTCCTCAGATCAATGCTTCATACTCTACAACATTATTAGTAAATGTAAATTGTAATTGATATGTTGTGTAGAAATACTTACCATTTGGGTTTATTAACACAATACTTGCATTAGCTCCTAATTCACACTTGGAACTATTGAAGTGGAGTGTCCAGATTAGATCTTCTTTAGGCTTCGTACATTTATGCTTATTAATCTTTAGATTTTCCTTTACTTGGGCTTGAATGGATTATCTCTTAGGCATCCATTGTTATCTTTTGTGCAGTGGACTTGATAATTTTCCATTGTTAGTCCTTGATATATGGGCATGTGTTTTTCTTGTTTGTCCTGAATTTCCTCTATCAATTTTGTAATTTTGATCATTACTACTAAAGTCCATCCTTGATCTTTTATGTATTGTCTCCTTCTTTGAATTTTGATCATTACTAGTGGGGAGAAAAAAAACCTCCACCATTCGAAGAGGTATCATTGTATGATGTATTTAGATCTTCAATCTTCTCTTCAAAATTTTCCACAAATTTAGATATGTTTATATAATTTTGACTTTCTATGGGTCCATCCTTTGGAATGTTACCACTCTTTCTTTCCATTATCTATGTTAATACTTTAGCAACTGTTTCTTTGCAATATAAACATTCAAACTATGAATGATTAACTTTATGAAATCTACAAAATCCTAAGAGAAGAAAAATACTAGGGTTAGCTTCTTCTCCTAAACATTGTAAATTGGTCAACATGTTGTCCATGAATTGTGTTATAGTCTCTTGCTTTGGGGTTGAAATCATGGATCTTCCATCTTGATAATCTAATATTTTAGTTGAATTTGTATCAAAACCCATCACTTTGTAAGAGGCCAAATCTAATTGTTTAACCCTTTCCATGGTAACCATAATTGAGTAAAATCTATAGAAAACCATCCTCTTAGGCATTTTTTCCATTCTCTATTTAGTAGCAATCCATATGTCTCAAGAATGTCAACCACATGTATGTCAATGATTTTTTGAATTCAAGGGTCAACTGTCAATTGTATCTAAACATCTATCAACACACCAATAAATTTTACTTCCATTTTATCCAATTTTATCTCTATTCAATTAGAAGGCCGAGGATTGACTCCCAATATTTGTGCTATTGATAGTGGCATAACATTACAAGAAGCTATTGAATCAATTAGGAAATTATAAAGATTCTTCCCATATATTCTGATCCTAAGAAAAATGGGGTCATCTCAACCTTGTCTTTAAACATAGTTGGCATTTGCTCTAGAGCATTGACTTGTTGAGATACTATTTTTTGAGGACAATTTTGTAGCATGTCAAACATGGACATGTTGAACTTTGTTCATTTCAAATCTTCCACCACACTATACTTGTTAGGAGACCAATCAGGATATTTCAAAATTGTAGGCACATCTCCTTGTTTCTAATATTGTTGTCCTCCATGTGGGGCTTTGATTGGTATCAGATTGTTACTTGCTCTCAAATCAAGAGGAGTCAGTTGTAATGCTAGAGGAATCCCATCTATCATAGGTTCTTTTCAACTTCATATATTGTAAGTATTTTGATTGTCATTTTGAAAAGAAAGCATCTCTTCTAGTTGCATATCTGGTTCCTGACTGAATGGAAAAGATAATTATTCATTGCTTGGTTGTTCCATTTCTATGTTCTGTGTAGAATCATAGGATTCTAGTAGCATAGCATTAAATTGCATGGGAGGCACATTATAATTTTCTTGTGAATTTTAATTTACTTCTTGATTTCCATTGTAATAAGAACCATCATTGTTAGGTGTATTTTGAACATCATCATATTGATTGATGTCCACATATTAAGCATTATTATTACTATTATCTGCAAGAATTCTTCCATTGTTCAGAGGAATGTTCCATTTTCAATTCTATCTCTAGAAACCATTGTTGCAATCAAGAGGATTGAAATTGCTTCCTCCATTATTGTTTCATACATTTTTGTTCCTAGCATTGTTGTTCCCATTGAAATTTGTACTATAGTCCTAACTATAATTTTTGTTGTTGTAAGGACCAACATTACTTCTCTAAAAGTTGTTATTCTATTCTTGTGACAACCTCAAGTGAGTCAAATCATTATTAATTTGAGACATGGTCTTCTTCATCTAACCAAACTCGAAGGAAAAATTGTTGTTTGCTTCAATGGAAGTTACTACCTTTTTCTCAAATAAAGAAACTTTTGGAGGTTCATATCTAGGATACATTATAGCTAGAGTTTGTAGAGTGGGTGCCTGCTATAATTAAACTAGATTCACTGGTATGAATTTTCTAGGCATCATGGGTACTCCAATAGGATATGTTGGCATCATTTTAATAGCTTGAGATGGAAGCATCAATACTTCTCCATTTGGATTGGCCTACTTTTTAAAGTTAATTTCTTCTAAGAAGACTTTGTATAATGTGTTAATATTTGTTGTAGGAAGTCTTCTTAGGAAAATAGCAATCAGATGGTCTATAACATTCAGCCAATTCTAAATTGTGGCTTCAACTAGTAGAGTGTATGGCATTTCTAGCTTGTGGTATGTTATATGAAAGTGATGGTTAAAGTGTGGAACCATCTTGGCTAGGAACCCTTTTGATTGATATGAATTGATGATGTATCATAGTTGGGTTGATGAAAATTTTGAATTGTTCCAAAAACAATTTTTCAAAAGTATCCCAGTTTCCAACACATTGAGGCATAAAATTAACATACCAATTAAAGGAAACTTCTCCCAAAGAGTAGGAGAATAAGAAAAGTACCACATTCTCATTAGCAATCTTCTTTCAGCTGCAAATTTCCTTGAATACCTTGATGTGATCTTCAATAGTTCTCATCTCTCCATAGATGAACCTTGGGAAAAACTTCTTAAGATTCTTAGGAAGGTCGTTGAGTACACCTATCAAGTAGATTGGTGAGTCTACAATAATTATAGAAACAACCATTAGAGGATTTGGTGGAGTAATAGGTGGTTTTTGTGGAGGTGAAACTGAGGAAGATGATGAAATATTGAATGGAAGTGGTAGAATTCAAGGGAATCCTTTATCACTACGAGGCTTACAAAAGTGGGTAAGTTTGAGGAACTTGTGTGTACTGAGCGAAGATCTTAAAGCTCACTAAAATGGAGATGATAGATTAGGATCTTCAAGTTTGAGTCAATTCTAAAAAAAACATGCCTCTACAAAAGCACACTTTCTCAAAAATATGGTGCACCTTGGAACCTTGCTCACCTTGGAAGTTTGTGCACCTTAAAATCTTGCACACATTAGAATGGTGAAAGTTTAGAAAAAAATTTGAAGTTGTAAAAAAATGTAGAATTTTGAAATTGCAAGTTGTTTTCTTCTATTCTGAAAGGTTGGGGTCTTCCTTGTAGCACCACTTCTATTGAACTATCATTTGGAATGATGCTTAATTTCAGGAATCCTTTCAAGCTTCTCTCTTGAAAAGTTAATTTGGGATCAATGTCAAGGTTCTAAGTGATCTTAACACCTACTAAAATCTTCTTAGTAGAAGATAAATGTGAGTGTTCATTAGGAGGCATTTTTTAGTTTTGACCAATTTTAGATAAAATGTTGAATTTCCTTTCTATCTCAAAAAAAGTAACCACACAAAAAGAATTTTTTTTATATATTTTTTGATTTATAGTGAATGCAATTTTAACTATACAACTATATGAATTCCTAATTTAACCAAGTGTTTGGAAAAGAAAATAATGAAGATAGTGTAACAAGAAGTTTAAGGAAATGACTTGAAAAGTGAATTCCTAGTGGACATAAGCCACAAAAAAAACATGCCTATGAATTAAGGCTTTGAAAATATTGGTAGGTAACTAATGAAAATAGGAGTAGTGCTTCCTCAATTCCACTAATACAATCGTAGATGGGAATTCAATAACTATAAGATGTTTCATGATTCATTAGATCACAAGGCCACAAAAAGTGCACTCATGAGAGAAGAAAAGATATGTAGGAAGAATAGGGTGATCTCATTTCCAACTAAGTATGTCAATGGAATTTGGAAACACATGGAAAACAAAAAAGTTAAAAGATTGCTCAATAAAAATAACACAATAAGACTATTGGCTCCATTACACTCCATGAACATACATTCACACAATATAACACACTTCGGAAAGAATAACTACACTTTGAATGAGAGTAACAATAGCATATATTGTTGCATAAAAAAAATGGCCTAGAATACATATTACATTCCTCAATTTATAGGAAATCTTCTCCTTAAATTGTGTTCAGAGGAAGAGATTCCTTAATGAAAATATATGCTTCTAAACTAATAAAACAAATTTATTAATGCACAAATTGACTCTCTAACTAGTGCTAAGTAGGACTCCACCCTTATTTATATCATTTAATGGGTGCATGAGCCTTTACATGTTTTTAAAACAAAGAAAACATGAGAAAATAAGAAGAAGAAAGTGATCAGATGATGTAAGAGTCTCTAGAGATGGAAAAAATAGAAGATCAACCTTCTCTGGATGTTTGTAGGAGTTAAAACTCAGTTAGAATGTGTTTTTGATGCATGGAAAGCTCTAAATTTGGAACTGGTAGTTAACTATCAATGCACCTTTGGAAACTAAAATTATATCTTCTAGGTTTTTTCCCCCTTCATACTAGAGCCATGTCCAAGTATTTGCACTTGCATTTATCTATTCTAGCAATTCTAGCAAGTCTCTACAAAATATCACAATTTCACATCCAATTCTAGCAATGCCTCTTTGGTCGTAAATGCTTGTATAATATCCTTGTTAGTGGAAGCTTCTTCAAAAGTCTTTTTAAATTGTTCAATAACTAGTTGCATAGTCATAAGTTTATCCCTTAAATCATCTTTGAAAATGTTTAGGCAAGCATCGTTGTAATGTCTCTCTACCTCCAAAATTTGCTCTTGGGCTCAATCCTTGAGTTTGTGAATATTTGCAAGCAATGTCTCCATTAATTTATTACCATTCACAATATTTTCTATCTAATTGTCTATCTTATCTAACTCATCTACCATATATACATCCATCAACATCCACTACCTCTAAACCTTTATTGACTGGAATGCTTGTAGCTCTTTACCCCAGGTATCTATCTCATCTATCAACCCAAAATCCTAGTTCAATGTAGCAACCAACTTATTTATATTATCCTACATGTGGTCCAATAACTTAAGATTTCCTTCTATTATCTACACACTTTTTTCTTCAAAACATTTTTTCCATTGCTGAAAAGCCTAAAAAATGGATCTAATTGTATTTCTCCTTGTACCTCTTATTTAGTGCTACACTTAGAGTCTCCTTAGGATTTTCAGGATCCAACAAACCAATTACTTCATTTAAATAACCTCTTGGGGTTTCATTTTATTTATGAAGGTTTAACAATTTAGACTCATCCTATTCTAAGTGCCTAAACACTTCTTTGATTCCTATAGTAACCATCAATTTGGCAGTATCCAAAGTGGATTTTCCATGTAACACCTCCTTGATTTTATAATCTTTTGGGGTCAAATAACTCAATATCTTCATATAGAGGAGGGATAGAAACATAGGCAAAAAAATCCTAATTTTGATCACTCATAATGAAGGCCAATGTTTGTGCACCACCTATGGATGGCTCAAGTTTCTTGAAAGCTTCAATTAATTCTCTCATTCCCTCTTACTTAGTATAATATAGCTTACTTTTGTGTCTAACTATCACCTCTTTTCTCAACCATCTTGGAGTATATTCTATTGGAGATTTATCCTTAGACAAAGAAGGAGCTTGTACTATTAGGCCTTTTCCCTTATCACTACCCTCTAGACTCTTCTCCTTTTGTCAGAGATCCAAATTAGGCATCTCTATGTCTTTTGTGTCCATAGTCCTCACCTTTATATCTTGGGAAGTCTATTTAGGTTCCTCATATACTTGTCTCTCCTCTGATACTTCATTGGTGGGTCTTTGTTGTGGATCTTATGTCTTCTTAGCTTACAACTATCCTTCATTACTTGGAGGGAGAGAACTAACTGAACCTTTATCCAAGAAAGATAAACCTTTATCATAGTCACCCTATCAGCCCATATTGCTAACTACAATTTAGAATCCTAGGCTCTCTTGTTGTCATCCAATGTTATTTTTATCACTTTCAACAAGCTTTTATTTATGGATTCAACTTGTCCATTTCCTTGTGGATGATAAAGGGAAGATGTTGATCTAGTAATCCCATATTTATCACAAAAATTTATAATCTCCTTAGATCTAAAGAACATTGCATTATTTGTCACAATCCTCTGAGGAAAACCAAATCTTGAAATGATATTATTTAGCATAAAATTTTTAACAACCTTACTAGTTGCATTTCTTGTTGGAATTGCCTCCACCCACTTTGTGAAGTAATTAGTAGCAACCAAGATCCATGAATAACTAGTACTAGACTCAGGAGAGATTTCACCTATAAAATCAATCACCTACTACTAGAATGGTGCATGAGCTTCCACTAGTTTTAATGGAGTGTTACCTAAATTTTTTAATTTATTTGCAAATCTTTGACAGGCATGACACTTTCTGACCATTATCTGAGCATCCTTAAAAAGGGAAGGCCACCAGAATCTAGCTCTCATTACATTGTGTGCAATGATCTTGGCCATTTAATGTCCTCCACAAACTCTATAATGCATTTCATTCAATACTTTTATTGATTTTTCTTGATCAATACATTTTAGCAACACCCCTTAAAAATTTTGCACCATAAGTTGTTCTCAACAATGATATATCTCATGGCTTATAATTTTATGCTTCTTTTCTCATTTTTAGTCAAATAAGAAGGAGCTTCCATATGTTTTAAGTAATGAATAACATTAGTATACCAATCACAGAGATCCATGTCACATATATCTAATCTTAAGTCATCTGCTATTGTAATTATCTAACTAGCATCTAAGTTAGAACGAGCCATGAGTTTAGCTAGCCCTTGACCTCTCACCAATTTTCTAATCTAAATTTCAATGTTAGATTCCTAGATCCTATTAATCCATCTGAATCTTCTACTTGATACCTCCTACTAAGAAAATATATCCTTGATAGCTGTACTAGATACAAATTCAATGACAATGGTGCCTACCAAATAATACCTAAAATCCATAACCAAGGCATATGCTTGTTTCTCATTTATTTCATATTTTAGTTCAGTAGGCTATAATGATTTTCTAAAAAATGCAACAGGTTTTTCATATCCTTCCTCATTCTTTTTTAATAAGACTACAACTATAGTATGGAATGATGCAAAAGAGAATATGTGCATTGGCTTAGTATAATATGGGATTATAAGGATAGGAACATTTTTTATGGTAGTTTTAATATCTTGAAAGGCCTATGAAGATTCACTAGACAAATTAATAGTAGCTCCTTTCTTGAGCATTTTTGAAATGGGTCTACTATTCTTAGCAAAATTTGCAACAAATCTTCTCAAAAAGTTTAATTGCCCAAAGAAAGATTGTATTCCCTTTACATTTTTTTGGCTTAGGTACCTTGTCAATGGTTGCAACTCTTTCAAGATCTATCTTTACTCCATCCTTTGATACTATATGTCCCAATAATTTTCCTTCTATCACCCCAAATGAACATTTCTGAGGGCTTAAGGACACTGCATATTCCAAAGCTTTGATAAAAATCTTTTCTAGATGGCTACAATGGTCACCAGCTTTCTTGAGATATGTTGTAAGGTCATCTTGGTATACTACCATAAATTTGTCAATATATTAATGGAATGCTACATCCATAGCTCTCTAAAAAGTTTCACTTTCATTGATCAACCCAAATGGCACCCTCACATATACATAAATTCCCCATGGAGTTGTAAAATTTGTCTTATATTTTTCACTTTCTTTCACAAGGACCTAATTGAATCCTTAAAATCCATCCATCATGGACATCAATTTAGAACCAATTACTTTTTGTAGCATAAGTTCCATGTTTGGTAACCCATAATTATCCTTCAGAGATGCAATATTTAAATTTATAAAATCTATGCATAATCTTAGATCTCCATTATTCTTTTGGATAGGTACCAAGTTTGAAACCTAAGTGGAATGTCTAATTGGTTTGATTATCCCTTCATCCCTTAACTTCATCAACTCTTCTTGCATTTTGGGGGCTAGGGTGGTATTTACTGGTCTTTGCTTTTGTTTGAAAGGTTTTACATTATCTTTCAATGGTATAACATGTTCAAATAAATCTTTTCTATAGGCCTTAAGCTCATCATATGACCATGCAAAAACATGTTTGTACTTTCTTAGCAAATCAATTGATTTCAGTAGGTAATTTTTTGCCAATGTAAACTTTCTTGGGGGCTTCAATAGTACCAAGATTTATTTTTTCCAATTCTTGAGGCTTATGATCCCTAATTCCAAGCTTCACCCTATCTTGGTTATCAAACATGTTCTCAAAAATAACCAACCCTTTAGGTACTTTATTATTTTTCAGCTTTATGATCTCTTGACCAAAAATGGTTTCCTTACAATCTGTGATTTCAATTAGATCACTACAATCTAACTCTTGACCATGATACTTGTCTTCACTTAACATGAAATTCAAAATATCTTTATCATCCTCAAAGACTTGCAAATGTTCAATATTGTCAAGTAGTGAAGGCCTATTTTGAACCTCAATCTTTGAAATTCCTGCAAATGACATTTCCCTAGGCTTAATTGCTAGATTTGCCAATAGGTCAGCCATTTTATTCTGACTTCTATCTCTCCATTAAATACCAAATGCATCAAAAAATTAAATCTTGTCCCATACTGCATTTCTATATTGTTTCAACCTTTTGTTTTTTGAAACATAAGTTTCCTTAATTTGTGAAATAACCAATTAGGAATCACCTATGACATGTAATTTTTGTATTCCATGGTATGTGGCAAGTTTCAATCCTAACAAAAGAGCTTCATACTCTACTATATTGTTGGTACAAGAAAAATTCAAGGTGAATGAATATCTAAAGGTATTATTTTTAGGAGAAACACAGACTACTCCTACTTGTGAACCTTATTTGGAATTAGCCCCATCAAAGTACATGGTCCACAGTACTAGTGAATCCATACAACATTCTACTTCATGTTCAATTATAGTAGGCAATTTCTCAATTTCTTGAATAATTAGTTATTCTCTAAAAGCATTCACACCAGTGTCCAAGAAACAAGTAGAATCCTTATCATTTCCTTCTCCTAGAATTTTATTGACCCTTGGCTCTTTATCTACCCTGAGAGCCTTTTCACCTATATGAAAAGTTGCATAGGACAAGTCACATTGTAGGCTACCTCCCATAGTAGCACTCTATTTTCTAGAGAGAAGCATCCCATAATGTAGAGGAATATTAACCAAAAGGATTGACATAGTTAATTCTACTTTAGGGTATGCAACTAGCTTGAATGGTAATGCATGAATGGTACCTATGATTGGGACTTCTCTAACATCCATACCTTTGCACCTAACTTGCTTAGTATCTACCTTCAGACCTAAAACTTCAAAACTTTAAAGGGCATGATGGTATTAGAATCTCCTAAATCTATCATGCAAATTTTTAAGGCTTTTCCTTTTATAATAAGATTGAGAAAGAATGGGTCGATATCTTCTATATAGGCTATTGATGAATCATCCAAAAACATTTGATGGATTTTGGATACAATACCATTATCTTCATATATTATTGGGGTTTATTGGATGGCATTTTGGTCATCAATATTGCTATTATTTCCTATCTTGTCCAACCATGAAAAGGTGTTACTCTTGTGCTTGATGCAGGAGCATCCTGGGTGCAAGGGCAATCTTGCATCACCCAACAATATTTTATTTTTACTCTTTTCTATTTTAATAAGGACAAATAGATAGGGTGGTTACTATTTATGGGAACTTATTATTTTTAGTAAGTTTTTCGTTTGAGCTTGGAATGTTCTCATTTTCTACAGGAAGGTTCATTTTAGAGTCATAAGCCTACCAAAAAAATCTCATTGCTCAAGCATTAGGATTAGAGAAGTTATTATGGATTTTTGATGGAAAAATTTGCAAAAAAATCTCTAGTCTCACTATTGGAGGCCTTAGAGTGCCCAAATGAGGTTCAAAAACTCGATAGAAGGGCAATACTGTAGTTCCAAACCTATAGATCAAAAGCTTGTGTTTCTAAAAAGTGGTTATAATAGCCAACCAAAGCAACAATTCATGAGTTATGGCCTTTAGAAACTAGGCTACAAAAATTTATAAAATAATTTGTCAAAGATGTATTTGGTCAACTCTATGTGTATTGTTCGGGTCTATTGGCCCTAGATATTAAGTTTGAGCATCTAGAACCTTCATGGGAAACATAAAACTACCTATCTAAGAAAGGCCCAAACATTGTGTACAATAGCTCTGGCTGATAATTCATAGCACTATCTTGCACATTACTATAATGAAGGTTCCCATTTGGGTTAGCATATTGTAATTGAGAATTCTATAATTTCACATTTGCGATGATAATAAGATGTCCATATTTTGTTCTCACATTTTCTATCATTTCTTTGTTTTTATTATGATTTTATGGTAGTAAGGAGAGTCCCCTGCATCAAGTGGTATTAGAGGTAGAGTTCCTGAGTGTGTGGATAGATCGCTGATTGTGAGGTAGTTTGCACCAGGATAGTGGTTTGGGCTGAGTGTGTAGATAGATCACCAATTGTGAGGCAGTTTGCACTAAGGTTTTAGCGGAAGTGCAAAAATGTCTCCATGAAGAGAGCATGAAAAAAGATCTATAGGTGTTACACCTAAGGGTTTTCAAGCCCTCCAAAGGAAAATTCTAGCATTGGAAGAACAAATGCAAAGAGGAATAAATCTTCATATGAGAGATGAAAGTGAGGATAAGGGTCCAAAGTAGAAGAAAATTTGAAGCAAAGGTAGTTCTAAATCCAGAGGAAGAAATGATTTTTAGGGCCATCTCCAAGATTGGAAAAAGACCTAAGTTTAAAGTTCCCAAATTTTTGAGAAATCTAAATCTAGAGGAGCTGATCGATTGGATTAATGAACTACATGAGTACTTTGAGTATGAAGATATCGAGGATCCAGATAAGGTTAAGTTTGTGAAGGAAAAATTGAAGGGACATGCAAAGATCTAGTGGAAAGAGGTTTAGTTGGAGAATAATAGAAACAAAAATGATAAAATCATTATATGGGATTAAATGATAGCTAAAATAAAGTAATAATTCATTCCTATGGATTATGAGGTTGATCTATTAAAGAAAATGCAAGGCATGAAGCAAGAAAAAAAATCTGTTCAAGAGTATATTGAAGAGTTCTATTGAGTTCTCATTAGAACTAGCCATGCAAAAGCTTATAAGGAGAAAGTCACCCATTATCTTAATGGATTAAGGCCAAGCATTTAGGATGAGATGAGTTTATTTCAAATCAATAGTATTGAGGAGGCATACCAATTTTCCCTAAGAGTTGAGAAGAAACTAAGAAGGAAGTTTAATAATAAGAATAGTGGAAGAGGTCATGGTGAAATATCTAGCAAAAAATATTATGGAGGCCATAATGATGATCATAAGAATAGGATGAGGCTGGAACTAGTAATCAAAACCAAAGGGGAAATAATTCTAATCATTTCCATGATTAGGACAATTGAGATCAGAGAGGAAGAGGTAGAGGACAAGGATCTAGAAGAGGAGGCTTATGTGGGTAATGTTTTTAGTGTGGAGAAGAAAGGCATAGAGAATTTGAATGTACCTAGCATCAAGGAAGGATAGATAGAAGAATTGAACGTTTGGCTAGAGTTGCACATGTTGATGAAGATGCCATATCCTCACATTCTAAAGATGTTGAAAGAAGAGAAATCCTAGTTAATAGAAGGGTCCTACTAAGTGGTGAGAATGAACTTGATCAAAGAAGGAGTTTGTTTCATACAAGGTGCAAATGTAAAGATAAGTGTTATGATGTGATCATTGATGGTGGAAGTATTGACAATTTGGTGTCAGAAATGATGGTCACCAAGTCGAAGCTGAAGAAGCAGAAACACTTGCATTTATATCACATTTCTTGGGTGCAAGATGGCCACATGGTCATCGTCAATGAGCAATGCTCAGTGAAGTTCAAGATTGGAAGTTACTAGGATGAGGTACTATGCAATATCATACCTATGGACATATGTCATATGTTGTTGGGTAGGCCATGGTAGTTTGATAGGCATGATGTACATGATGGGTGAGAAAATACCTACACTCTAACTAAGGATAGAGTGAAACATAAGTTGAAGATTTTGAAGGATAAAGAAGAAAAGATATGTAGTGTTGCAAGAATATGATTTGTTGATGGAAAAGAGTTTCTTAAAGGTATGAAACATGAGCATATGTGTTTTCTATAATTCCTAAAGATAGTAAAGAAGAAGTAGAGGAGGTATCTGCAAAAGTTGTAGGTATGTTGGAAGAATTTTTTGATATTATATTAGATAATGTACCTGATGGATTGCCCCCAATGAGGAAGATTAGTCACTAGATAGATCTGGTTCCAAGAGCTAGTTTTCCAAACAAGGCAACTCACAGAATGACATTGACAGAAAGTGAAGAGTTGAATAGGAAAGTTCATGAGTTGTTGCAAAAGGGCTTGATTCAAGAGAGTTTGAGTCCATGTTCTATACCAATAGTAGTAGCACTAAAGAAGAATGGGGAATGGAGGATGTGCATAGATTCTCACACTATCAACAAGATCACAATAAAGTATATAGTTCCTTTGCCAAGGATGGATGATATTATGGATTGTTTGAGCAGAGCTCAATATTTCACAAATATCTGAAGAGTGGGTACCATCAAACTCATATCAAAGAAGGTGATGAGTGGAAGACTACTTTCAAGACAAGGGAAGGACTGTATGAGTGGTTAGTCATGCCTTTTGGGTTAACCAATGCACCAAGCACTTTCATGAGGCTCATGAATGAGATAATGAAGGAGTTTCTAGGTAATTTTGTCATTATTTACCTAGATGATATATTGGCCTTTAGTAAGACATTGGAGGAGCATTTGATTCATATTCGCAAGGTGTTTGATAAGTTGAGGGAAGAAAAGTTGTTGATAAATATGAAGAAGTGTAGTTTTGTAAAGAAGGAGTTTGTGTACCTAGGATTTGTAGTCTTAGGAGAAGGTCTAAAAATACACCTAGAGAAAGTGAAGGCTATCCTTGAATGGCTAACTCCAAGGAATGCAATAGAGGTAAGATCTTTTCATGGATTGGCTACATTTAATACAAAGTTCATAAGAAGTTTTAGCAGTATTTGTGGACCCTTGACTGAAAAAATGAGAGGGGATAGGAAAGATTTTAAGTGGACTATAGGAGCAGATAAGAGTTTGTTAGCCACACTTATAGTTGCCAATTCACTTTCGGTTTTAATTTTTCTCTCAAGCGCGTCCACTTACCTTATCGCATGAGAAACTTAATGCCCAAAGCCTTAAACCCGCACGGTCAGACCTTTTTCCCCCATTTTGAACCACTTTGAAACACTTTGAACAATAGTTATAAGTACTTCAAAGTAGTTCAAAGTGGTTCGATGTGATTTTTATTACTAACGCTTTCCTTGCGCATGTAATGTATCTCACTCGGTGGTTTTTTCTTCTGAAGCACTTTGAACCACTTTGAACCTTGGTTCAAAGTAGTTCAAAGTAGTTCAAGAATCACATAATGATCACTTTCAAGCGTGGAAAGACAATGCGTTGCCTTTCACTCGTGATCCTGTCAGATGAGCATGGTCTAAAGGACGATCCTATTTCCAAGGAAGATAATCATTGCAAATCATGCTAAAGATCTTCAAGCCATCAAAAGGACTCAATTTGATTAATGTTGAAGCATCTAAAAAAGGAAAGAATTTAATGCGCAGCTCATGCAAAGGGTTTTCAAGCATGCGAAAGCTGGCAGAGGTGATGCCAAAGTAGTGGGTAATTATTATCCCATACCCTCGCACAATGTTACTGCTTTCTTTAAAAACTCATGTAATTACCTCCAAAGTCTATTATCACGTGAGAAGCTAGTATAGATGGGGAGCTGTTAAGGAAATAGGAGAGATTTTTTGGGTTTTCGGTGAAGAACAGGTGAGAATTTGACAATCCTATTTGCTCTGCAACTATATTCATTTCCAGATTTGTCTGTTTAGTCTTTGCATTTCTTTTAGATTATGATGAGGATGGTCTTGCATTTTATGGATAATACTTCTGGTTTGGAATGCAAGAGACCAGTTATATGTGACACTGATCTACGAGGGGTAAAGATAGAAAGCCTATAGACCAAGTTCTTAGAATATTCTAATGAAAATAATGGGTGCATGGAAGTGTTAACCAGTGGGTTGATAGAGGCCGCAGCGTTCCCCCCATCATTTGTAAGCCCTGAAATTTTGCAGTTGTGTATAGATCACTATGATGTGAGGAGCAAAAGTATTCTGAGCGAAGATGGCACCCCTATTCTTTCCATTTTGAGAGAAACTGTTGCCTCAGTCCTGCATCTAATGACTAATACTTTTGCAGTGTTTTCACCTACACAAGCCTTGGCTGAGTACTGGACAAATCCTAATACATTTCGAAATACCTTAGCCAGGAAATTGACTGAAGTCAATTATGGGGGTGGGTCTAGGTTGCTGAAAGTCATTAAAAAAGATCACATGCAACCTCACATTCATGACTTGGTCGTAATGTTGCACTGTGTGAAGGGTTCAACAGATGTTTCTCTCTTTGAGAAATGGATGTTTAGATATATAGAAATTGTTTTGAAGGTTGAGCAATGGATGGATTGGGCAGAAATCATTACTACCTCCCTAAGGATGCAATCGAGGTGTGCCAAAGAGCTCTGTGAAGATTTCTACATGGCCTCCTATCTGACCTATTGTATTGCATGTACTTGCGACCTCACCCCTTTGCCTCATGGTACTTGGAATGAAGAAATGTGTGTGTTTCAGTATTGCCCTCTATTGCAGAGAGATAATGTCTTAGAAGATTTCCGCAAGGTTCATGATGTGCTTCTGGATAATGTCCATATGTCTTTGAAAAAGATGAAGATGCCAAGGCTCTCCACAGAAGCTCAAAAGTTGGTACTACAATATGGGAGCTTCTATATACAGTTTCTGAGGTTCACATACTTAAGAGTTGGAGGTTTTGAAGAACCTATGAAGTTACCTAGGTACGCCTTGGATTGTTTCATTTTGGCCGAATTGTGCAGACAGCTCTTTTCTGTTGTGAAAGACAATCTGCCAAAATAGAATTGGAGGTTACTTTTTCCCATTGAATTGAGGTCATTTGTCTACAGTAGCATGGATGATGCTTCCATCATTGGGAGCAATTTACTAGGGTTCAATTTTGGTTTCTATCGCGGAAGGAGGGATTTTGATAGTAAAGGCTATGCAACTGAGACTCTTTGCCTAGAAATTCATCCTCCGATGGTTTCATATTTAGAAGATATTTGGAAGGATTGTAGAAATGAAGAAGTGTTGCAGAAAGATCATACCAGGCTGACCCTTCAACAAATCAAACCTTTCAAATTGAAGTTCAATATAGAAGGGATAATGGATGATGGCCTTAATCTGATTGAATCTGGTTGGAAAGAGTCAGACGAAGCAAGGTTCCTGGTAGTAGACTGGTTCAAAGAAGAGGAAGATGACATTAATAGAAGAATTGAATTCATCCTTATCTATATGGATGATTGGTTGCAGCAGAGAGCTAATAGGAGTATCAGAGAGCCTCCTGTTGAAGTAAATTCTTCTCCTAAATTTTTTCAATTTGACATTTCCTCTCCCCTTGTTGCAGGTGACACAGTCATTCAAACAAAGAAAGAAAAATCTCATCTCCAGCCACAAACAATGGCCCCCAGGACAAGATCTCACTCCAGATCCAAAACTCTAGAACATGTTGAGGACTGAAAGACCGAAATGGCATCTCAAGGCCCAGGCTCGGGTGAGGAATTTGAGCCATCTCATAGTGGACGTGGAGATGTCCAATTTAAAGAAACCCCCAAGATAGACCAACTCAGATTCTTGACTCCAGTCAGAGATACGCAATTGAGGCCAGAAAGCCCTACCATCCCCTCCTGGCTCTCGAATTCAATCAACAAGAAAAGAAGCCTACAACCTATGATTACGCCAGTTAAGGACATTGTCCCAAGATATGCGACAAAAGATTCAAAGGCCAAGAAAATGAAAACAGACGCCCAGTTGGTAAAGGACCCCCAAATTGGGAAGATAACTGCGAAGGTGGCCACTTATATAGAGAAGCAAGATTCTACATAAATTGATGAGGAAGGACTAAAGGTCACTTCCATTGATCTGGGGACTATAAACAGGAGCACTGGCAACAACTTTTTCAAGTTTTCTGTCGATCATATGCTCACACAATCAGAAAAGGACAGCAGAGAAAAGGAGCTAAAAGCTATGGTGACTTCCATGGATGAGTACATCGATTCCTTGGTAAATCTTGGAGTCATGCCAATCATCCAGTTGCTGCAACCTTTCAATCCCAACTCTACAGAAAGCTAGCTGTTGGTAAGACAGGTGCAAAGGGGGAAGCTCTTGATGGAGGCCATGGGAGTCTGGGTAAACAACATAATTCAAGAAGGTAACAAATTTATTTCAGAATTTACAAATGTCTACGCAGAAGGAGAAGCACTTTCAAGGGAGATTCAAACGTTAGTACCCGTATGGGAAAAAAAGTTATCACGATGCCAAGCCCTAGTTTCCCAGGTGACAGAGATAGAAAGCTTCGACGTCCTTAAATTCCTGGGTGAAAACCCTATGAAAATCATAGACCAGCGCATGCTATTCATCCTGAAGAAGAACATGAGCTGGAAGGAAACGATCTACAGAGAAGCAATTAAAGAAATCCAGAGCATTGAAAGCAGGATTACTAACGTGCATGAGGAACTTATTAAGGCCATGAAGATAGTAAACCCAATGGGCATCCTACAGTTTGATGAGAAAAACATGGACGTAGAGGTGCTAACGAAGAGCTTCACCAAAGTGGCAGAGTAGATCAGGGACAGGCAACACCCCAAGGCCAAAGATTTCTCCATGCTGGCGAGTGTTGAGGCCATGTTGCGCTTTAACCGAAACCTGATTGCATGACAGAACTTGAAGATGAAAGAATACAGGTGGCAGAAAGATGCGTGTTGGGCCTAGCTTTTAAGCCTGAAAAACCCCCACCCTGCCGCAACTCAAGAATTGGTGGCCACATTTCGTAGCTAGAAATCAGTGCGGCAGACGGTCTAAGAAGAAGAGGAGGAAACAAGCGAAGGTGCGAGAGTTTAATTGAATAGCTAGGCATTTTTCTTTTTAGCTTTTATAACTGTTTCTTTTTTTTAACCGAAAGAGTTGGGCTTTAATGGAGGCTCTTTTCTGGATTTCAAACTGTAAATGTTGGGGCATTAAATCTTTTTAAGTTTCAAGTAATAGTATCTTTAGCAATAGATAATTAAGTAGCAGACAGTGTTAAAAAAGAAAAGCAAGCTAAGATAATATATGCATCTTTGAGCTTTTCAGAAGACTTTGAGCATGAAAGTTATGGTATTCATATATTAAATATTTGGGGTTTATGCTTTGAGACTTTTTGTTTGAGGCATTATGTTATCATTACTTTGTGAGTGAAAATTGTGAATCTTGAATCCTTAGCTGCTCTTCCTTTTTATGTAAGTTGATTGAGAATTAGTTTAGTTTCAGTATCATTTTTTGCTTGAAAGGTTGCATGTAATGAAGTGAGACCATGTTTTGAAACAAACTCTATTTACATGTTAGTTTTAAATTTCATTATCATTTTGTGATTGATGTTGTTAATCACCTCGTTGTTGAAGAGCAATCGAGAGACCCTTAAGCATTTTCTGGTAAAAGTGCGAAAATAAATTTCAATTCATTGTAAATCCAAAAAGGGAGCTGTACCTTGAGAAAATTCAGAGAAGAAGTTAAAGAGTAGGGTAGAAACTTCTTCAACTGTTGTGAATGGTTTTTTTCCTCTAAGAAATGGGCATAGAGTAAAATCAGTTAATTGTAAAGGTGGGACAATCTGTTCACCAACAGATTTCTGGTGACTTTACTGGAGAGAGTCTCGTTAAAGAACCTTAAAAATCCTAAGGAGAATTATGTATAAAAATGGTTCTTCCCCATAACGAGGTCTTACCTGTATTACAACCCAATCTTCGATTCGAAGATACTCAAGAAGACCTGATAGAAGACTTAGCTGCAACTACTTGGAGATTAAGAAGGAATGGTCCACAATACCAGCAGGTATTAATTGTGTTAGAAAGAGAAGAAGAAAGAGCCAAACTATTGAGAGGAGTACCAGAGGTCCAAGAAGTGGTAGTTGTTGATAGGTTAGCTCAAGCACCGGTAAGGCCTTGAACTCACATTTGACAAGAGCTGGCTAACTGAAGATACACAAGAGGAGAATGAGAAAAAGGGATCCTTGATGAAAACTTTGAGCCATTAAAGAAATTTAAATTGCTCCTTGATTTTGATGACCTAAAGAAAAAGATCGTCAAATCTCAAAGTAGACCTAGTTTGTCTCCAAAACAATCCCCTATTTCGCCTTTAGTGCAGTCTTTTCTCCCCTTGAGTACACTTATTCCTGCTACTATTAACATCCAGCCTCTGCAAGCTATACCACCTCCAAACATGGTTTCCATCCAACCATGGGGTTAGAACATAGGACCATTAAATCTAGGAGTCAACCCTGCCCCATTTCCGAAAGGAGCTGCTGAAGTATTACCCAAGTTCGGCGGAGATGGCAAGATCTCCACAAAATACCACCTGAGCGCCTTTCATTCGGCCTGCCCCGTTATAAGTGTCCCCACACAAGAAGTCACGGTAAGATTATTTATAAAAACATTGACTGATGTTGCCGCAGACTGGTTTAATCATCTTCCCCATCACTCCATTGCTAGTTGGGATGATATGAAAAATGCCTTCGAAGATAGGTTCAAAACTCCTGAAAATGAAAAGTCCCTATTCTTCCAGCTCAGCCAGATGAAAAAGGAAATGCATGAACCTATGAGGGAGTTTGTAGCTAAATTCAACAGACTGGTTCAAAGAATCCCTGTAGGTTCTAGGCCTAATGCAAAAAGTCAAAAATAATTCTTCATCAATGTTGTACATCCTGATCTAAGTTTCCACTTGATAAAAGATGCATGCGCCACCCTTGCTATGGCACAATCACTTGCTATCCAATTGGAAGATGCGTTTATCAATGCAAGAAAATGGAAAAGATAAGTTCAAACCCTAGGGATGCCTTACTCTTCAAATTCCACTGATCTTGTATTACAAAAATTGATGAACGATATTGCTATGATGAAGAGACAACAGAATAAAACCCATGGCCCTTTCCCTAACCCCTATCAAGACACACAAAGGCGATCGCTACCTCAAAATTCTAACAAGAACCCCACCGCAAGTTCTTCTCCCATGAGACTATAGATCGAAGAAAGGCCCAAACAGACAATGTGCTCTTTCCATATGATGAATGATCATGATGAACATGATTGCCCTGAATGGCTAAATTGTGTACAAATGGCCAAAAACACTATTGTTGCAGAACAAGCGTCTGAGGAATCAAAGGTTTAGGAGGAAAATCAAGGAGCTTATTTTCTAGAATATGAATCAGACTCTAAGAAAGGAGGTACTGTGTTCATGATCCTACAGAATCCTGCATGCACAGTGATGACTAGGGGACAGGGAAACCAAAAATCTTACCCTGGCAATAATCCAAATGCAACTGCTCCCAAAGGGAAAGACCCTGCACATGATGATCCAAAATCCTTGAAGAAAATGGAGGCAATAACTGGTAGTTCATCCTTTGATATTGTTGAGTTCTGCAAGTCATCCTCTATAACTATCTCCCCTGCTGAATATTTAAGACTCGACCCTAAAGAACTAGACAAGCTGGTTCATTACATGAAAGGTAGTTCTACCAATAATGTTCAATTCACAAATGATACTTCTAGTGGTCCAAATGATTGCAAGGAACCAATCTTTTTTTCAGAACAGTTCAAGACTAGTGCTACTTATTATGACATATCTATGCACTCTGTTCGAGGAGAAAGAGATGAAAGGAAGCCTGAACCATTCTATATCTCCTTGCTATTAAATGGACAAAAGCTTAGCAACTGCATTATTGATTCCGGGGCTTCAGATAATGTAATGCCCAAAGTTGTCACTCAAGCCCTGGGCCTCGATTGTAATCCAACCCTTGGTTCTTGCTATTCAATGGATGGAAAACAAGTGCCACTAATAGGACAAGTGAAAGATGCACAAACTATTTTATATGCATGCCCTGAGAAAAGGGTAAAACTCACCATCCTTGTAGCTGACATTCCGCCCAGCTATGGGATGCTCCTCAGTAGAACCTTTTGCAAGGATTTGGGGGGAGAAATCAAACTAGATTGGTTAGAGGCATATATCCCCATAGGGATGAAGCGGGTAAAGTTGAAGCCTAAACCAAAGAACAAATGCATAGTGACACCCTCAGATGACCCTAAGGCATAGATATTGTTCCAAGAATGTCAATTTGGGAACTACGTAATCTTGCCGGAGGAAAAATGTGAAGTGAGCAAAGTAATAGACTATGAAGATATCCTTTGGACCCTTGAATTTGATGGAAGTTGTTCCCATTTCGGATCAGGGGCTGGTGTCGTCCTTATTTCACCCACTGGACAGGTCTTCCCTTTCTCTTTCAAATTAGATTTTCATAACACTAACAACACTGTCGAGTATGAGGCATTGCTTTTGGGGCTACAAGAAGCAAAATCTAAAGGAGTGAAACAACTAACGGTAAGAGGAGATGCTAAACTTATTGTGAAACAGGTGAAGAACCAATTTTCTGTTAAGAGCGATAAGTTGAAGCATTATAGGAATTTAGTATGGGATGAAATTGAATCTTTTGAAGCCTTCTCTATTGAGTACATTCCTCGTATTCAAAATATGAAAGCTGATTCTTTGGTTGTATCGGCATTGTTATTACTACCACATCTAGAGTTTAAAAGTGATACTTACAGAATCGAAATGATCTATAGACCCAGGGTCCTAGATAACATTAACCACTGGCAAGTTTTCAATGATGACGCTCAGCTGAAAGAGTTCCTTGAGTGTGTTGGAGATTTTTTCGAAGTTCTCTTTGAAGGCTCCAAACATGGTGGTAAATGGGTTAGAGAAGAGCTCTCTAAAACTGGAGAAATTGTTCAGCTAAAAGGAAATAAAATCCCTAAAGATCTGGTGTCTTTAGAAAATCATTTTGGCAAAAAGGACGATAGTTCCTTAAAGGAGGTTAATTCTAAAGAGAATAAGGATGGTCATGACAAAGTCAACATTGGTACTAAAGAGAACCCCAGGTTAGTTTCTATTGGAAAAACTTGCTCTGTAGAAGAAAAAAGCAAGTTGGTTGAACTTTTGATTTCATACCAAGATGTCTTCGCTTGGGGATATGAAGATCTAAAAAACTTTAGAAATGGCAATTTTGTTCACCACATACCTTTAAAACCTGGGGCTAGTACTTTCAGGGAGAAACTCCGAAACTATAATCCCATGGTATCAGAAGCTATTTTCAGAGAAGTGGAGAAAATGCTAAAGGCCCGTATAATATATCCCATACATCATTCAACCTGGGTGGCCAATATTGTCCCTGTAAGAAAGAAAAGTGGAGAAATAAGGATCTGTGTAGACTTTTAAAATTTAAACCAGGCAAGTCTCAAGGATAACTACGCATTGCCCACTATGGATCATGTTTTGCAGACGGTGGCTAGATCTAAAGTAATGTCCATGCTTGATGGATACTTGGGATATAATCAAATCTGTGTTGCGCCAAAGGATCAGCATAAAAAAACTTTTATTACCCCTTGGGGCACCTTTTCTTACAACCGGATGCCTTTTGGTTTGATCAATGCAGGAGCCACTTTCCAAAGAGCTATGAACTCTTCTTTCAAGGATTTGAGAGATAGGATTATTGTGATATATTTGGATGACCTAACAATTTACTCTAAGAAGAGAAAATATCACCTTGAGGATCTAAAAAAAGTACTCGATAGATGCCGACAACATAAGATATCTCTGAATCCTAAGAAGTCCATATTTTTTGTAGAGGAAGGTAAAATTTTGGCGCACATTGTATCACGAGATGGCATAAGGATTGATCCAGAGAGAGTGGAAGCCATACAGAAACTAACTCTGCCCACCAATAGAAGTGACTTGAAATCATTCTTTGGTCAGATAAATTTTTTAAGAAATTTTGTCCCAGAATTCTCTAAGAAGGTAAGGTACATGCTAAATATGATGAGTGAAAAGCACCCTTTTAGATGGCAACAAGAAGGCAAGCAAGCTTTTGAAGACATCAAAACAACTATTGCAAACGCTCCCATGTTGGCAAGCCCGAGTTTTGAAAAAGATTTTATCATTTACTGCTATGCTTCTGAACATTCAGTATCGAGTATTCGGACCTAGCCGGATGAAAAAGGGAATGAAGCCCCGATTTCTTTTATGAGTATCCCGTTAAAGAAGCATGAATTGAATTATACTCAGACTAAAAAACATGCATTCACAATGGTTAAGGCATTGAAGCAGTTCAGATATTATATTTTGCATTCCCATTCCACTATGTACATACCGGAGACTGCAGTCAAGAGTATCTTAACCCAACATGAAGTAGGAATGAATAAGAGGGCTATATGGGTGGCTAAAGTTAAAGAGTTTGACCTAACAATCAAACCTACTTCTCTAGTAAGGGGAAAAGGCTTGTGTAAATTGATGGCTGAAAGTAAAGCTATCTCTTCTGCAAAAACTGAAGAAACCCCTTTTGTTTTGCTAGTTAGTTTGATAGATCCATGGTTTTTAGATATTGCATATTTCTTAATGTATGGTGAATGCCCTCCCCAAATGAATTGTAAAGAGAGGTGAAATCTCTGATTGAAAGCCAAAAAGTATGTGATTTCAGATGGCATTTTGTATAAAAGGGGGATCAACGAAACTTTCCTAAGGTGTGTAGACGAAGAACAACAGAAAGCATTGTTGAAGACCTATCACTCTGAAGCCTACAAAGGTCAGTTCTCATCCATGGTTACCGCTTTCAAGATACTCAAGAATTATTTTTATTGGCCAGGTGTGTTCAAGGATGCATACAAGTATGTGAAGGGATGTGAAAAATGCCAACTTTTCACCGGGCATCCTCAGTTAGCGGCACTACCCCTCAGACCTGTGGCCATCGATGAACCTTTCCAACAATGGGGTATTGACTTTATAGGACCTCTGAATCCACCATCTAGTGCCGGGCATTGTTACATATTAACAGCGACAGACTATTGTACCAAATGGGTGGAAGCAATTCCTACAAAGAAAGCTAATTCATAGGTAGCTTGTGATTTCCTATTGGAGCATCTTTTCACCAGGTTCGGGGTACCTCAAAAAATAGTTTCAGAAAATGCCTCTTATTTTTCCTTTGAAGAAATATCTATTTTCTATTATGAATATGGTGTGTCATTAGCTCATTCATCAGACTATTTCCCACAAGGGAATGGGCAGGCAGAATCCAACAATAAGAATCTGGTGGCAATAATGAAAAAAATGGTATCTAACAACTCCAAAGACTAGCATAAAAAGCTCTATGAGGCATTATGGGCAGACCGGATCACACCAAAGAGAGCGATTGGCATGGCTCCCTTTGAACTAGTATATGGAATTGGAGCTCAAGTATCTTTACCACTGGAACTATCTACCGTGAAACTACAATCAGTAATTGAAGATTAGGTTTTAAAAAACTCTTTGGAGAGAAGGGTAATGCATCTTCATAAAATCGAGAATGAAAGAAGTAAATTGGTTGACCACATAACAGAACACCAGCTGAAGGTGAAACGTATCTTTGACAAGCGGGCCAGGCCACGACAATTTCTGAAAGGTGATGAGGTCCTTCTATGGGATAAAAGAAGAGAACCTAAAGGAGCCCATGGCAAATTCGAATCTCTTTGGAAGGGTCCTTTCCTCATTTTAGGAGTAGTTGGTCCAAATACCTTTCGACTGATATATCCAGATGGGACGGTTCTGCCTTTTACCTATAATGGGCAGAACCTGAAGTTAGTCAGCCTTTAGCTCTTGCAGTTCCTTCCCCTTCCCGTGTACATATTCCTTTTTTTTTTGCTTCGCCTCTCTTTCTTTTGCTTTGGTTTTATTTTTCTTTCCCATTTTTGAGTTCTCTGTGTATTCCGCATACACAGTCCCTAGTCAGAGCTCCTGTTAGCCACATTTATAGTCACCAATTCACTTTCAGTTTTAATTTTTCTCTCAAGCACGTCCACTTACCTTGTCGCATGAGAAACTTAACACCCTTGAAGTGCCCAGCCAAAGCCTTAAACCCACGCAGTCAGCCCTTTTTCCCCCATTCTGAACCACTTTGAATCACTTTGAACAATAGTTCAAAGTAGTTCAAAGCAGTTCGATGCGATTTTTATTACTAACGCTTTCCTTGCACAGGTAATGTATCTCACTCGATGGTTTGTTCTTCTGAAGCACTTTGAACCACTTTGAACCTTAGTTCGAAGTAGTTCAAAGTAGTTCAAGAATCATGTAATGATCACTTTCAAGCGTGGAAAGACAGTGCACCGCCTTTCACTCGTGATCCTATCAAATGAGCATGGTCTAAAGGATGGTCCTATTTCCAAAGAAGATAATCATTGTAAATCATGCTAAAGATCTTCAAGCCATCAAAAGGAATCAATTTGATTAATGTTGAAGCATCCAAAAAAGGAAAGAATTTAATGCGGAGCTCATGCAAAGGGTTTTCAAGCATGCGAAAGCTGGCGGAGGTGATGTGAAAGTAGTGGGTAATTATTATCCCGTACCCTCACATGAAGTTATTGCTTTCTTTAAAAACTCATGTAATTACCCCCGAAGTCTATTATCATGTGAGAAGCTGGTATAGACAGAGAGCTGTTAAGGAAATAGGAGAGATTTTCTGGGTTTTCGACGAAGAACAGGTGAGAATTTGACAATCCTGTTTGCTCTACAACTATATTCGTTTCCAGATTTGTCTTTTTAGTCTCTGCATTTTTTGTAGATTATCATGAGGACAGTCTTGCATTTTTTGGGTAATACTTCTGGTTTGGAATGCAAGAAACCAGTTATATGTGACACTAATCTACGAGGGGTAAAGATAGAAAGCCTGAAGACCAAGTTCTTAGAATATTCTAATGAAAATAATGGGTGCATGGAAGTGTTAACCAGTGGGTTGATAGAGGCCGCAACATTCCCCCCATAATTTGTAAGCCCTGAACTTTTGCAGTTGTGTATAGATCACTATGATGTGAGGAGAAAAATTATTATGAGCGAAGATGGCACCCATGTTCTTTCCATTTCGAGAGAAACTGTTGCCTCAGTCCTGCATCTAACGACTAATACTTTTGGAGTGTTTTCACCTACCCAAGCCTTGGCTGAATACTGGGCGAATCCTAATACATTTTGAAATACCTTAGCCAAGAAATGGACTAAAGTCAATTATGGGGGTGGGTCTAGGCTGTCGAAAGTCGTTAAAAAAAATCACATGCAACCTCACATTCATGACTTGGTCGTAATGTTGCATCGTGTGAAGGGTTCAGCAGATGTTTCTGTCTTTGAGGAATGGATGTTTAGATATATAGAAATTGTTTTGAAGGGTGAGCAATGGATGGATTGGGAAAAAATTATTTCTACTTCCCTAAGGACGCAATTGAGGCATGCCAAAGAGCTCCATGAAGATTTCTACATGGCCTCCTATCTGACCTATTGTATTGAATGTACTTGCGACCTCACCCCTTTGCCTCATGGTACATGGAATGAAGAAATGTGTGTGTTTTAGTATTGCCCTCTATTACAGAGAGATAATGTCTTAGAATATTTCCACAAGGTTCATGATGTGCTTCTAGATAATGTCCATATGTCTTTGAAAAAGATGAAGATGCCAAGGCTCTCCACAGAAGCTCAAAAGTTGGTACTGCAATATGGGAGCTTCTAGATACAGTTTCCCAGGTTCACATACTTAAGAGTTGGAGGTTTTGAAGAAGAACCTATGAAGTTACCTAGGTACGCCCTGGATTGTTTCATTTTGGCCAAATTGTGCAGACAGCTCTTTTCTGTTGTGAAAGACAATCAGCCAAAACATAATTGGAGGTTACTTTTTCCCATTGAATTGAGTTCATTTGTCTGCAGCAGCATGGATGATGCTTCCATCATTGGGAGCAATTTATTAGGGTTCAATTTTGATTTCTATCGCGAAAGGAGGGATTTTGATAGTAAAGGCTATGCAACTGGGACTCTTGGCCTAGAAATGCGTCCTCTGACGATTTCATATTTAGAAGATATTTGGGAAGATTGCAAAAATGAAGAAGAAGTGCTGTAGAAAGATCATACCAGGCTGACCCTTCAACAAATCAAAGCTTTCAAATTGAAGTTCAATATAGAAGGGATAATGGATGATGGCCTTAATCTGATTGAACCTAGCTGGAAGGAGTCAGACGAAGCAAGGTTCCTAGCAGTAGACTAGTTCAAAGAAGAGGAAGATGACATTAATAGAAGAATTAGATTCATTCTTACCTATACGGATGATTGGTTGTAGCAGAGAGCTAACAGGAGTATCAAAGAGCCTCCTATTGAAGTAACTTCTTCTCCTGAATTTTTTCAATTTGACATTTCCTCTCCCCCTGTTGTAGGTGACACAGTCATTCAAACAAAGAAAAAAAAATCTCATCTCCAACCACAAACAACGGCCCCTAGGACAAGATCTTGCTCCAGATCCAAAACTCTGGAACGGGTTGAGGACCAAAAGACTGAAATGGCATCTCAAGGCTCAGGCTCGGGTGAGTAATTGGAGCCATCTGATAGTGGAGGTGGAGATGTCCAATTTAAAGAAACCCCCAAGACAAATCAGCTTAGATTCCTGACTCCGATCAGAGATACGCAATTAAGGCTAGCAAGCCCTGCCATCCCCTCCTAGCTCTCGAATTCAATCAACAAGAAAAGAAGCCTACAACCTATGATTATGCCAGTGAAGGACATTGTCACAAGATATGCGATGAAAGGTTCAAAGGCCAAGAAAATGAAAACAAATGCCCAGTTGGTAAAGGACCCCCAAACCGAGAAGATAACTGCGGAGGTCGCCACTTATACACAGAAGCAAGATTCTGCAGAAATTGATGAGGAAGGACTGAAGGTCACTTCCATTGATCTGGGGACTATAAATAGGAGCACTGGCAATAACTTTTTCAAGTTTTCTGCTGATCATATGCTCACACAATCAGAAAAGGACAACAGAGAAAAGAAGGAGCTGAAAGCTATGGTGACTTCCATGGCCGAGTACATCGATTCCTTGGTAAATCTTGGAGTCGCGCCAATCATCCAGTTGCCACAAACTTTCAATCCCAACTCTATAGAAAGCCAGTTGCTGGCAAGACAGGTGCAAAGGGGGAAGCTCTTGATGGAGGCCATGGGAGTCTGGGTAAACAACATAATTCAGGAAGGTAACAAATTTATTTCAAAATTTACAAATGTCTACACAGAAGGAGAAGCACTGTTAAGGGAGATTCAAATGTTAGTACCCATATGGGAAACAGAGTTATCACGATGCCAAGCCCTAGTTTCCCAGGTGACAGAGATAGAAAGCTTCGACGTCCTTAAATTCCTAGGTGAAAACCCTATGAAAATCGTAGACCAGCTCATGCTATTCGTCCTGAAGAATAACATGAGCTGGAAGGAAACGGTTTACAGGGAAGCAATTAAAGAAATCCAAAGCATTGAAAGCAGGATTACTAACGTGCACAAGGAACTTATTAAGTACATGAAGATAGTAAACCCAACGGGCATCCAATAGTTTGATGAGAAAAACATGGACGCAGAGGTGCTAACGAAGAGCTTCATCGAAATGGCAGAGCAGATCAGGGACAACAAACACCCCAAGGCCGAAGATTTCTCCATGCTGGCGAGTGTTGAGGCCATGCTTCACTTTAACTGGAACCTAATGCCACGACAGAACTTGAAGATGAAAGAATACAAGTGGCAGAAAGATGTGTGTCGGGCTCGGCTTTTAAGCCTGAAAAACCCCCACCCTGCCACAACTCAAGAATTGGTGGCCACATTTTGTAGCTGGAAATTAGTGCGGCAGACGGTCGAAGAAGAAGAGGAGGAAACAAGCGAAGGCATGAGAGTTTCATGGAATAGCTAGGCATTTTACTTTTTAGTTTTTATAACTATTTCTTGTTTTTAATCGAAAGAGTTGGGCTTTAATGCAGGCTCTTTTCGGGATTTCAAACTATAAATTCTAGGGCATTAAACCTTTTTAAGTTTCAAGTAATAGTATCTTTAGCAATAGATAGTTAAGTAGCAGACAATGTTAAAAAAAAAAAAAATCAAGCTGAGATAATATATGCATCTTTGAGCTTTTCAGAAGACTTTGAGCATGAAAGTTATGGTATTCATATATTAAAGATTTGGGGTTTACGCTTTGAGACTTTTTGTTCGAGGCATTATGTTATCATTACTTTGTGAGCGAAAACTATGAATCTTGAATCCTTAGCTGCTGTTCCTTTTTATGTAAGTTGATTGAGAATTAGTTTAGTTTCAGTATCATTTTTTGCTTGAAAGGTTGCATGGAATGAAGCAAGATCATGTTTTGAAACAAACTCTACTAACATGTTAGTTTTCAATTTCATTATCATTTCGTGATTGATGCTGTTAATCACCTCATTGCCGAAGAGCAATCGAGAGAACCTTAAGCATTTTTTGGTAAAAGTGCGAAAATAAATTTCAATTCATTGTAATCCCTAAAAGGGAGATGTGCCTTGAGAAAATTCAGAGAAGAAGTTAAAGAGTAGGCTAGAAACTTCTTCAACTATTGTGAATGGTTGTTTTCCTCTAAGAAATGGGCATAGAGTAAAATCAGTTAATTGTAAAGGTCGAACAATCTGTTCACCAACAGAGTTTCAATCTATTGAAATAGAAAGTTACTAAGAAACCTATTTTAGCACTTCTTAATTTTAACAAGGTGTTTCAAGTATACTATGATGCTAGTAATATTGCAATAGGAGCTATTTTAAGCCAAGAAGGTAGACCTATTGCTTATTTTAGTGAGAAGTTGAGTGACGCAAAAAGAAAATATTTTGTTTATGATCAAAATTCTTATGCTATAGTTCAAGCATTGAAGAAGTGGAGACACTATCTTCTTCCCAAGGAGTTTGTTTTGTATAATAATAATCAAGCTTTGCAATATTTGAAAAATCAAGGAAAATTAAACCAAAGGCACTTAAAGTGGGTTTAGTTTTTGTAGAGTTATACATTTGTTTTGAAACATAGCAGTGGGAAGTCTTAAACAGTTGGAAATGCTCTTAGTGGAAGACAAGTTTTGCTGACATAAATGAAAATCAAGGTGGTTGGGTTCAAGGAACTTAGTACTTTGTATCCAGATGATCTTGATTTTGGTTAAGCATGGAAGGCTTGTACAGAACCTATTACACTTGATAGGACAAAGTGGTTGGATTTCATGATACAAGATAGTATGTTGTTCAAAGGAAGCTAGCTGTGCATTACCAGAAGTTCAATGAGAGAGAATCTCATCAAGGAGAAACACAGTGGAGGATTGGCTAGAAATTTTGGGAGAGATAAAACTATAGCTTTGGTTGCTAAAAATTATTACTAGACATAGTTATAACAAGATGTGATGAAGTTTGTACAAAGTTGTTGAGTATGTCAGATAGCAAAATGAGTGAAGTAGAATATAGGGTTGTATAAGCCATTACCTATATCAAAGAAGTCATTGGAAGATGTCAACATGGATTTTGTTCTTGGATTACCAAGGAAACAATGTGTGCATGATTTTCTTTTTGTGGTGGTTGACAAGTTTACAAAGATGACTCATTTTACTCCTTGCAAGAAGACTAGCAATGTTGTTCATGTAGTAGAGTTGTTTTTCAAAGAAGTTGTAAGATTACATGGTCTACCAAATTTGTTAGATATTTTTGGCATACATTGTGGAAGAAGTTGAAGACATTTTTAAAATTCAAGTCATCACATCATCCATAGACTAATGGATAGATAGAAGTTGTGAATCATAGTTTGGGAAACTTGCATAGATTCTTAGTTGGAGATAAACCAAGAGGATGGGATATGATTTTCTCATAGGGAAAATTTGCATATAATAATTCTGTTAATAGGAGTACTAGAAAATCACCATTCCAGATTGTATATGGGAGTAGTCCTAGAAATGCTTCTGAATTGAGGCAATTTGATAAAGCATAGATAAGTAGTGATGAAGTAGAAGATTTTGTTGAACATTTGAAGAACATCGATGAGGAGGTAAGGAAGCACATCATCAAGATGAATAGATAATATAAGCCTAAGAAAGATGCGAAAAGGAGATATAAGGAATTTTAGATTGGAGATGACATCGTGGTTCATTTGAGGAAGGATCATTTTTCGGTGGGTACATATAATAAGCTAAAGATGAAGAAGTTTGGCCAATGCAAGATAGTGAAAAGGCAAAATTTTGGAAATACTTGTGAAGTAGAGTTGCCTATTGAATTGAATATTTCATTGGTATTTAATATTTTAAATTTGATAGAGTATTATGAAGGAGGTGATGGAGATGAAGTTGCAGAAGTGTAGTGAAGCATTCAAATAGCTAGTTCAACTACAAAGAAGATTCAAGAGATATTAGACAGTCATGTTGGAAAAAGTACCAAAAATAAAACTTATGAGGAATATCTAGTCAAATGGAAAGGGAGACTAGGTCAGGATTCATCATGGCTAGCAAAGGAGGAGGTTAACCATCTTGGTTTTCCTCTAAAAACCTGAGACGTGACTAGATCACTTCTCAAATTACCCCAGGTGTCTGATGCAAGAGCATCTTGGGTGCAAGGCAATCTTGCATCACCCAAAAAAAATTATTTTCAGTCTTTTCTATTTTAGTAAGGACTAGTAGATAGGGTGGTTACAATTTATGGAAACTTACTATTTTTAGTAAGTTTATCATTCTAGCTTAGAATGTTCTCATTTTCTATAGGAAGGTTCATTTTAGAGTTGTAAGCCTACCATAAAAATCTCATTGCTCAAGCATTAGGATCAGAGAAGTTATTGTGGATTTTTGATGGAAAAATTTGCAAAAAAATCTTCAAGCTCACCATTAGAGGACTTAGATTGCTTGGATGAGGTCCAAAAACTTGATGGAGGTGCACTAGCATAGTTCTGAGCTTGTAGATTAGGAGCTAGCATTTTTAAAAAGTGGTTATAATAGCCAATCAAAGCAACGATTTCTGAGTTATGGCCTTCGAAAGTTGGGCTACCAAAATTTCTAAAATAATTTGTCAAAGATGTATTTGGCTGACTTTATGTGTATTGTTAGGGTTTGTTGGCCCTAGGTATTATGTTTGAGTATCTAGAACCTTCCTGGGTGGCATAAAACTACCTATTTAAGAAAGGTTCAAAAATTGTCTACAATAGCTTTGGGTGATAATTCACAGTACTATCTTGTAGATTACTATAATGAGGGTGCCCATTTGGGTTAGCATATTTTAATTGAGAATTATGTAATGCTACATTTGTGGTGATAATAAGAACTCCATATTTTTTGTTGTTTCTTTGTTTCTATTATGAGTTTATGGTATTAAGGGGAGTCCCCTGCATTAGTGCTCATCAATTATAAATAATTCAAACAAAGGTACTTTGACAGTAATTTGTAACATCATAGATATCATATCAATAGGCTTAGATACAATGGGCTTTACAAGCATATGTAGAGTTGTAGTCCTTTGCATAGCAAGCACTATAATTTTCTTAGCTAATTCAGATTTTGAATTCTTTTCTTGTACTATTGCTCTAGGGGTATCACTTGTCTGGAATTGAACTTTCTTTTTGAGCTCCCATTTCTTAGTCTTGCTATCTTTAGCTTTTACTATCTCTACCTAAGTTTTCCTATTGTTATCATTCATGTTATGTGTAATATCCTTTATAAATATACTAGCAGGTTTGGTAGCATCATTACCAACTATTTTTCTTATCAAATTATAATTATTGTGCACTTGAGAAATCATTTATGCAGTCATTTTGTCAATCTCCTCTTTGGAAGGGATTCTCAAATTTATGTTATCAATAGTTGAGGATGTATTACATACCTTGTACTTTTCATAATTTTCATCATCTAAGAATACTTGTTGATGATGTAATTGGTAAGCAACTCTCTAACTAGTAGTATCATTCTCATGTTCCTCTAAGTTAGAATCTACACAATCTTCACACATACTAACCATATTACAACTTACATCATCATGGCTCTTTTCTTCTTCTTCCCACTCATTTTGTGCATTATGATTTGAAGCAAATGGTTGATAAATCACACAATAATCTAAAGAATGAGGTGATTGACATATGATGCACCATGATACATCATCCTTATATTAATAGAATTTCTTTGCAGAGGATCTAGTGTACCCTTATCTTTCACATTTTGGGTTTGGTTAGGAACTTGTTTACCGTCTTTCCACTGAGTTGTATAGGGGTAATTCTGCATTCTTGGCTATCTATTAAAATGGTTATTATTCACCAAGGCTTTCTCACCAACATTAGCTTTATTTAAATTGAAAGTAGGTTGATTCATCTTCTTCAATAGATCCAATACTTGACTTGCTGTAGCTTCTTTAGGCTTCTTATTCATAGGAGACTTGTCATTTTCTTTCTTGTTGTTCTTGGGATTGAACAACTTTTGATCATCTCTCCTTCCCAACTTACTAGATGCATTTCTGTTGTTTTCAATGTTTACTACAAACTTGAAAGAATCCCTTAAAGTTTTAGGCTCCTTATCCCTGAAGTGATATGCCATCTTTCTATCAAAAGTATCGAAGTATGTTGTAAGAAAAAAATCTTCATTCAATTTCATAACCTGGAACAACTTGTATATTCCCTTCTGAAATCTTACATTAAAATCAAATCTATATTCATTAGGGTTTTTGATACTGTTGAAATCATTCAACATAAAACCAACATTAGTATTGTCTCCATATTGTTCTCTGAAAAACTTCTCCAAATCATTCCAAGAACTAATATAGTCATCTAGTAGTCTCCTAACCCAATCCCTAGCATCTTCAATCAATGAATGTACAAAAAATTTTATCACTAAATCTTCATGTTCAACTTCAAAGTCATTCAACATATCTATAAAACCCCCAAGTTCTTCTCACTAGTAACAACATTATTTCCAGAGAACTTGACAACTTTTTCTCTTAGATCAAAAGATATGGGGTGAGGAAAACTAAGAATCCCTACAAATGATATTTGTTTATATTTTTCCATATGTATAGGTTTCTTTTGAAAACTAGTAGCATTGGATGTGCTTTCTATATTGGCTTGATTATGAGAAACATTTTGAATTATTGTCTTTGAATAGTTGGGATCTAAATACTAGTAGTGGATGATGATACAGGCGCAGATTAAGACATATCCTAACTAGAGATCATTGGTCCACAAGTAGGTATAGGAGTTGTAACTTGAGTGGAAAATTTGGGTTAGGAGGCTAAAGTAGAGTTAGATTTGATAAATTAAATCTTTCTCCTAGTTTATGTTGCTTGAGCTTTATTTTCAACCTTATCAAGCTCTTTTACCAAATCGTCTTTCACTTTTTTGGCCTTCACTAGATCAAGATCTAGCTTTGACATGGGAGGATTTACAAATTTACTTGATATAACTTGTGGCTCATTAATTTAGATTCCTATAGCTTTGGCCTTTACTTTACCTATGTTTTATCACAATAGTTTCTACAGGGTCTACTTGGACAAGCTTGTAGGCTTGGACTTGAGAAATGATAAGTTCTTACCTCTGGCTCATGAGCTTTTCTTGTTCTAGAACCTTAGATCTCAAACTATCTATATCCCCAAATACATTAGCTTGAAGGACTAAGGTCCTTTCTTCTAACTTCTTGTTTTGTTCCTTTAAAGCAGTCATCATTCTAAGCAGGTCATCTCTTTCAATTAAGGCATTCAAGGTGGCTTGCTCTCTTTCTTTCTCCAAACAAATATGTTTGGCCTCCTCTTCTGTAACCCATTTCTTCAAGAGTTTTATTTTCAAGAAAACTTCTCTAGGATCTACAAAAGTTGCTTCTAAATCTATGGGATCATCAAGATCTATAAGATTAGTTTCCATGTATGGAACTATTCTAGGATCTTTCATGACATTTATGTATCCTAGCCTATAGTTCACATCTGATCTATGTAATGTATCTCCTACTGAGGAAACATTCTTGTCATGATCTTCTTCTAGTGGAGTACTAAATATCCCCCCCAAAAGCCTTGTAGTTTCTGACTCAAAACTTAATGAAGAGGACTCCCTCCCTACCAGTGATTGGTATTGAGGGTGTATTGATGTATTACCACTTGGTTTCTAGGTAGGATTTAGATTTTTTTTTTCTTTGATTCTTCCTTCCACCTTGGGGTAGATCGGTGTATAATGGTATGTCAGGATTGGCCCTTGTGTAAGCTCTTGTACTTTTTCTTTTGTTAGCCATTAAAAAGGGATTACTTATAGTAAGCATTAGCTTCAAAACTTTGATTGAGTTTCCACCTTATTCTAGGGAAAAAATAACAATAAAATAACTTTTGACTTCAAGGGTAAGACATAAGGAAAAATGGAATAACTTGAAACAAAAAGGAACCAATCACAAAAAACATATGACTGCAACTCTTTCTTGATAGATAAGACACTTTATAAGGCCTATATATGTAAGTGTACCTCTATGGTATTTTGGCTTTTGTTCTCTTTTCTTCAAATTCTCAAGGTTTGTCTCTAAACAAGTCCACTATAACCACAAGCAATATTGAAAAGATTTGACAAACATGTATACACCAAGACCAAAGAAACTATAGTAGTTGTTACAAACAAATGTGAGTTGAGCAACTCCCTAATAGACTCATCATTTTGCTGGTGTTTTTCAACTGCTAAGGAACAAAATACTTAATACCAATAGAAAAAATATCACAACAATCTAAGGATTAGCTACTTCCCATAAACACTTGTATGTGGTTTATATCTAGACCCAACTTCAACAAAATAAAATAAAATATTCTACTCTTTAGGCTCTACAGAACCAAGATGGGTATACCTAAGGGATGGAAGATTTTCAATCTAATACAATATACATGCTTTGTTTATTCCATAAAAATTTATCACCTCACACATCCCTTAGAGAAGATTTGGTCACAATTCTTCTTAGATTTACAAGTACTTCTAGCAATAGTAGCTAACTAAGACTTTGAGGTTCAATGCAAACAAGTGTTGACCAACATTGACATTCTTCAAAAAATAAAGTAAAATTGATTTAGAATTTGGGCTTGATGCTTGTTCATGATCTTTCATCTATAGACTAGATCAATAGACCAGTGCCTCATCCATTGTGACTTAGTGTTCATTCAATTTCTAGATCTAATTGATTGAATTACAATCAATACTATCAGTAATTTTCACTGAAAATCATTCTTACAGATATCCTTCCTATTACCATTGAAATCCTATCAATATCACTGAATCATTTCCTTAATTCATTGAATTAAAACAAATAGTGAATTGACATACAATTTGGATTAATTGCATTCAACTAGACAAGATTTTCTCATACAACATCAAAATAACTAGGTAATAAAAAGGAGAAAAGAATCAGCAAGAATAGATATGGGGACAATTTATCTTTGTATTAATCTGCCTTGGAAAATTGTATACAATTGAAATGAAAATCAAAATGACTTAAGATTAAACATTAAGATCCTACAACATTAATTTATTCTTTGATATTTGTAGAGAAACATATCACAAAACTTACACCAAGAAACTAGACTGAAAAAGCTTAGAAAATACTAAAATTATGTACTAACTTGGACCCTTTCTCACTAGTACAAAAACAACAATATATTACTAAATAAAGTACTAAAAAGTGTAGATATTTGACTAATTTTGATCACATAACCAATGGTAGTTTATTGCCAGACATTTATTTCTCAACCAAGTTTATGACTAAACTATTTTAATCATTGGTTAGGTCATTGATTTAATTGTTTATTGTTGCTACTTCACCATTTATATGGTAGTTTATTTGGCAACATATTTGGTAGTTTTTTGGGTAGTATATATGGTAGTATATTTGGTAGTATATTTGATAGTTTTTTGGGTATATATATAGTAGTTTATTTGATAATATATTTGGTAGTTTATTTAATCATTAATTTAGTCATATTAGGGCACAATGGAATGGAACCACCATCCTCCTACTTATAAAGCAAGTGGTCTTCCATTGAGCTAGTATGCTTTAAAGAATAATTCAAAAAATTGACAAAGTTTTCTTCCCTAAAACATTAGATCAACCATGATCATATGGTCACTATAACATGATATAGTCTTCTCAAAGAACAAAAAAATTGGTTATTAAGAATAAAAAAATCTAAATCTTTATTAATAACAGTTAAACAATTTTAAATTCTTCTATTCAAACATTTTAAAAATATATCTCATGTCAGTTACACTTCTCTAAATTCTTGTAGTGATAGATTCTTATAAAATATAATTTGGAGCACTTTGGCCACACACAACTATTGTTGCTTGTGCTAACTTCTTAACAAAAGATACAAATGATTATGCAATTTATGTCAAGAAAATAGACCTTTGCATTAAATAAAAACATCAAAACCCATTACAAAAATCTCATCTATTAAAAACTACAAATACAATCAATTGAAATACTCACTTTTTAACATATGGAGGTGCCAAAGGATCAAATATTTCCTCTTCCTTATGGCTAGATGGGTGCTAAAAGTGTTCATTACACCTGATATTGACATTTATTAAACCTTAGTTTACAAACAACATAAAAATAAGAATTTGATAAAAATAAGGCACATGAAAAAAAGTTTTTATCAATGATCTATAATTAAGTTATTCCTAGTAATACGAAAAATGGTGCCATTTCATAAATGTAACAATGAACTAAATAATATATTTAGGATAAATTTCTTAAAAACACTATAAAAAAATGAAATAATGGACTAGTAAGGTGTGGTATATTTATCATCAATGATGTTGCCTACAATTTCTTTTTCTAATTTCTTAAAGTCTTTCTTTCTTATTTTATTTCATTCCAATATTTTCTTGTTTCTCCTGAAACATTTTCTGAAAGCTACCTTCACTTCATTTCCTATTTGATCCTTAATAAATAATTTATGGTAACATTTGTTGCAAATATTTAGAATAGATGCACATCTTCATTAATTGTTTTTCATCTTAAAATGGTTTTCTTAATTGGTTTCAATTTCTAATCTAATTCCCCTCATATTTGGTATGTAATTTCATTGATGTTTGGATTATTAGTTGTATTAAATAACACAATTAATTATTTATAATGATTATATAATATTTTATTCATAATTTTAGTATATGTTATGCTGTGAGTATTTTGTATTAGATTGTCAATTAATAATACCATCTTGGTCATGATATTAATACCATATTATTTGATTAGTATTATATTAATAACTACAATAGTATATTATCATAATAATTTTATTTGCTCACCTATCATTATAGTTATTATTATATTTTAATTTTTATTCTTTTAATTTATTTTAATTGTTTATTGTCGAATTCTTCTCTAGGAAGGAGGCATTATAGTAGCATGAATTTGTTTGGGGAAATTCTTAGAACCCTAGGGTAATAAGATTTTTTTTCAAAAAAAGAATCTTACAACTTGCAAACATTGAAATAATAGTATAACTTACATTGTCACTAGTTTCTTATTGTGATCCACAACTACCTTGCAACACAATGTGTGTTTCATAAATATAGAAATAAGAGTGTCCTTCTTAGCTAACCAAACCCACACTATAGGTATTCAAATGTCTTAATCATTCTCTTCCATTCATTAATGGGATGTGTAGCTTTTAACTTGGAATAGAAATGGAAACCCTTCGATAATTATTCAACTATTGACATTAGTTTGTTACTACTATGACAACCTTTAAACAATATAATGTGTTTGCTACCTACCAAATTGACATGAGCTACCATGGCTCAACCAAATGTGTATTTCATAAAAAAATAAATTTAAGTACATTTTGCATGTGATTTCATGGTTGTGTAATGAATTAAATTTTATTGACTTTGCATTAATGATAGCGTTATAAATTTTCCACAAGAATAATATTTTTGGAAAGGATGCTCCACTTTGTTTAAGTTACATGCCACATAATATAGTAGATAATAGAGAATTTAGGCAATCAAAATATTTTTTGGAGAATGAGAGACATATAAATAATAATTCTATGATTACATTGATAGAAGAAGAGACAATAGTAGATCCTGAATTGGGTTATCCCAGAGGATATGCCAAGCTTTGCAAGAATGTTCATCTTCATATGTAGGGTCTCATCACACTATTCTCTAAGGGGCCTCCTCAGATATTTTTACCACATGCATTATAGCTTGAAGATAATTATAAGGTAAAGGAGTACAATAAGCTGTTCCCAATTATTGAATTAGAAGAAAGAGACCCATTAAGTGCCAGAAGATTTGCATATTCTCTCTAGTAGCAACTTAATCATTTGAATTTGTCTTTGGTGTTTTTTTGGCAGGGGAGAATGAACCATTTACTAAACTTCTGGTGGCAGATTGTCTTTCCTAGCCTCACTATTTTTACGAGAAGAAGAGCCAAATTGGTCTTTCTCTAGCTGCTATAGTTAGGATACACAAACAAAAAAATGATACCTTGAAGCCTCAAAATGCTATAAAATATAGTTATTCTATCTTTGAAATTGAATACTACAATATATTTTCTATTTTTTTTGATGAATTTGTTCAATGTAGAACTCTAGTGAGAACATCTTATAGTGTGCTAAAGTTTTAAAAATTTGAACTGGACTTTATGTGCTAATTTTTTTTACCATATCTATTTTATTTTATGCAAGAATTTTATTGAGAGTTCTTGTGTTAAATCTATCAAAAAGTGGCTTTATAAAGAAAGTTAATATGTCAGCAAATGAGAAGGTTCAAAGTGATTGAGCCTTTATTTTTGTAATAATCATGGCATCCATTAGAGAAATAATCTAGAAGATTTGATAGCATTGTTACTTCCACTCCATGGGCATCATCCATCCTACTAGATGTGTGAAAGAAATTATGAACTAGAGATTTAAATAATGTATATCAACAAATGTTCTACAACAAATATAGTTCTAGCAGCACATAACATAGTTTGATAAAAATTTAATGAGCAACAACGCACCATGTGAGAAAAGTTATCATACCAATTAATTTGCAGCAATTACAATCAATATCAGTATCATAAATATATACATATGTGCAGGGGGTAAGATTTATTATTAACTTGTCTATCATATAATTTCTATTGGAGAGATCTACTATGGATTCAAAAGAAGATTCAAAGGAATGAAGAAGTATGAAGTTCTAATGCAATCAACTCAAGTAAAAGAAATAAGAAGCAACCACATTTCTGAAAAGGAGATGGAGTAAGCATCTGATCATTTCAATGGTTGGATAGAGATGTCTATTATCACACATGAAACCTTGTGTTTGTTGCTAAATAGAATGAAAGATGTATCTATGAACAACATGATATAAGTAGAATGATATGAAGATCCAAGACAAAAATAAATAAAGATCTATGATGAACAAAGTCCTTCTTCCCCTAATTATACAAAAATTTTTGGTTGTGATATAGGTAAAACTGAGGCACTTTTAAAGAAATAAAGAAATGTGTTAGGAAGCATTAAGCATAGGTCATTCAACTTTGAAGGCATCTGGTTTAGAGGTGGCTTATCTTGAAGCAATATCATAGAGAATAACATTTATATAGAAAAAATACTTCCAATGTAGCAAGCCAAAGTCTAGTTCAAAAATGTAATATTTTGAATAAAGTATTTGAATACTAGTTTCTTTCTAAAATATTTGTACAGTCACAAAGTTGGTGCTAAATTTTTCTCCATCAAATTTATTATCTTAGAATACTCTCCTGCAAGATATCATTAGTCAAACCTGCAAGAACATTTATTGTCAAATATGGAGGTCACCATTAGATACAAAATCTAAGGATGTACATGTTTTTCTTTTATTTACCCTAGACATGAAGGTTATATATATTGTACTAGTGAAGGCCATTTTCAAGGAAAGAATGAATGACCAATAGAAAATGCTTGAACCAACTTTAAGGAGAACAAAGGTCGAGATGATTGGATTTTTTTATCCAGATCTCATAGCAAACAATGCAGGCTAAGCTGGCAATGCAAGAATAGGATGGGGTAGATTTAGTGCTATTATATTGCTATAAAATTAAAGAAATCATATCATTCATAGAAGCCCTACACTACAAGTCTACCATTCTTATTAAATCAAAGCTTACAATATGTCAAATTGGATAGAGAACAATAATTAGTATTTTTTTAGTTGTCGAGGGTTACATTGGACCTTTGGAGGTAATGCTCATACTAAGGTAGTTATAGGTCATAAGGTACATGCAAACTGCATCAAACACTACAAGGAAAGAAAATTATCCTTACACTTAGCTGTATGTAAAATATTCATTTTCATTCAACACATTATTTCCAATAGTCATATCTATATTGTTACTGGAATAGAGTATTAGCTATTATTTTATCTTTTTAAAAATGTAGGCAACCTTAGTTGTACACATATATTACGAACATAGTAATAAAGCTCACATTGAATAGAGTTTAAATTAAGCGAAGAATTTCACATTTATGTTTCACTCAAAGATAAACGTTTTCCTTAATTCCACATCTAGACACATAAAACATTAAATCAAAGGAAACAAAATGAATTTATAAGAAATCCAAAACCCTAGAAAAGAAATCAGTATAAGGAATAAAAAAATTATCCATTTTGCACTCACACTCTCTTCTCCAAACCATCATTTCTTGCTTACTCTATTGTGGGTTCTTGTAACCAACAGTGCAAACCCACGGTGCAACCATTATCAGAAACGACTGTACAAATCAACCCTCAATCAAACAAAATGCAAAAGGATGATCAACACACTCCGTTCAAGTTTTACAAAAAGCACTGATCCCTTTTGGCGACAACTGCCTATGTAGATTTTATGGCAGAATAGAGTGGTTGCTTTCCTTTAAATCCCATCATGGTAATTCCATAGGCAGTGGTGATACAGACAACTATAGATAATTATTATCTTGATTTGAAGTTATACACGACTCTTGGACATTCGATTTTATGATGAAACAACTCGCTTCCCACCTTCAGTCGTTTATACCCTCGACACTCTTGTAAAAAGGTTGGTGTCATGGCACCACCAGAGATGGGAATCCAGGTTGTGAAGCAAAGTTCTGGCAAATAGCATGAGACTTTTTTGGTCATCAATGAAAAACCCTATCGGCTAATCATTCAATATTTCTCATTCAAAGAATCAATCGTTATTTATAGATTAATCTAAAAATTATATTTTGGTATATATAGAGAGAAGCAAGGAGAAGGCAGGAGATTATTATATAAGATAACTCATTATTCTTGAGTTATTGATAAAATAACCTTTGATCACATTTTTTTATAAATAGCCTTTGATCATATTAAATAAATTATTCTAAGTGATACTAATCAATATAATTCCCCTAGTACTAGTAAATTTGTTCATCATCATAATAATATGGATTTCATTTTGAACATTAGTACTAAAATAAAATAATTAATTTTAATATTACATTCACCAAACTCCTCTCTTTCTACTTGTAGATTTAGTACAAATCATTGTCATAAAATTAATGTAAATAAGAACTTACATATTAATCTAAATAGTTATATAAGCAACGTCAATGAGCTAGCATTTCTATTATCTCAAAAGTGAACAATGATCTTTCATTAGTGGCATTCTCAACTTCAAGATAAGACATAGATACTATTTTTACCTCTTAATTGTATCACCACTTTTAAAATATAATATATCTCAATTATAGAATACAGGTCATTCAATTCTTTTATAATATTGATAAATATATAATATTTAGGAAGATATTATTACTAATTTTATTAATATTTTTTACCTCTAACATTTCTAGACGAAGGATCTTTTCTAATGCACTACTAATATAATTATAGTAAGAAAAAAAAGAAATCAATAATAAACAAAAATTGAATTTCCTTAAATGATCAAATTTATTTTATAGATTTTACCCCATTTAAAAAAATAAATACAACCTTTTTATTTTTTAATTGATTTCTTAATTATTTTTCATGATTAATTAAAAAAAAAAAGAATAACCTATACATTTTTGCTTCTAAATAACATTAGCTAAACTTGTATTTCTTTTATTCATTTCATTGATAAAGGAATGCTAATTTAATAGCATGTGTCAAAAATGTCCCTATACACATTTCACATGGTCATTGCATGTAAAAGAGCTTAGTGACCATAGATTGAACTAGAATGAAGGATTTGTCAATAAAATAAATCCAAGATTTGTCTAAGATTTTCTATACAAGTAAATGAATCTAAACTAGATGAAATACAAATTTAAACTAAGAGTTCAATAAGAAAACATTTAAGCTAGAACATGTATGTAATTTAACAACTAAAATGAAAGTATTGAATAAGGATGCAACAAATATTTTGAATGCACAAATGTGAAGTACTCAAAGCGACAGAGTTTCATTACTCACAAATTTCATCCTCTCAACTGAGAGACATAAGTTGCCAATTTATAGAGAAATCCAAAATAAATAAATGGCATATATCAAATCAGATGAATGGTGGAGATTGAATGAGTATTCATTTTGAAATGGAAATTTCCATTTGAGAGAGAGTTAATTTATTTGTTTCCTTGATCTTTTCAAAGTCACTCAATGTTTTCATTTTTTAACTCAAAAAGAGATTTTGGATATTTTGTTAAAATTGTGTCTCATATTTTGAATATTTAAATTCAAATAATAAATATGTGTAGACATTTAATTCAAATAATTAATAAATTCATTTGTCGTATAATTTTGGGAAATGTAAAATTAATTTAATCAAAGTCTTAGGATATTTTAATTAAATTGATTGATTTAGTGGATTTAATAGCCAAGATGATGATATTCATGAATTTATAATTTTTTAGTGATTATTGTAGATTAATGATTCTTTACAATTGATACTTAAATCAAGTAGAGTCAATTAGGACTAGAAATGCCTAATAAATTAGGACTTTTTTGATCGTTTGAAAGATTAGGAGCAAATTAGTTTCTAAGACCAATTTTGGTGTATTACAAATATGTGAGTACAGGATATAACATCCATTATATTTAATAGAATATATATTTTATGATCCATTTTCATATTATTCCTATAACTAAAAAACATTAACTATTTATGATTAATTGCATATGTATGACAATTATAATTGATTAATTGATTGTTAGATAGTATTGCTAATAAGACCTAAAATAATGGATAAATTATGGAAAATGGCTTTGACATAAGAAAATATTGCAACATGAAGTTTAATATAATCATATATAAAGTTCAAGACATTATTGTTTGTTTGTTTGTTTTTGTGTGTGTGCGTGTGCGTGCTTGCGTGCGTGCGTGCATGCGTGCGTGTGTGCGTGCGTGCGTGCGTGCGTGTGTGCGTGCGCGCGTGCGTGTGCGTGTGCGTGTGCGTGTGCGTGTGCGTGTGTGTGTGTGTGTGTGTGTGTGTGCGTGCGTGCGTGTGTGTATGTGTGTGTGTGTGTGTGTGTGTGTGTGTGTGTGTGTGTGTGTGTGTGTGTGTGTGTGTGTGTGTGTGTGTGTGTGTGTGTGTGTGTGTGTGTGTGTGTGTGTGTGTGTGTGTGTGTGTGTGTGTGTGTGTGTGTGTGTGTGTGTCAACTTGTATATTTTTCATGATCATTAACTTGTATATCTATCATGGTGATTTCTTTTTGTACCGATAAAGAAACTTGGCATTAGGCATTATATTATGGTGGTTATCTTCACACTTAAGAAGCATATTGGGTGATTATTTTTATTATAAAATTCTCTTATGTCAAGTTTTATTATTAAATAATAGTTCTCAATATTTCCTAAATACTAAAAATATATTAAATTTAATGATAATAAAGTAATATTATAGTTTCTAAAGATGTTTATTATATGACATTATTATAATTAATAGAAATTTTTTTTTGAGATTATAAAATATTTGATTAATGAGTTATCTTTTGGATATGTAGAGATATACTTACAGTTTTCTTTTGAGTGTGTAGAGGGTTATAATGATTTTCTTTGTGAGTTTATAGATAGATTTTGAGGAGTTTGAGTGTAAATTGGGGTGATTTTGACTTCATTTCTAGTTTAATATTAGTTAAGAGGGTATTCAAGGAAGTTAACTAATAATGTTATATTAGTAGGATAAAAGATTACATTGGTGAGTAATAAAAGTTATTAAAAAAAAGTAAAAGAATATATTAAAATGACAAAGAAAATTATGGATCATCCATTTAGTCATTTATTTAGTCAATTATCTTTTTCTAACCTTGGGATTTTAACTGATGACCAAATTAGTCATTCATTTAGTCACTTACACTTATAATTTGTATAATATTACTAAAATTTGATCAATTTTGGTTAGATGACTAAAAAATTTAGTCTTGTGACTAAAAGCTTTATTCACATGGTCATTTATTTGCCAAAATTCTACTAGTGTCTCTAGCCCTAGAATCTCACTTATATAGGGTGAGATGCAACAAGCTTTAGGCATAGAGAACTGATAGTTCTCCTTTATAAAAAATATATTTTATAATTGTTACGGTCATAAGAAACAAAATTTTATGCAAAAAAAAACTTTACATCAAGGTATTCTTTCGATGGGCCCATTTTCTGTTACATTTTCAAATGCTATGAATTCCATGATTGGCTTTTGTGCTATTCTAAATCCACAGAATACATAACCATCAAGTTTGTCAATGATGTGTCTGGTTCTAATTTTTACAAGTTTATTTCAACTCGGGGATCTCCACTGGCATCATCATGAACTATTAGTGTAATAGTTATTTCTAAATCTTTAGTTGCCACATCATCAACTTGGTCCCTTGGACTAACAATTATAATTGGTTGTTCTACTTGCATTGTTGAGTTGTCATTTTCTTGATCTTCTTCTTGGCCCACACCATCTTCTTCTGTTGCCACATGTTCTAAAGACAAAAGTTCTTCCTTCCACTTGCTAAAAATAGTATCATCAGGCCAAGAAAAATTTAAGATCTCCCACTACTTTTTTATTACAAAGCTTCCTATTTGTTCTATTTCAACAAAAAAAATTCTAATAACATTATAAAACAATTGTACTTTGAAAAATTCTTCATTAGTCATTGCCCATAGTACATGACCCTTTTCATTTATGACATTCTTCATTCTTATACAGCATAACAAAAAATCTAATTCCTTTTCCCATTCTTCCCTTTCTTTTATTTTGTCAATCTTTTTAAGTGCATTGGGAAAGAGATCAAACTTTCCTACTATATACGTAGAAAGACAAATCATTATTTTCTTTTGAACAAAAATTTCTCTATTTGAGCACATGATAGGGTGATGACAAAGATACACATAGAAGTAACATGGTTATCTCTTTCACTCTATTTATGCACAATGGGCTTTAGTGTATCTTCATCTCTCCTTATCTCATTCCACATTTCAAAGATTCTTTCCAACTAGTCATAAAATATTGGCCAATCAATCTTATCCACTAAGTACAAGATTGTATTCCTTAGTTTCTCTTTATATTGATTGTTTAGCTCAACATCCCACAATTTATTCTTTTCTTCTTGAAATTCCTCTGCAGTATAAAACTCAGGTCTCTGTGGGGTATTAGGCAACTAAAAAATTGGAATATATTTGAATCATTCAATTTGGGGGCAAGGATATACAATCCTAAGTCTACTGGACTCTCCCACTTTCCTCTTCCCAAGATGTTTATCCATCTAAGATACTTGATTCTCCAATAGTTGTATCCTCTTTCCTCTTTCCTCATATGCCTTAAATATTTCTTCAAACTTGGCATTGTGCTCTAAGAATATACTCTTTTCTTTCCTAGCTACCATAGTCCCAATAACCAGCATTTCTTGAACCATTTTAGTTACCTCTTCACTATCAACTACATCTAATCTATACACTATGAGTGTACCAGTATGCTTAGCACTTGAAATCTCTTGTATCCTAGTCTTACTTCTCTTATCAATAGACCAAATCACCAAAGCTTGGTGATCATTACTAAATTTCACCTCTCTATGTGCTTGTAATATTTCTTGTTCAATTTTATATTGGACATCCTTCTCCTTTCTAATGGAATAAAAAATCCTAGCATTAGTTATGTCCCTTTCAGGAAAAATCAAAACTCTTAACTCTTTAACTAATTGTCTCTCGGCCTCAGGGGTTAATTGAGCAAAGTCCTCCAAAAATTTAGCTTTTACCTCATCCTCAATTTCATATTCCAATTTGGTTGGTCTCTCTACTTTTATTTTTTTACACTTTGCCTTAAAATTGCCTATATTTCTCCTCCACAAAACTTGAGCAAAAGCCCTAGATTTGACAAAATTTTCATCATCTATAAACTTTTGAGATGCTTGTACAATGATGGGATCTATCTCCTTACCTCTCTAATCAGAAACAATGAGGTCAAAGGATGGCATAGGAGGCTCCTTAGGTATTGGAGGCTCCTTAGGTACTCTCATTTCTATATCAGTAGTAGTTACAATATATCTCCCTCCCCTCCAATTTTCCTCAACTTCTCTCTTGGAGATGCTTCATCATCTACTCTGAGTGGGGTTTGGGATGGTGAATACTCTCCTACTTGAGAAGAGGATCCTTGTTCAACCCTTTGTCTCTTAGGGTCACCTATGTCAAATGGAATCTCTGATCTTGGCCTTTTATAAGGAGGAATGTGTTGTATATTTTGAGCCACAGTGTATCCATCCCTCCTCTGTAGTGTATACTAGAGTAGAGTCACAACCATTCTGCTACTTATTCTTCTTTCCACCTCAGTAGATTTATCTAGATATGTGTTAGCTAAGATACCCTTCTTCTCATTCAAGGTTTTCATTGTCATAGAAAAATTGTTCACCAAAGCATCCATTTTGGCTCCCTAATATTTCTTATCTACCAGGGGGTAATAGTTGGACTCAAAAGAATTGATAAGCTAGTCCTTGGGAAAATAATACTTAGGATAAGCTAGTCCTATACACTTTATTTGCAAGTTAACTTTAATTACTTTTTGAGTGCTAGGGCACATAAATGAGGGTTTACAATACCTTTAGGAAATAAAACTAGGGTTTGATCAATTACTAAAAAAATTCAAAATAAAACCCTAGGGTTTTTCACTATGAGGAACAAATATCATAAAGGGTGAAAAACTAGGCCAACAAGCCCTATCAAGATAACTCCTTTAACTCAAGGAAAGGTTATCCTCTTTATTCTTATCATCCTATTGTTCTTCTTGTAGAGTAACTTCTCGGACTAATGGAAAAGGAATAACCTTTCTTATCACCTTTAATCTCCTTGTCCATTTAATTATATTTTTCATCTTTCTTTTCTTAGGAGCTAATAGAGAGGCTTCTTCCTCTCGCACATGTAGAGACACTTCTTGTGCTTCTGCTTCTTTCCCTTGGTCTAGCAATAACATTGGAAAATTGCCTTGAGTCTTGATGACTTCTCCATTTTCTACCCCTTCTAAATTTTCTACACCTTGGTGCTCTGGTGCTTTAGTTGCATCTTCTTTAGGTTTAGCTTGTTGAGGGGAAGGTCTTTTTCTTTTGTTCCTACCCTTCTATCCCCTAAAGTATCTAAATCCTCTATCAAGTTGATCCACCATTTCCAACCTTATTGGAGACTAAGCTATAAATGTTGGCACTATTACCTTCACTCCTCAACCTTTCATTGGTGAGTTGCAGCTTGGAAAACTATCATTTATGGCATTAGATCTAGCTTGAATGGTCTCTTAATCCATTCCTTAGTTAACTAGATAACATGCCTCACCCTATGATTGATATCTACATTTCCTTTTCTATCAATCTCTACATTCATGATAGGGCAATCATATATCTTATATTGGATATATAAGCGATCTAAGACATCTTCAGTATCTTGTTGCACACTCTTTAATGAAACCTTCATTTTTAAGGAACTACCTACCAAATAGAGAGTCATCTTATAATAATCCCTTATTCAAATTTTGTAGTAATCCACACTATTCATTGAATGACGCTCTATGGAATCTTCATGTTGGAACTATTTTCCTACCAAGTACTAAGCTCTGCCAATGTTATGAAAATAGAGACAAGGAGAGTTATAATGCTCCAAGGGATACTAATCCTATTATGACTCAAAAGTCATGATATCCTAGTTCTATTTAACACCAAATGGACCTATAGTGATGAGCCATATGTTGGAGATGTAGATGGAGTAATTGAGGGGGGAGCCTGAATCAGTTACCACAAAAACAAATCCACAAATCCCTTAGATGTCTGATAAAACTATTTACTATTGTCACTCAATAAACATACATAAAATGTTGTAACTCAGTAGATGTAGTGTATATTATACTTTAATAGATCTTAAACATTCACAATGATTATCATGCAAGCATAAAAGAAATAACATGAACACATGAGACACTAGATTTAACGTGGAAACTCAATATGGGAAAAACCACCAAGTAACTATCTACTAATTTTCCCTCTTCTGAAGTGAGCCCTATTAGGAGCCAACATAGTAAAAGCTTACAAAACACACTGTTAGGTGTGACCTTGTTAGAGGATTTAATCACCCTATTAGGAGTGGCCTTGCAAGAGGTCTTTAAACAATTCAATAGAACTGTCACCTTATTAGAGAATTTACAATTGGCTACTAAACCAACTATGTTAAGAGATTTTGGAATCATTGTTATAATGGTAAGAAAGTAACAATGAAATGGCTTGAATGAGAAGGAATTGAATTTTTGATTACATATCTCTATTCTACTTCAGACTAGATCCTTCCTGATTGAATATAACTTTGCTACTCCTCAAGGATATCTGACCATCTTTAAAATTCACTCACACTTTCCTCTTCAAACAATCAATTCACTTGCATACTCGCTCATTCATTAAAATCTCAACTTGACTTTATATTTATACCATTTAGATTATCAAGTCAGCTCAATTACAACTTACAATGACCAACAATAATTACCATAGTTGGCTAAAATCAATATTTGAAATAATTAAACTTCATTTTCCAAAATTAACAAAATCCTTCATTGGCCAACCCTGCTTGGTAAATAGTGATCCTAAAATAATTTCCTATGTTAAGCAATAGATGCTTGGGAAATGCTGCAAAATTTGCAAAATTCTTTGCAATCGAGTGAACTCAATGAACACTAACTTTGACCAACTTTCCTTCATTAACCATGAGAGCTTGATTTACACTACTTTCTGCCACAATTTTATTCAATGCCTGAGTGAGCTCGGTAGACACTATCTTTACAGAGTAATCTCTAGGAATGCTTGGTGGACAAGGAAAATTGCCTTGCTAACCAACTAAGCTTGGTAAGCACTATTTACCAACTGATATGACATTTGTGTAACATCAAAGACAACATACAATTAAACAATTGTATCCAACAATCTCCCTCTTTGTCATTGATGGAAACACAACATGTCATAGCACAATGAAATTTGAAAACAAGTCTTTATTTGATAGAAAATTTCTCCCTCTTAGATTTTATGCCACAAACTTCTCTAGTGTAGTAATCTCCCTATGTGAAGGAATTACAGAGCTTCTTCTCCAAATAGATATGATAGTAAACTCTCCCTCAAACAAATTTGAAAAAGATATGATAGTAAACTCTCCCTCTTTGAAAACACATGCCATAGGCAACACATAAAACTGAGTATCAATGTACCTTAAGTACTAATTCATATGCAATGTTCTCTTGACTATGCCACATCAATTGTTAGATCTTCAACTTGGTTCCTATTGATGCACCACTAAAAATTTTATTTTAGTGAGCTTCAAATAGGAGAATGACCCCTAACTTAACTCTTAGATACAAGAATGCATCCTTAGGTAATGACTTGGTAAATATGTAAGCAATCTGTTCTTTTGTATGGACATATTCCAATCTAATTTCTTTGTCCTGCAATAATTCTCTGACAAGATGATATTTTATAGCAATGTTCTTGGTTTTGGAATGTATAACTAGATTCTTTGATATATTAATTGCACTTATATTATCACAAAATGTGACAACTAGTTCTTTGATCTCAACCTTCATGCCTTCCAACAACTATTTAAACCAAACAATATTAGAATAGTTCACTACTACTGAAACATATTCTACTTCTACTATAGATTGGGATGTGTAATTTTTCTTTTTGCTTGTCCAAGATACCAATGTTTTGCCAAGAAAGAATGCTCCACCACTTGTACTTTTTCTATCATCAATGTTTCCTGCCCAAGCAGCATCAATAAACACTTTTAAGTCCAAATTTCCTCCAAGTTTATTCCATAAGCCATAATCTTCAATGTCTTTCAAGTATCTCAAGATTCTTTTGATTGCCATCATATGATTTTCTCTAGTTTTTGCAGTGAATCTTGCCACTATACCAACTAGAACAGCAATATCAGGCCTTGTATGAACTACATATTGAAATTTTCCAATTATTTATCTATATAAGGTCTGATCTACCTCTTTTGAGTCATCATCTTTGGTAAGTTTTAATCCACTACACATGGGGATTGTAACTAGTTTTGAATCTTCCATACCAAACTTCTTGAGTATCTCCTTGATATACTTAGACTGAGTGATGTAGATACCATTCTTGCTATATTGTATCTGAAGACCAACAAAGAACTTAATCTCACCAAGCATAGACATTTCAAGCTCTTTATTCACTTTCTGTAAAAATTCTTTGCAGAGATCATCATTCCCTATAAACAAAGTATCATCCACAAATATTTCTACCAAAACAATCTTGTTATATGGTCCTTCCTTGATGTACAAACTAGTGTTATCATTAGTTCTTTGGAAACCAATCTAAATAAATTAGTTATGCAATCTCTCATATCATGCTCTAAGAGCTTGTCTCAAACCATACAATGCTTTGTGTAATTTGTAGACCATGTCCCTTTTGTCTAGATCAACAAAACCTTTAGGTTGTTCAATTTAGACTTCTTCATCAAGAATACCATTGTGAAATGTAGATTTAATATTCATTTGATATACCTTAATCCTTTATGTGCTACATATGCAAGTAAGGTCCTAATACCTTCCAATCTTGCAACAAGAGAAAAAGTCGCACCATAATCAATTCCTTCTTCTTGAGAATATCCTTTACATACCAATGTAGCTTTGTTTCTTGATACTTTACCATCTTCATTCAACTTATTCCTGAATACCCATTTTGTTTCAATAACATTTTTTTCTCTAGGCCTAGGTATATGAGTTCGAGTTTTGTTCTTCTCTATTTTCTCCATCTCTTCATTCATAGCCTCAACCCAACTTTCATTTTCCAATGCATTTTTGACATTTCTATGTTCAAAATCAGCACATAAAGATGTACCTTTCAGCTTACTTCTTGTCATAGTACATTTTGATTAATCTCCAATAATCTATCTGGTGCATGATGCTTCTTGACGTACTTGGCTAATATAGGTTCCTTGACTTTTGAATGAATTGCATTGTCATCCTCTTGAACTTCAAATTTAGGTTATGTTTTCTCAGGCTCAGTAGGCATTGGCTCAGTACCTTTAGAATGTGACTCGGGTCCTTGGTACTCAATTTGAACTTCTTGTAACTCAATGATTGAGAAAGACTCAAGAGTAGAAGTCTCTTGATTGACAGATGTGTCTGGCAATGTATCAAGTTCAATGTAAAAAAATATTCTGTAGTCTTCTTGTTCCTTTTTGCTTTCTTATTCAGTCCTTTCTACAAACTCATCAATTCTCACATGTGCACTTTCTATGATTTTATGAGTAGGCAGATTCAAACATTTGTATGCCTTACTCTTGCAAGAATATCCTAAGAATATACCTTCATCACCTTTCACATAAAAATTTTCTTGTCTAGATTTTTTTGAGATATAAAATTTACTTCCAAATACTTTTAGGTAACATAAATCGGGTTTATAGCCATACCATAACTCATACAGAGTTTTAAATGAGTCCTTCATCAATTGTACTCTATTTAAGGTATGAACTATAGTGCTAATAGCTTCCTTCCATTATTTGATAGCAATGTTCTTTTCAATCATCAGAGACCTTGCACAATCCATGATAGATATGTTCCTCCTTTCAGTTATTCCATTCTGCTCAAGAGTTCTAGGGGTTGATACCTATCTTTTGAGTCCTCTTTTGATACAAAATTTATTGAATTCATTGGAGATGAATTCACCACATCTATATGACCTTAAAAATTTCAATATTTTCCCTATTTCCTTCTCCACTCTTGTCAAATACCATTTGAATTTCCCAAATTCTTTTGACTTCTCTCTAAATACACAACATTCATCATTCTAGAGTAGTCAAAAAAAAAAAAGAATAAATAGTTTTTCTCTAGTATAGCTTTCTATTCCAATAGGTCCGCACAAATCAATATGCACAATTTCTAGAATATCTTCAAACTAATAGTTTTTGCTTTTAAAACTAGTCTTTCCCATTTTTCCAATCTAACAATCCTTGCATAGGCTGACATCAGGTTTCTTCAAACTAGGAATGCCTCTTAATTTCCTTAATTTTCTTGTTTTCACCATGTTATCAAAATTTACATGACATAACTTTCTGTGCCATAACCAACTTCTTCAACTTGAGCAATAAAACATGAGCACTAACCAAGATCAAGATAAAACAAGTTACCTTTTGTCTGTTTGCTTGATCCAATCAGTTTTCCTTTGTCATCCAGTAGCCTTGCCTTGCCATGCATGAATTCCACCTTGAATCCAATGTTTATTAGTTGTTCCACACTCAAAATATTATGTTTTAGTCCTTCAACCCAATAGGCATTATCAGATACCAATTCTTTGGTTAATGAGATTTGTCCTCTTCCTTTTATGCAACAAGGTTTATTTTTTCCAAACCTTACACTACCACCATCATAGTCTTCAAAGTGTTCAAACTTTGTTTTGTTACCAGTAATATGATGTGAACATCCACTATCTATGATCCATGTATCATTTTTTCTCACATGAGAGATAAGTGCCATCTTATCTTCTTCATCATAATCAGATTCATCTTTCATAGCAATGTAAACTATTTTATCTTCACTATTATCAGAATCCTTAGCCATAAAATATGCCTTCTTACCTTTGTCCTTGAATTATTTGAAATCCTTCTTGGCATTACACTTATGACCTTTCTTCTCATCCTTTCTTGCTTTGTTTGGGCATCTGGCTGTAATATGACCAATTTCTTCACATGAAAAATAGATTAGGGGAACTTTACCTTTGTATTTTCCTCTACCTCTACAATATTTCCTTCCAAGTAGAGCTTCAACAACCTCAAGATCACTATCAGAGCTTTTCTTTGATACTTCTTCACTTTCTAATTGAGTTTCCTTTATTTTCTTTCCTTTTTCCTTAAGTGAAAGCTTGGCCTCAAATGCAGATTCAATATTCTTGGAAGCTGGAACATAATTGTCATAGTTATCTAGCTCAAAGGCTATTAATCTTCCTACCAAGGTATCCAAAGTTATCTTATGATTTTTTTCACATCTTCTTTATTGAATTACAGATACTTTAATTGCATAAATAGGAAGCAATGTTCTAAGAACTTTACTTACAACTGTTTCTTCCTTGATCTCTCCTCTAGAAGTTTTAATTGCACTAACACTTGCTTTGATCCTTTCAACATATTTGGAAATGTTTTCATCCTCTCTCATTCTCATCTAATCAAATTTTCCTCTAAGGCTCTCTATTTTGGCTCTTCTCACATTGTCATCACCACCACATATATCTTTTAGCTTGTTCCACATTTCAAAGGTGCTTTTGTAGTCCTTGATATCATCAAATTCTTCATAGCTTAGAGTAGATGCAATGTCTATCATCATGGTGTTATGAGTCTTTTTCTCAGCATGTCACCTACACATAATGTACCAGAAGGAGTTGTGTATTCTTCATCAAGGTATTTTAATCTTGAATCACTAATGAAAGCTAGATGAAGCCTCATGAGACCCTTTCATGCTGAAAAAATTATCTCTGTTAAGCCTCCAAATTTCTCTCTTGTAAGACATCTTGATATTTATCTTAGGTCCTTAAAACCTTTCCTGCAAGCACCAAATGCTCTGATACCAATTGTGAATCATTTACCACAAAAAAAAATCCATAGATTCCTTAGATGTCTAATAAAACTATTTACTAATGTCACTTGGTAAACATACAAAAAATGTTGTAACTCAGTAGATGTAGTCTATGTTATACATTAACAGATCTTAAACATTCACAATTATTATCATGCAAGCATAAAAGAAATAACATGAACACATAAAACACCAGATTTAATGTGGAAACCCAATATGGGAAAAACCACCAAGTAACTAGCTACTAATTTTCACTATTCTGAAGTGAGCCCTATTAGGATCCAACCTATTTAAAGGTTACAAAACACATTACTAGGTGTGACCTTGTTAGAGGATTTAATCATTCTGTTAGGAGTGGCCTTGCAAGAGGTATTAAATCAATTCAATAGAACTATCACCTTGTTAAAGGATTTACAATTGGATGTTCAACCAACTCTATTAATAGATTTTGGCATCATTGCTACAATCGTAACAAAGTAACAATGAAATGACCTGAATGAGATGCAACCAAATTGTTGATTACAGATCTCTATTTTGCTTCACACTAGATCCTTCATGATCAAATATAACTTTGTTGCTCCTTAAGAATATCTAACCATCCTTCAAATTCGCTCACACTTTCCTCTTCAAACAATCAATACACTTGCATACTTACTCATTCATTAGAATCCCAACTTGACTTTATATTTATACAATTCAAATTACCAAGTCGACTCAATTACAACTTATAATGACCAATAATCATTACCATAGTCAGCTAAAATAATTACTTGAAATAATTAAACTTCATTTCCATAAATTAACACAATCCTTCATTGGTCGGCCCTGCTCGATAGACACTAATCCTGAAATGATTTCCTATGTTAACCAAAAAAGACTTGTTCAACACTACAAACTTTGTAAAATCCTTTGGCAACTGAGTGAACTTGGTGAACACTAACTTTGACCAACTTTCTTTCATTAACCATGAGAGCTTGGTTAACACTACTTTCTACCAAAATTTCCTTTTATGCTCAAGTGAGCTCAGTAGATACTGTCTTCATGGAGTAATCTCTAGGAATTCTTGGTAGACAAGGAAAATTTCTTTGCTGACCAATTGAGCTTGGTATGCACTGTCTACCAACTAATATGACATTTGAGTAACATCAAGGACAACACATAATTAGACAATTGTATCCAACACCATACGTAGGTCTTCTTATGTTGCTTCATTACTCTCTCATATGCAGATGAAAGTTGTCATGCAATCTCTAGCAATATGAGTTTATCACATGGATAACTAGGGAGCTTCTTTTGATTCATAGTCATGCCTGCTACCCTTAAAAAGGTGAATTTCTTGAATTGGATGTAATAGGTGCCTATTTTTGTAATCATTGTCACTGCCTCTTTTGACATCCTTTTTGGATAGTCTCCCTTAATGAACTAGATGACTGCAAAAATGAAAGCATCATTCACTATTTTATTTTCCTTTCTATGATTTGAAAGCTCTTTCCTCACCAACTACAGGTATACCACATAAGGCCAAGCATTAGCATCTTGCAATTTGCGTCTTTTGAACATCCCCAGATAATATGTTGTTCTTGTAGCTAATAGATACACCAAATAAGATGTCATATAGAACCTTTGGTTGTTTTTGACTACCACCAATTGTTCATCTAATTTCTCACTAGGCATTAAGGCCAAGTCGATTGGCATCTTCATCATTTTTATGGTTTCACTGAAGTGTACCATCCATATATTCAAGTTTCCTTCTATTAGTAATCCCATAGTTCTATTTAGGAGCACTATAGAATGTCTGATATCATCTTTCATATAACCTCTCATCATATATATTTACCAACTTTTCTTCCAAGAGGAGTCTTATCAATGAGATATGAGGATTGAATAATCTCTTATTCTTCCTCTTCATGCTCTCTATACTACCTTTTTTATTGATGACATGTTAGTCTTATATACTGATCTACCCTTGGAAGATGGAAAATTTTCTTGATGTTCTTAGGCCTCAGATCTAGGATGATCTCTCCAGTTATGCTTTTTACAACACTCTCCTCTGAAACATAGTTTTCTGGCAATTCCATAATCAACTCAAAAGACTGTACTGAAATTGGGTATGAAGTTGCATTTACTAGCCCCAATTTAATGAGTGTAGATACCATTGGAGACCTCTTAGTTGGTTTTTCCAAAGGACTAAGAATGTGTTCTAGTCAATATGGCCTAGCTTAGTATCTCAAATCTCTGAGTGAGCATCTTGAAATGTCTTGAAATTTGAAGACCACTAGTTTTGGAGCCATCTTTGCAGCAAGGGAGGATGAGGATGAAGCAATTTAATCTATTAAAAAAAAAACATCCATTAGTTCAGATAGTTAAGAAATTAATTTAAATAAACCCTAGTTAAGGTAAAAAAAAACCCAAAAACCTGAAAATGTCATAAAACAACTAAAAAACCTATTTACACCTCTCATGAACAAAATTTTTTTGCACTTTGTGCACCTTAAGTGTACACTAGGTGCACTAGTCCTAAGAAAACAAAACACCACTAAGGGTGTGCACATAGCACATCTTGTGGGGTGCTCTAGCTGTGCAGTCTTATAGTGCAAAACTTCATGTTTTAAAATATGAGGAGTACACATATAGCACACCTTGTGGGGTGTGCTATATGTATGCCTTTACTTAAAATGTTGGGATGCTTTTCTTTAGTAAAGGTGCACATGTCCACACCTTGGATAGGTGCGCATATGTGCACCTTTCATTTGGTGAATAGTTTAGCTTAGGTTTTGTTTTTATTAAGTTTGTTATTGAAGAAAAGGTGCACATCTTACACACCTTATATAGGTGTGTAAGGTGTGTACTTATAACATTTTGTTTAAGTGTGTAGAGGTGTTGATTCAATAGAGATCAGTGCATCTCAAATAGTGCAAAGGTGTGCTCGGTCGAATGTAGAAGAAGAAAGTGAATGAAATGGAGAGGGAATCCTTGGATTTTATAAGCCTAGGATGAAGCACAACCTTTAGGGGTGTGCACATGTGCCTATGTGCATGTTTTCACTTTCAAAGAGAAGTGCTTCACACATGGGGACTTAGCACACTAGTTCACCTTGAAGGGTGCACTAGATGCACTAAGTGTGCTAGTGCACCCTCATAACATAAAATTTTTGATTTCTTCTCCTCAAAATCTCCAATTCTCAGTAAAATGGATTTTTTAGGTAGAGACCTAGACTAGATATAAACACTAGATAGAAATCTAAAAAGACTCAGACACTAGAGTACGGATTTGGAAAACAAAAATTGAACTAAGGGGTCACCATTTCTAGGAGAAATTAGGCATGCATTGTGAAACCGAAACAAGAATCTTCATCAGCAGGCATACCTTCATAAAAGTATAAAAAAGATTTTTATTCCTCTAGTTCCTTCATAGGTGTAGCCTCATTTACCTCTAAATCTATAGTAAATTTCACATCTAAACTTTGCACAACCTTTATATTGTTAGTATTTAAACACTTATAAGCTTTATTTCTTGTGGAATAACCAAGGAATATACCTTCTTCACTACTGGCATCTAATTTACCATTCTTGAAATCTTTATAAATATAGCACTTGCTTCAAATATCTTAAAATATTTTACAATGGGTGAGTATCCATACCAAAATTCAAAATGCATTGAATAAGTACCTTTCTTGACTTGCACATGGTTCAATACATAGACATTTGTACTTATAGACTCTCCCCAATGTTTCATAGCAACATTCTTCTCCATCATGAGTGTATTAGGACAGTTCATTATAGATTTTTTCCTCCTTTTAGAAACTCCATTTTGTGGAGGGGTCCTAGGTGTATATGTCTATCTTTTAATTTCTCTATCATTATAGAACATCTCAAACTTATTTGATGTAAATTCTCCTCCTATGTCAAATCTTGGGCATTTTAGACTTTTTCCTATCTCCTTCCCAACTCTTGCTAAGTACCACTTAAACATTTGGAAATCATTAGATTTTTGTTTCAAAAACATAACTAGAATCACCCTAGAATAATCATCAATAAATAGCATAATTTACTTGTCACCCTTGTAGCTTTGCACTTTAATTGGTCCACATAAGTTAGTGTGAACAATCTCCAAAATTATCTTTAGAGTTGCAAGTCTTACTCTTAAAGCTAGATTTTTTCATCTTGCCTAACTAACATTGTTTGCAAATTATATTGTCAAGTTTGTTCATCTTAGGTAGACCTCTTACTCTTCTCATATTATTGATACTAATCAAGTTATCAAAGTTAACATGACATAACCTCTTGTGCCATTACCATACACCATCAAATTCTACAACAAGACAAGTAGAATTATCTATATCAAGATAAAATAGATTACCTTTAGTTTGATCACCTTTCCCAATTAGTTTTCCATTAGTATCATTTATCTTAGTTATCTTGTTCTCAAACCCAACCTTGTAACTTGAACTATTCAGGTGTCACACACTCAATACATTATAATTAAGTCCTTCAACATAATAAGCATTGTAACACAAAATATTTTCTATGAGTTTGATAGAACATTTTTCCTTTTATTAGACAAGGTGCATCATTACCAAACCTTACACTATTTCTATCATAATAATTTAGGGTAATGAACTTAATTTTATCTTTATTTATGTTATGTGAAAAACCACTATTAATGATCCATCTATCATTTTTGTTCACACAAGACACCAGTACAGTTGCCTCATCCTCATTAGAATCATCCTTCATTACAACATACACCACTTCATCATCATATTCATCATAATCATCTTTGGTTTCCTCTTCAGAAATGTAGCAAGACTTCTTGCCTTTGTCTTTGTAATCTTTGGTGTCCTTATATTTTTTTATCTTTGTACTTGTCTCAAATTCAACATTATTAGGTTTGAAATTATCAAAATTAGAGAGCTTAAATGTAGTGAGCTACCTACCAACTTTCCCGAGCCAAATTTGAACTTGGTATACATCTTAGTTTCTTGTATGGTAGAAAATATAATAGCATAGATGGGAAACAATGTTCTTAGTACTTTTCTTGATATAGTATCATTATTAGTCTTACTTGCAACTCCTCTTATGGAATTAACAACATCTTTTATTCTAGAGAAATATTGAGCAACAATATCACCTTCTTTAATTCTCATATCATCGAACTTATCTCTAAGACTTTCAAATTCGGCTTCCATAATATTTGTGTCTCCTCCATAAATGGTGTGAAGAGCATTCCACATCTTCTTTGCAAAATCAAAACCCTTGATATCATCAAACTCAGAATGGCTTAGGGTAGAAGCAATCTCCAACATTTCCTAGTTGTGCTCTTTCTTCTTTTTTTAGATCTTCAGTAGTTAGGGCTCCAAAAGGATTGACATGTTTAGTGATAATGGTAGATTATGCACAATCTCTAAGACCTCCTAGGTGTAGCTTCATCAAAATTTTCCATGTAGGGAAGTTATCCTTGTTAAGCTTGGGTACCTCTCTTTTTGACGTCTTGATATTTTTCTTCTAGTAGCTTCAAACTAGTCCTCTTCAGATGATGGCTCTGATACCAATTGTTAGAATTCTTTAGAATAACTAAGAGGGGGATAATTCCTAAGGTCTAAATGTACAAATAATTTTTTTCATAGCTTAGTGAACCCATATCCATAAAAACTTAATATGCATGCATCCATTAGTTCATACAATGCATAAACTTCTGGGTTACTATCCTAAATCCAAATAACTTTGTAGTAATGTAAATATGAAATATAGTAGATTCAATAAAAAATTTGACACATGGATTTTACATTGAAACTCAATTTGGGAAAAACCACTAGTAACATGCTACTAATTCTCACTCTTTTGAAGTGATTCCCTATGAAAGGCCGACCATATTTAAGGTTATAATACACACTGTTAAATGTGACCTAGTTAGAGGATTTCAATCACCCTACTATGAGTGAGCCTTGTTAGAGGACTTTGTATCATTCACTTGGAATGTCACCCAATTAAAGGATTTACAAATGACTATTAGGTGAACCTTAATCCAAATGATTTAACCTAGACTACTACATTGATTAGAAAGTAATAGTGAGGCTTGATCTAATAATAACTTACAACTCATTTTCAAATTACAAATCTATTTTTTAGTCCTCCATTGTACATGGCTTTCACACACTTGAGCTCTAATATCATTTTCACCCTTCAAAAATTCATTCTCTTAAGCCTTCTTGCTTTTTAGCCAATAATAGTCTCTTCTATTTGGCTAGTGAATGATTAAATACCCTAGACTCTTTGTCTTCCTCAGGTTATTGCACATGACAACCTTTACTTCTAACTAGCTCTCTCTAGAAATAGAGATTTAAGATCTTTGGCCATTCAACCTCAATCAACCATTTTAGGATTCGGTAGGATTAAATGAATCTACCCACATTTTCATTTGGTTCCTCTACAAAATTCTACCTCAATCTGATTGAATTCACCACAAATTGGTTTATCTTGAATTCTACGCCACCCACTCATCATAGTTATCTTCCACACACTTTACACAATTCAATAAAACAAAATAATTGGCTCATATTTGTCAAATCTGTGATTTAACATGAATATTGCCACTCAACATCAATATTTTGTTACTTGGCTTCCATACTATTCTTCCACTTGTCTTCCACTAGTTAACTCGACAAACACTAAAGTTTACTAGTGCCCAACATCAACTAAACCTTACTTGGCTTACACTGAATGTTCACTTTACTTGGCTTGAACTAATTTTTTTCTCAGCTTGCACTAAATTTTCTCTATAACTACTTGTTGTGGTTCCACAATGCATGCCCCATTTCTATCAAATATGATGGCCCCACTTTATTTTTATCCTTTCAATTTTTTTTCTAGTGCCCTCATGCATGTCCAAGTCTTGATTGGGAATCCTAGTTAACAAAAGTTATAGTTTTGACAAGGAATAAATTAAAATCACAAAATAGCACACTAGGCACACCTATTTGGTGTGCCTCGTGCAAAAAAATCTTTACATTTATGTATAAAGGGTGTAGCTACATAGTAGAGTTCACCACAAGTCTATAGAAGGGGAGTAGTCCCCTCCCTCCTTACCTTTTTCCTTTTCTACTGTGCATTTGCTAAGATCTCCAAGCTCATTAGGCACTGCTTCACACCTCTGTAGGTGTGCCTCCCCATCTCCAACCCCTATAAAACACTTCAAAAAAATGTTAGAATATCCTAAGCTATGTAGTAGCACACCTAATTAGGTGTGCTACTATCCACCTTAGCAATTCTACAAAAAAAACCCTTCAAAAAACTTTAAAACATATTCAAAGTTAAAAAACTAGGTGCACACTAGCACCCTTAACTTAGTGCACTAGTCCACACCCAAAAAACCATAAGAAATAAATTAAAAAATAAAATAAAAATACAATAAGCCTAAGTTAAAGTGCACACAACACACCTAATTAGGTGCAGTGATGTGCACCTTAAAAAGGCTTCAAAACAAACACTTTGCCACCCAAGTGAAAAAATAGGGTGCGCATCAGCACACCAAAAAAGGTGCACAAATTTGCACCTTATTTCAAGGGTTTGACTATGGTAAAGGCACACAATGCACTCCTATTTGGTGTGTCAAGTGCACCATTTCTTTTTTTGTGGGTGTAAAATCAAGCTTTTCTATGTTTTTGAGGCATCCAATTTTTAAGGATTTTATTCGACATATTATTAGGGTGTGAATTAATAATGTTTCCTCAATTCTAGACTAATGAATGCCTTCATTTTTAGATACAATGGCATCTTCCTCATCTTCCCTTGGCAAGAAAATGACTCAAAAACTAGTAGTATTCATGTTCTAGGGCATTCTGACAAAATCACAATTTCAAGATGACAACTCAAAAATATGAGATACTAATTTGGGACACATAGATTTAGGGGAATTTTTAAAGATATTCAATAAACCAACTAAGAGGTCTCAGATGATTTCCACACTAATCTAGTCAAGGTTCATCAATGCAAAATCACACCCAATGTCAGTGTAGTCTTCAAAATTGATCATGACACTTGCAAAACATTTTGTCCTGAAGAGAGGATTGTAAAGAGAATAACTAGAGAGATCATTTGAGATCTCTAAGCTAAGAATATTTAAAAGGTGTTCCATCTCCCATGAGTAGACCAATTTATTAGCTTAACCTATGAGCAAGTAGAAAGATGGTATCAGGAACATGTTGACAAGGTTTTTGAAATCATCCAATCATCGTACCGCATAGAGAAGACTCCTCTAGGATAGAAAACTAAAAAAGTAGACATGAAAAGGGGATACATGAAGGAGGATATCAAAAAGTTAATCATACTCTTGAGTAGAATAATGGGTCTACCAGTAGCCAGATACTTGAACATCTTCATGGTGCACTTTATTGAAATGATAAAGGGAGTGAAGATGCCACTAGACTACACTTCTACTCTCAACCAATATTTGTGTGAGTAGTTAGTGGTGGCAAAGAACAAAAAAAAATTCTACATGACATCATACCAGGTGTACTTGTTAGTTGCAAGAGCGATGAATTATCCAGGGCTCTACAAAAGGGGTAGTATGCAGGATGTCAATGCATGGCCATATATTGTATACCCTCATCTATCAAATTAGAGGCTTTTAGAGCATAATAAAGAGTAACCAATTGTAAATGATGCCTTTATATATGCTATAATCTAATTCATAGAAAGATATTATATGAAGAGAATATCAAATGAGGTAGTTGCACAAATATCACTAGTTGGAGCTTACTACATCTAGTTCTAAACATTTACATATTTGAGGGTAGAGGGTACAACCATCAACCACAAGAAGCTCCCTAGATATCCTAGTGACATGCTTATTCTCCTAGAGATCATTGGAAAACTCTTGTTTACATATGACAGAGTTCAAAAGAAGCACAAAACATTTTGGGTGTGGCCTATGTCAATAGCACCTTTGTAGGTGGATGAGAGGCAAGATATCCCCTCTTTTGAATGTGAATGGGATCAGTATCCATTAAAAGAGTATAAGTTTCCATGGCCATATTTTGACAATATTGGGAGAGTGCAATATTTAGTGGGCAAAACATTCCAACATGAAGAAACTATTGAGGATCATTGGATGAATGCGAAAAATGACTACAATGTCCATAAAAGGGACTATTGTAGGATGACTTTGTATTTGGAAAAAAGGGCCTTAAAGATAAAGATTACATTGAAGATAATGCAACAAGACTTAGAGGAGTTTTTTGATCCATTGTTCAACAAGGATAGGATTGGTGAATGACCTATTATGAATGGCGAGGTTGATAAGGAAGAGAACTTGGACATTAATCTTAGGGCATGGCATGTCATCAAATTAATGTAGGATTGGGTCAAGAAACCATTCAAACTTGATCCAATTCTAGAGATAGTGATATTTAATGCACAAGCCAATCCAACTAAAGGTAGACGAAAAATGGTCAGCATCCCTACATTTATAGCTTAGTCACCAATAAAGCCAATAAAAATGAACTAACTTGATAGGCCGATTACTTATTATCAAGGTAAAAATTATAAAGGTAAGGTCAAGAGAAAGATGAATTATCCTTAACAAGATGAACCTAAGGAGGGAGAAATTCTAGCACCTCCATAGCAAGGAGAAGAAAACATACAAGGGCTAGAAAATAGAGAGGCTGCACAAGCCCAAGGTGATCCCCAAATTGCTAGTTGCCCAAGTGCCACCTAAAAAAAAAATTGAGATACAAGAGGTTTCCCTTCCTTGACTGACATAGCAAGCCACCCCCTCTGCACCAAAAAGAAGGAAGATTAAGACTCTAGTGAAGAGGAGGCAAAAGGTGATTCTTTTTCCATCTATCCTCAAACCCATTCCAAAAGAGGCAGAAGAAGAGGGTGATTAGGATGAAGAGGATGATCTATCTTTGAGTGAGAGGATTCCTCTAGCTAGAGCCATAGATCAAGAATGAACGAGAAGTTCCATGGTCACACTGCCATCTGTCCTTGATGAACCCATATAGACCACTACATCAAAATATGAAATGAAATAGTGGATAGATGAGCAAGATGTGGAGGGCACTCATATCTTTAAGATGTCATATTTTCACTTTATGCCCATGGGTATCGAGTTGGTTGGGGATAAGATTAGAGAGACACCCACCAATCAAACTCAATAGGAGGATTAGAATCAGATGCCTCCTAAATCACAAGGACCTAAAATAACTCTGGAATCCCAACTACAATTCATGTTTTGTGTAGACAAGGGATCAACTATCCCACTTCCTCTAGGTACACAAATTAAACAAGTCCAGGTAGAAAAAAGAAGAAGAGCCACATCAAGTATCCACTAATGAAGTGTCAAAAGAGGGTAAGATAGGTGAATAACCTCAACAAACTTCCTAGAACATAGAGGTGAGAATTGTGGGCTCCACAAATATAGAGAATGTCGATGCATACCGTTCACAAAGGGAGAAGACTCTAGAAAGGAGTGATAAGGGGAAACTTATAGCTGATTAAAAACCTACTAGAGATATAAGAGGAATAACTAAGAGGGGAGGGGTGAATCAATTACTACTAAAATAAATCCTAGATCCCTTAGATGTTAAATATAGAAAATTGATTTTTACTAATATTCGGTAAGCATACATAATTTGTTGTAACTCGACTAATGAAAAATGTGTTTAACTTAGTAGATCTTAAGATATTATCAGTAATTTACTTGCAAGCATGAAATAAGTAACATGAACACATATGACACTAGAATTTAATGTGGAAACCCAATTTGGGAAAAACCATCAATTGTAACTAGTTACTATTTTTCACTCTTCTAAAGTGAGCCGTGTTAGGATCCAACCCTATTAAAGGATACAAAACACACTGTTAGGTATGACCCTATTAAAGGATTTGATCATCCTATTCAGAGTGGCTTTGTAAAGGCCTTCGAACAATTCAATGGAATTGTCACCTTGTTAGAGGATTTACAAATGGTTGTTAAACCAACTTTGTTAAGATATTTTAGATCACTACTACAATGGTTAGATAGTAACAATGAAATGACCTAATCATGATGCAACTGAATTGTTGTTTACATATCTCTATTCTAGCTTATACTTTATCCTTCCTTAGCAAATAAGACTTTTTTGCTCCATAAGGATACCTGCTTATCCTTCAAGTTTTCTTCCTCTCTTCTTATCTCTTCCAATTCATCCAACTTGCATACTTTGAAATCACAAATTGACCTTTTACTTATACCTTCTAGATTGTCAAGTCAGCTCAAAAAAAAATTAGAATAGCCAATATTCATTACCCTAGTCAGCTAAAATCAATAGGTAGAATAATTAAGCTTTACATGGCAAAATAAAAAAAATCCTTTGGTAGCTGACCCAACTCGATAGAAACTAGTTCTGAAGAAATTTCTCGTGTTAACCAACAGGAGCTTGGTTAACACTATGAGCTTAAAAAATTCCTTTGATAATCAAGTGAACTTAGTTAATACTAGCTCTGATCAATTTTCCTTTGTTAAATGGGTGAGCTCAGTTGACACTCTTTTTTGCATAAATTCCTTTGACACCCAAGTGATCTTAGTAGATACTACCTTCTATATAGAGAAGAGTTAGGAATGCTCATTAGATATGTCTTCACTGACCAAGTGAGCTTAGCATGTACTTACTATAAATTGATATGACATTTGTGTAATATCAAAGACAACACAAAATTAATCAATTGTATCCAACAATCTCTCTCTTTGGAATTGATGGCAACACAATGTCATAGCACAATGAAATTTTGAGAAAGTTTCTCTCTCTATGAAAAAATTCTCCTACATTGTAGTATTCTCCCTTAGTGAAGGAACTACTTAACTTTTCCTACTTGGAATGAAAAAAAATTAGAAAGATATGATAGTAAACTTCTTCCTCTTTGACAACACATGCCAAAGACAATTTTGATTAGTGTCAATATACCTTGAATATAGACCCATCTACAATATGTCCTTATGAATACTACATTAAATAACTAATTTTCAACTTAGTTCCTATTGATCCATCACTAAACTTTATTTAGTGACCTTTGCATAGGGGAATGACCCCTAACTTATCTCTTAGATACAAAAATGCATCCTTAGGTAATGACTTGGTGAATATATCTACAATTTGTTCTTTTGTATGTACATATTCCAATATGATTTCCTTGTCCTATACTATTTCTCTTACAAAGTGATATTTTATAGAATTTATTTTTTTTGGAATGATCACTAGATTCTTTGATATGTTGATTGCACTAGTGTTGTCACAATACATGACTATTGGCTCTTTGATTTAAACCTCCATTCCTTCCAACAATTGTTTGAACCAAACAATGTTAGAGAAATATATTATTGTGGCCACATATTTAGCTTCTATTGTGGATTGAGATGTGTTGATTTGCTTCTAGCTTGTCCAAGATACTAGCCTTTTACCAAGAAAAAATGCTCCAACACTAGCATTTTTGCTATCATCAAAATTTCCTATCCAATCAACATTAGTAAATAGTTTTAAGTAAAGATTGCCTCCAACTTTGTAAAATAAGCCATAATATTTAGTACCTTTTAGATATCTCAAGATTCCTTTTATTGCCATCATGTGGTTTTCTCTGGGCTTTGCTGAGAATCTTGCTACTATCAAAACTGCTAAGGCAATATCAGGTCTTGTATGTACTACATATTATAATTTCCCAATCATTGATCTATATAAGGTCTTATCTACTTATTTGGAGCCATCATCTCTGGTAAGCTTAAATCCAGTACACATGGAGGTTCCAACTAGTTTTGAATCTTCCATTTATAGTATTAGAAAATCATAGATAACACAAAAAAGAACACAAGACACCAAGATTTAACACGGTTCACCTAATTCCTAGGCTACATCCACCAAACATCAAGTCCAATATTTTACGATCTAGTGATTACAATCTGATTACAATCTATAATCCCTTATAGCTCAATACCACCACAAGAACCAATTTTAACATCACCTTATGAAAAAATCCCTGACCCTAAGCCATATTATACAAGTATTAAACTGCATTAGGTTTGTAATTAATAATTACATGTTGGCCCAAAATCCTGATAAACACTAGTAGAATTTCGGCAAATGAATGACTATGTGACTAAAACATTTAGCCACAAGACCAAAACATTTAGTCACATGACTAAAACTGATCAAATTCTAGTAACTTTTTATAATTTATAATTATAAGTGATTAAATAAATGACTAATCTGGTCATTAGCTAAAATAACAAGGTTTGACAAAGATAAGTGACTAAAAAATAATCAAATATATGACTAAATGATTGGTCACTAATAATTAGTCACCTAAATAAATGACTTAATGAATGATCGATGATTTTTTTACCATATTAATACATTCTTTAAATTTTTTATAACTTTTATTGCTCACCAATGAGGTTTTTATCCTATTAATACATTATTATTAGTTAACTTCCTTGACTATCCTCACAACTAATATTGAACTAGAAATAAACTTAAAATCACCCCAATTTTATTCAAACTTGGGCTCTAAATCTATTTATGTATTGTTGAAGAAAAATAAAACCCTCTACGCACTCTAAAGTACACTCTAGGTCTATCTATGTAGATAAAAAGGATTAAATATCAATTAAGTATTTTAAAATGTCAACATATAATTGATATTAATCACTTTAATGTCATGTCATAACTATCTTAAGATATAACATTTTTTTATTGGTAATTGATCGAAGCCTAGACTATTTATTATTATTGTTAAGATTAATTATTATTATATATATAAATCTCAAGTAGATTTGAACCTTAGACCTCCCTGTTGAGAGGCTCACAATTTACAATTGTGTTGTAGCCTCTTTTCTAAATATAATATTATTTTAATATTATCACATTTAATATATTTTAGTATCTAGTAAATAGTGAGAACCATTGTTTAACAAATATTAAAACTTAAACAAAATTAATAACAAAAAAAATAAAATTTATGATTTAAATTATCTTTATAAATAATATAAGGATTTTCTTGTAAGAAATTTCATTTAAAACATAAATTAATCTACAAAAAATATTGGTATTATATATATGACCTTGCTTGGGGATTCATTTTGAAAAAATATCAAAATTACTAAAGGGACAAATACCTATGACCATTAGATACATAGGGTTCACCAAATCCCAAAACAAGAGAGACCATTTTCATTTTGCACTTGACTTTTTTGGAAAGATCTATGTTATAACTAGAGCTTCAGTTGCCTTTAGAGTTAGGGTTTTAACTCATTCTTGATGACACACTCTCATGCAAATATGATCCACCTCTTGGTAAGGACCCCCTTTCTCTTTTCTCATACATATGTCATGTGATCACCTAGTCCTTACAATATTTTATTTCACTTTCGACTTTCATGATATTGTATCACTCCACCAATTTTTAATATAAATATATTTATGCCAAAGGTATTACATATGTGGCATGTCCCAACTAATTTTTCAAATCAATGATGCATATCTATGCTTTTATTATTATTATTGATAAAAAATAATTTCTAATTAATAAATATAACATTAAAATTAAACTAAAATTTCTTTTCATATTCTTATAATTCATTAATTTTATCTTAAATTCTATATTCTTTTTCAAAAATATTTAATCTTAAAATATATCTCTTCGCTTATTTTTCAATAATTCTTTATTGATATGAATGAAAATTTTCAATTCAATCCTCTCCCTATTTCACTTATAACAAAAAAACATAGGACCCAAAAATTCCCTTATATCTATTGGCATTTTAAGAAGCAAACCCTTAATTTCATCATAAGGGAGTGTCTTGATATTTATGAAGGCTGATTTGTATAGGATATGTTGTCCAACAACAATTTTGATTCTTGGTTGATGGTAAAATTGCTATATATCATAATTTGCCTTTGATCAATAAGAATGTGTCAATTGCTTTATGAAAGATAAATGTTGATGCAACAAGGTTGAACTAAATGTACACATGAGTTTGAATTTCTTATAACAAACATTTTAATATGTTTGAAGATTCACACACACACGTGTGCACTTCATGAGTGTTTACTATTGATTTGACATGTAAGAATATCCAAGTAGTTCTATTATATTTATGGTCTTAGATGAATCCCAAAAAGTATATTATCATAGTATAAATATTTTTATTTTAATCTACCTCTGTTTGTGAGTATAATTATTCATTTTGTGATTAAGTGTTGGCTTAATAGTATCCAGTTGGTATTCTTTTCTAATGTCTTTGGTATGTTTATTTCTTATGCCATGTTTGTATATCTCTACTAAGTGATCTAAATATGGATGAAAAGAAGTAAGGAAAATGTTTGGTGAGGGTCAATATAGTAGATTGATGACAAGGTAGGTAGTTTGAAGATCCCCATACTAAAGTAAATGAATCTATATATCTATCATTTGCTTGGATAATTTCCATGGATAGGATGTGACTTATATGCATCCTCTTAATCACAATAATGAATGTCTTATGGTGCCCATTCAAATAATAGACTCATTAAGCCTTAACCAATCTCCTAAAGGACTATAACTTGATCAATTATCATTGAAGGATAATCCAGTATCTTCAACTAATTGATTGATGGATAAACAATTTATAAAATCCAAACATTGTGTATACAATAACAACACTATCATACCATTTGTGGGGTTCTTTTTATATTGTTTAATGAGTAAAATACTTCTAATGCATATTATTTTTTCTACATCTAGTCAATCTAATCAAGTTTGAATGGTTTATGAATTGATGTCAATCCATATAGACCTTCAATTCTATTAGACTTGTTATCAGTAATGACATTGTCTCTCACATTATCTTGTATGTATCGCTTATCATAATTCATTTCATCATTTATTCTATATTTTCCCAAATAATTAAACTCAATTGATACTTTATTGAACTAATATTTGAATAATATTATCTATTTATTATTTTTAATTACTTGTATTTTATATTAATAATATGTTATTAATATTTTTATTATATATTTTATATATATATTATATATATCAAGGTTTATGATATAATATACTATTGTATTATTATAATATTATGTAAGTTCATTTATTACTACATTTTAAAATTGATTGTGTTCTGAATTGTGGATATCACAAATCCACACATTTTTTACACATTTTATTACATTCGCACAACTGGGAGCCGAGAGTCAACCAATTCCCCTACATCACTACCATGCTGGAGATTTCCATTTGAGACTGATTGTGATAGCACCAAACTAATGGTACATCAATGGAGATATACTCTAAATGTTATGCATGAATGATGGAGTATGTAAGGTAGTGGGACAGGGAATTCATCTGCTGTATAGTCGGCTACACACAACACACACTCCTAGCTGGCTGAGGCACTTGATCAAAGGTGTTAAAGTGGTTAAGCCCTTGGACATGATTCTCTCCTCTCCCTCATTGATGGACAAACCTCTCTTTAGGATTCACAGATCTCATAGTTCAATCAGCTAGAATCCCCCTATTTGAGATGCAAATCTTGTAGATTTAGTGGAGGAGTTGCGATTAATCTGCCATGTAAAAATTGCAACAATTTCAAAAAAAATTTAGGGCTACATTGGGTTACTTCTTTATCTGATCTCTATAAAATGTACATTTACTTCATAATAAAACTATTTTAGAGGAAGAATAAAATCCTCTTCTTTGAGAAATTGAGATTTCAAAGAGATAAAGATCGATTATGTGCTTAGCGATTTATTTTTCTAGGATTATTGCTTGTCATGCAGAAGCTAGTGATTCAAAGCTATTATATGTAATCAAACTATCATATGGACTATACCTAAATTACCAAAATGGTAGTATTTATCATGTATAAATTAATTAACTTTGGTAGCCTGGGATACATATATGCTTAGCTAGAGATGGTGTTAATTTTAAATCCAAGTGTATATACTAATCAACATGGAAATTGAACCATGTTACCAAATAGGGCAGATGAACCATCATCTCACCCTAGGTATCAATGTAGAATAGCAAAAAAAAGGTTTATTCTTATGTTGTTTGAGGCATATTATAGGTAGAGGACTTTGTTATCAATGTGCTATATCAATTCAAAGTCATAATTATGGTTGAAAGATAGAAACTCAACATAGTTAATGCAACCTTTAGAGATATAATGATGCAGGGGAGAAGCTTATGTGGTACCAGATGAAAAAGATTCTATTTTAAAATCATTACAAACTCAAGTATAATCAAGAAAAATCAAGCATATTGAGCCTACACAAAGTGTTTGACAAAATGTTTCAATGACATGCAGTTTTGTAGATTGTCATGATATCAAGTTACAAAACAAAAAATGGAGTTGTTGAAGAAGACTTGGACACTTCTAAGAAAATGTAACTGGCTGGTGTATACCCCACATATAGGCCCAAACTCAACAACCATTTTGAGCATCTTTTTAGAATACATGTAAAAATGGGAGCTTTAGAATAGGTTATGGATATCCGTCAAAGCATAATCAGAACTAGATTTTTGTCCGATTTCATGCTTCAGAATGAACTAATAGACATGCATGCAAAAAGAAGTTAAAACATTTGTTGAATTTTAGGCAAATGAAAATGGTTGGTGTAAAAATAGATTGGATAGCCTTTGTGGACATCCTCCCTATCTGTGCCAAAAAAGGGAGCTAACGATTTCAGTTTGATGTTCAAACAGGTTAGAGGTTAAATTGCAAACTATTTTTTGTATCTATTGTGTAAATTATGTTAGTTTATGTTAATTAAGTGATTGTAACTATTTCAATTTTTTTTTTGGTTATTTATAAATGTTTAAGTTATTTTATTACAATACAAACATCATTTTATAAACACAATAATATTTTCTTTTATAAATATACTGCTTATAATCCCACACATTGTAGATTTTTCTCTTTACATGTAAATTGAAAACCTACATCATGTTTTCCTATGGATTCATCTATGACCAAGTGTCAAATATAATGATCAAGAGTCATTTCCTCAAGTTTGGTCATGAAATGAATTTTGAGATCAGAAGCAAAGAAAACCTTTTTTTTTTTGTTACATTTGTTATCTCTATCTCATCCTTTTGAGAGAATAGTTTTGAAAAATTGAGACTTACATCAGCTCTCATCCTTCTGAGTAAATAGCTCTAAAAAATTGAGACTTACATCAATAAGCTAAAATCATGTATCTTTCAATACTTCTCCCCAGGTTATCAAAATTGGTCCTTTTGGGTCCTCTTGCAATCCATCCAATGACTGGGGGAAACACAGAGCATTAACTCTTAATGGATTGGAATATTTCTTGCATCTAAGAACTTCCATTGTCACCTTCTAGTATTGCATATAAGAAAATATCAAGACCCAAATATTGTGTAGAGATCTTTTATATAGAGTCAATTCAAAGATTGTGTTTTTTTCTAATTACACAAGACATGTATTTCATGGTACCCCTCAACAGATAATTGGTGTCCATATATAGCTCCAAAACAAGAAGCCCCAGCTCCACAATGACTAGCAATAAGACCTCAATCTTGTTGCATGTGCTATAGTGTAAATATAAACCAATATCATCTAATTGTAGCTATTGACCACCTTCAAATAAATGAAAATTTCAAATAGATATGAAGACTCAATTGTATCATCTAAATCCAAATTGATCAGCAATAGGTTAATGAATATTTGGTATACAACATCATTAAACTTCCAACCCTTATTGCAGAATTAAACCACAATAAAAAAAAACATAATTTGCCATGTATCAGCACACAGGCAAGGAATAATATCTAAAATCTGCACAACATGAGATATAAATTAAAATTCTATATCTTCCAAACAAATTGTGAGGAATCAGTACCCTGCTAAAATGTTTGAACTTAACTTATTTCATCTGTGAATGGGTAAGGTGCTAAAATGACATTTTTCAATGAAATGACTGGCACTTGAAACAAGTGAATGGTTGTGGAGAAAACATCATGTCACTTCCACTAGTTGAAGTAATGCAGATTGGCAGCCAACATAACAAATAGTGGGAATCTTGAGTAAAATAAACTAGATGAAGAGGGTGTGACACATGTAATGATATATGGACACTTGGAATGGGATAAGGTTACAAAATTGCATGTAGTCAATAGAATGAGTCACTTGGAGCAGTGAATTTTTTTGTAGAAAAACATCTCATCTATTCTTCTAGTTGAAGCAATGCACATTAGCAATAGTATGACAAATACAGTGAGGCTCAAGTAAAATTAACTAAAGGAAGTGAAGTGTCACTCTAATAAAGATTTGTCAAGTATAATTACTATTTTGATGTTGAAGAAAGAATATGTAGCTTGGATAGAAGAGAAAGACTCGATGGAAATGAAAATCCAAATCCCATTAGCTCTCACAAAAGAATAAAGAAATTAAATAATATATAGCTCACTATAGTATTTCCTAATCTAGCTCTCCTTCCTCCATATCACCATTTGTAGGTGAAGAATTGGGTAACTCTTCCTCTTTTCATCATCCATTATCATAAACAAACCCAATTTATCCAAGGGTTTTGCTTCATGCATTAGAAAGGATGGAAAACTATCTTGAGAGTGGCCAAGGCTAGTCTCATCCTAAAAACTAGCAATATGATCCAGCTTCTGTGAACCTCTAAGCATCTCTAGGTCCTTAAGAATTTGGGAGTTCTCGTCAATTTCTACAATTTTCTCCATATATCATTGGTTAAGAAATCAATAAAATTATATTATCAATTCTTCAATGTCCATCTATTTTTGTTTCTTGTATTAAATACTTCATTCTCATTATTTAATCTATTTAGATACATTACTATGGAAAACATCTGAATGGTACTATATTTGTAAAGGAATCATATGATAGAAAGTTGGATATTTGAAAGAAAATGTGACTGACCAATCAGAATAAGCATTTCTAGAATAGTTGAAGTTTTTAATTGAACAACATACATTCAAGCGATAAAGTGACTATTTTAGTAAACATTCAAAGGTATAATGAAAATAACCCTTTATAATACAAAAATTCTATATTTCTAAGCTCTGCCAATTTTGTCTTAGGTTTACTCTCTAAAGTCTCAATTTTGGAAGTTTTTGATGTGTGGAGTATTAGTCCAAATTTTTGATATTCTCATCCTAGAATTATTAGTCCTTGCCTTGCATAAGGTAGGGTACTAATGTTTTAAGTAGTGGTGGTTATAATTAATTTTTACAACCAAAGACAATGATTTCTAAAGTTAAAAAGATAGTTTTTCTTTTAATTAATTTTGTGTTAGAAATTATTATTTTTTGACTGGCTTGGGGAAATTATATTAGGGGTTTACATTATATTTTGACATTAAAAATTAGGGAAAATAGTTTCTAGAAATTTCTTTTAGATTTTTGCAAAAAACTCTAGAATTTTCATTCTTCCAAAGATAACATCATCTAAGGTCAAAAGCCATGCCCACCTGTCATGCCAGTCTTCAGCAACACTACAAACAAACCACATATTTCATGTGCCAGTCTGAGATAAAGACTTTCTTTTCATGTGCATTATTTTTATCAAATTCTTATTTTTATGTTGTTTGTAGACTAAGGTTCAATAAATGTTAGTATCAGGTGTAATGAACACTTTTAGCACCCATTTGAGCATAACGAAGAGGAAATATTTCATCCTTTGGCACCTCCATATTTTAAAAAGTGAGTATTTGAATTGATTGTATTTCAGAGTTTTTAATATATGTGATTTTTAAATGGGATTTGATATTTTTATTTAATGCAAAGGTCTATTTTCTTGATGTATATTGCATAATCATTTGTATTTTTTTTCAAAGAAGTTATCACAAGAAACAATACGTATGTGTGGCTAAAGTGCTCCAAGTTATATTTTATAAGCGTCTATCACTACAATAATTTAGAGAAGTGTAATTGACATGAAATATAATTTTAAAATTCTTGAATTGTTATTGATAAAGATTTATTTTTTTCGTTTCCATAATAACTAAAAAATTTGTTCTTTGAGAAGAGTATATCATGTTATAGTGACCATGATCATGGTCGACCTAATGTTAGGAAGACAAATTCATCATTTTTTTGCATTATTCTTTAAAGGATACTAGCTTAATGGAAGAGCACCTTCTTTATAAGTAGGAGGATGGTGGTTCAATTCCATCGTGCCCTAATATGACTAAATCAATGATTAAATAAACTATCAAATAAACTACCAAATACATTACCAAATATACTACCATATATACTACCCAAAAAACTACTAAATATACTACCCAATCAACTTCCAAATATGCTATGAAATATACTACCCAAAAATCTACCAAATATACTACCAAATTACCAAATGAACTACCATATAAACTACCAAGTAACAACAATAAATGACTAATTCAATGACCTAATCAATGATTAAAATAGTTTAGTCATAAATTTGGTTGGGAGATAAATGTCTGACAATAAACTACCATTGGTCACGTGATCAAAATTAGTTGCATATCTACAATTTTTAGTAGTTTATTTAGTAATATATTGTTGTTTTTATACTAGTGAAAATAGGGCCCAAATTTTTTTGTAGGGTGATGCCCCTATTGGGACTCAAAATTGAAGCCATGATTTTGAGTACCATTGAAAAATTAAGCCCTATAAATGCTTTTTTATGCATGTGTACCTAAATGTTCATTTCAGGCCTAAGAGGTGTTTAATGTTTCTAACATCTTGTATTTAGTGTGACTATGTGTTCCATGATGATAAATTGCCATTCCAAACCATTTCGTGAAGTCACATTTTGAGCAATGTCCAATTTTGCATTTTTGCCTAAGTGTCAAATAGTGACAAGAGGATGTGTTTGCATCTGAATATCTTGCACCCAGTAATGTTTCATTGCTCACTACTTTGGGAGTGTTTAGTGTCCATACCAAGAGCCTATGTTTTAGATTTTGAGTTACTTTGAGTCTATTTGACTTGGTTTTAAATCCCTCAAAGTAGGTCATTTATTGTTGTCATGCTGATGCAAATTGTTCAAATTTTTTGGAGGCCCTGTTTGACTTGTTATAACTTTGACCCAGTTGACTAAAATGCTAAAACTCCTTTTGCACTACTTTGTATAACTTATAACATTTTAGAAGTCAGATACTTTGTATGTTTCAAGTTTGAGCTTATGATGAATCTATTTCATTAGTTTTCAAATGTGATTCCAAATGTAATTTCTAACTTTTTACTAGTGTCAAGAAAGACAGATTGGTCAGTACCCCTATTCCTGATGTCATAACTCCAAATTCATGATGGGTGAGATCAAATGGATTGAACCACTATGTTTTATTCCAAAAATAATTTAAGTGTACCAATTTTCAAATCTTGATTAATCTGTTTGCACACATACCTAGATTAATTCCATTTGCAAAAACCACTTTTCTACTAGTGTTTCCAATCTACAAATTCTAAGTAGCCCACTTTGACCACTCAACAAATGCATCGTGTTACCTATCATGAGCCCAAATTTTAGATTTATACTCTCCTCATGATAGTGAACAAATGCCCTAGTTTTCATGCCCCCAAGTGTCAATTTACTTAGTTTTTAAAGCTGAATTTGAAAGCATTTTATGGTTTTCTAACTTGTTTTCTTGTAGGAGGTTCTGAGAGGGCAACTTTGATAGTTGATATCTTTCGATTAAGAATTCATCATGAGATGAGATTCAATAGGGTGCAAGTATGTGAAATAAAGAATCATTGTATTAGTTCCTAGAGCCCAGTCAGGTGTTTTCATCAATTTTTAAGGCCAGTCAAAGGACCTCTTGGCACAAAGTTGACAGTTTGTGGATAGGATGTGAAATGAGATTTAATGATCAAATTAGTGTTTGAAATTAGTTCTCGTAAGAATTAGAAGTTCTATGGATTAGTTTGGCATTTGAGTTGCTTGAAAATGATTTTTTTTAAGTCAGACCCACTTTGGGAGGTCCAACTAATCTACATCAAATTACTAAGAGGTTGTGGATTGAGATTATCCAAGTGATGTTATGATGTTTCTAAATCATCTAAGATCTTTAGGTTTTAGAATTAGGGAATCACTTTTGAAGTTCTTGATTTATTGGGATTCTTAATTAAATGAGGACTTTGTATTTGATTCTACAGTTGAATTTGTCAGTGGATCATGATGTCTCCATCTATAATGAAAATTAGAAAAAAAACTATTATTTCCCATCAAGTTAGAAATTATATATCATTCCTAAGGCATATCATGGTGTTGAGATGTATATTAAAATTTCATTTTGTGGTGGGAAGTAATAACAAAAACATGTTTCAACCAAGAAAAGGCTAATTGGTGTGATCATTTTCCAAGAGGAGACAGGGTAGCCCACGATAGAGAATATGATGTGTTTGCATAAGGAAATCCATATCAAAAGAGCTAGCACTTACATCCAAGGAAATCTACCTAGCACCACATTTTTTATTTTTTAGATTGAGGTAGCATCCTACGCAAACATCCCATGATTGGGAGAATCTAAGATCGGATCCATCAGCAAGAAAGATGCATGTAAGAGCAGAGTATTGTGCCAAGAGAACAAGGGCATGCATTATGTTAAGTGATGTTGCCTTGTAGAGAAATCTATAGGGAAGCTCCATCCAGAGGAAGCCACTTGGGATGAGCAAGGAGCAACTCATGCCATAAACTATCCACAGCTAATCAAGGCCTCCACCTACTTTTGATGAACTCTAAGAATATGTTCAATAATATGATGATCTATTTGGTCATTAGGCTCATCTATCATCACATATATCAAGTCAAAGCTAGATACAATGGGTGGAGGAAGCTACTGGAAGATCACATAGGAAGAAAAATATGGAATCCATGACAGGGGAGCTATTTGGGGAGATGCAAGAGGTAATCCATGACAAGCAAGGAGAGCCATCATTTTTGAAGCCGCGGGGAGCCCAAGCATTTTAAACCCATGCCAAATAAAGGCAAGGAAGCTACTACAAAAAGAACCCTATGTGCAAAGGATGTAGTATGGGTAGTCAAAGAGGAGATGGAATGGAAGAGTAGGTAGTTCACATCAAAGTTAAGACCATGAGTTTGGAGCTGAATTCATCCAGGGCATGTGACAAAGATGAAAGGGTGTCCTAGGGCTGAGTCTATAGGTTAAGGAGTATGAAGAAAGGAAATACTTTAAAGAGTAGATTCTAGTCATGATAGAGGATCAGCTCCCATGTTAGAAAGTGACAAGGGGTGAACAAATTTGCAAGAGGAAAAGTGTAGGGGTTTGAGTTAAATCACTTAATCCCACATTAGTTATGGTTTGAGGATTTTAAATGTTTAAATATACTTCAACCGACTATGCAAGTGTCCAAAAGATAGTGGTCTTTTATAAGGCGAGCTATGCATCATGGGATTTGTGGAAGCAGGCTAGCTAGAGGTGACTAAGTAATAAATTTTGAATATGCACATAAATTGAGGAGATGAAATGGAGTTGGAGGTGCCAAATGATGACATGTGGATGATTGGGTGTTTGTCGCTATGTCACCAAGTGAAGATGCTCACCGGATAAGAATATCAACGTAGCAACTTGCTAGGTGATGATGATGTGTGGAGCTGATGTCACAATGATGTGGCACTAAGGTGGTGTCAGTGGACAAAGGATTTCATTGAAAAATGTGCCAAAATTTGATGGTCATGATGTTGCCACCAAAAAATTGGAGGATTTTATGGCAAGTGACATGGAAACCTACCATAAAATCCAAAAATTTGGTGAGATGTTGTAGGATTTTGTGGGGCCCATCCAAGGTCATTGGAAAATCACAGAGTGACACATGGTGTTGTTTGAATGGTGGAGGGAGGTATAAGGGATATTCTAAAATAAATAATATCTTTTTCCAATTTTGAGTAGTTATATGTGTTAAGTCCAAAATTTAAAAAATTTGTTTCAAAGACTGAACTTTTCGTAGTTTATACTACAAAAAAAATTTAAAAATTTAGATTTTTGAATTTTAATGTGAAAGCCATGGTTGGGAGCTTGATCTTCAAATGACTGCTAGAGGCATGTTTATTGCTCAAAATGTGCACTCTATTATACCACTGGAATTAGGAGGAAGCAAATTTTCTAAAATGAGCTCAAGTTTTGCATAGCTATTCAATGGTTTACTCTATAAGAAGATTTATGTTTTCTAGGGCATTCTTAGCAAAATGGGCAATTTTCACCATTAAGCATCAAAAGTGGTCAGGAGGTAGATATAAAGGCTTTTAAAAGTTTGACTCTAGAGAAAATTGATTTGAAAAGGTTTTTTTGGCTTCTTGAGGTCATGTAACTAATTTTTTCTTTTTCCTTTAGTTTCAAATTTGGCATCAAAATCAGTTATATTTTGAATCAAATATTTGAGATATTTTGTGCCTTTGAGAGCTAAAATGGTTAAGGATTTGATATGTAGTTGTAGAGAGAGATTACAGAGATGCTTTGTCACTTTTAGGAGTTGTTTTCCAAGTGGACACATGTAAGATGCACCACAAATTTGGGAATTCACTCTCCTCTATATCATTCTCTTTCTCATTCTTTGTAGGGATTCAAATTTTGGGGAGAAAAAGACTGACTACTATGATACCATTTCCTTCAGCAATTTCTCTTGAAGTGAGTAGCATTAAGTTTTATGTAGATAGTTCTCATTTGTTAGGTGATTCATGAATCATTTCTATACATCTTTCAGCTATTTGTTTTCAAGGAAAATGAATAAAACACAACAAAGGGTTTACATTCATTTTAAATCTTTTATCCTATTCATGGATCTATACTTTCTTTTAATTTCCAAACCAAGAGCATAAATTAGGTTGCATTTTGTTCAAAAGTACATGTGGTTGAAGTATTTTGCTTATGGAACAAAGGGCCATGTAATTGCTTCATATATATCACAGGGTTTGCAGATCTCGTGATGGGATAGTTCAAAGTATGAGATTCATTTTTATGCAGATGTTTATTCACAAGGTGAAAGATAGATTAGGGATCTTGATGTAGGAGTTATGTCAAAGATTTCCAAAATATGTATGGTTGTAATTCATGTAATTTCTCAATAGATAAGGCACTGATTAGTTGCAGGATCATTTAGCTCGGTTGCTCATACCTAGGTCTTGCTGTTATCAACATATTAAATCATCTTTTCCCTTTTATGTTGAAATTTATTCAAAGTCTAACCCTCACTTAGCTTATGAATTGCATCATCTTGCATTTAGCTACTATAGATCTATGTTATTGCATGAGTCATTAAGGAAGAAATAAAGGTTAAATCTACTATAATAGATTGAAGAATATGTTTAGCACTGGTACCATATAAATTTGAATCTAAGATCCACCCAGCTAGGTTTTGTAGAGCCTAAATTAGAAGAATGTTCTAGCCTTATAGTTGGCCTGATGTATGAAAGGATGTGCTAAGGATGGGAGTTAGCTGCCCCTAGATGTGTCTTATTCTCATCAAGGTAATTTGAAACTTGTAGCATTTAAAAACACCAAGAAAATGGTGAATCTATTGGGGAACTATATTGAATATAAATGGTAGACAAACCTTGAGAATTTGAAAGGAGATTCAATATAGTAGAAGAAGTGCATAACAAGTTGTAGTGGTAGGTTCTCTGATGTTCTTTCCAATTTCTTGCTCCAAATCATGCACCCCAGTAAGGTTTTATCTGCTTACAATAGTATGTTTTGAGAATTGGATGTAAATTGTGTTCTATGAATATTATAAGTCTATCTTCAATTAGTTCAATTTTTACAAATGTTGTTGAGATAAATTTACACTCAAGAATCAATTTATGAAGTGTATTCTTTTTGCAAGGTGTTAATGATCTGCAAGTTTTTAATATTGAAAGTTGAGTTTAGAATTTACAAGTAGTAAATTGTTTTAGATCTTTTCTCACTAAGTGTGAGTGGTGACTCTCATCTAAATCTCTATATCAGTGCATGGTTTATTTTAATATCAAAGAATTTTTATATTTATGGGTAGACCTAGTTTGTGGGGGAAAGAGGAAGTATAAATTTCTTGATTGATAATTATGTTGTTTGTATCTGTTAAAGTAATCAATTTCAAAAGGTGAATCATTTTTGTGATTTCATTTTCCTATTCAAGGAGGTGGTGGCTCTACAATGATTTTATCTATGGTGTGAAGGATTTCATGTTTACACCTGTGCTAATCAATAGATCAGAGGTTTCATGCAGCAAAACATAAAGGTATTTTCAATTTTCATGTATTTTTCCTTCATGAAAATTGAAAGAACAAAATGGTTGCCTCCATCTAGTGTTTTCAGCACTAAGAAAACATAGGTAGGATTTTAATATTTTATAAAATAGATTCAGAGTCTAGGTTTGAAGTGCCAACTCTTGAAAATGTCTGGGCGAATATTGCTAAGCTAAAAAGAAAAATTCATGATAAGACTATCATAATGATAAGAAATACAATTGGTGATATTGAGGGTCTTAGTGAAATTCAAATTTACATGAAGTTTAAATTATTAGTTATGAATCTTGATGGGCATATCAGACTTGAGGAGTCTTCATGGCCAATAGTACTCTTAGAAGTTTTTATGCCATTTTCAATTAATTAGTCAGCAAAGTCAAGGTTAAATAAGATTTTTGAATTCCAAGATTTTATCATGAAGATTGAAGGTGCTTTGACTGCTAATAAATCTAATGAATTAGAGCATAGTAATTAGTAATTTGATGACATGTATAATGTGGATTCATCTTGTTATGCTGATGATTGTAAAGAAGAAGAAAAGTGTAACAATAGTAAGAGTCTTTCTTCTGGTGATGAATATGAATGTGCTAAGATACTGGTTGTAGAGGTATTGACTAAAGAAGAAGATGTATGGGATGATCAGAGTTCTAATTTTTTAGAATCTATTACTAATGAGTTTGTTGTTATAAATGTGTCAAGCTATCTAGATAATAATCATAGCCAAGGAAAGGAAACTAGTAATGAAGTCTTGTTAAGTGTTGATGAGATTTTAGATTTATTGGCTTATGATTTTGAAAGGCATGAAAATCTATCCAAGGATGTTTGTGCTTTGCCATGCTTTTCCTTTTCATATGATGAAGTCATTTTCCCTAAATTTGATATTGAAGAAGATATAGTTTTAGAATATGCTATGTCAAGTTTTGGAGGTGTATATGATGGTAGTTCGTACATCAATACATAGATGACTTCTATGTTGAAATGAAATATGTAGAGATAAGGTCTATTACTAGTTCATTTTCTTCTTATTTTCATGAGGCTGTGATACATTTTGATTTCTAATATGATGAGGAAAGTAATAGTAATGAAGCACTTCATTCTAATGAGTTATTTGAAGAAAACATTAATATAGATTAACATATTATGAACATGCAATATCATGATGATTTTTGTGGTTTGGTATCTAATTAGTTGTTTAAGTATGAAGAGGTCTCAATAAAAGTTAAATCTAATTTGATGAGTAATATGATTGCAAGTAGGAAGCAATTAGATTTTATATACTCTTTGTAGCCAGAGGCACAAGGTGAGTTGCAAGTTTTTGGCACATGCAACTTGGTGAATGGTGTAGAATATGAAATTTTTGTGTTTATGATTAGCATGCATGAATCATTCTTGGATTTTGATTCTCAGTTCAGTTTGTGTAATCATGAGCATGCTAATTTTTTTTCTCATAACGAGCATGATGATGAAACAATCTTTAAGTTTTATATGCACTATGAGAACGATCACAATTATTTTGTTTTGTGTCATGAGTTAAGTGAAGGTGTTTTTGAAAATGGAAAAACAAGTGCAAGTGAAATTTCTATTTTACCTCAAGAAAATGTTAATGAGAATTAGGTAAAAAAATTTGTTGAATTTTGGTGGATCGGGGCCATTGTATGTACATAGGAGTAGTAGTTTCCCTATTTTCAATAAAGCTATTCAAGAGAAGTTTTTGTGAATGGTCTACTTCTTCCAAATATTTGAATCCTTGCCATTCCCATAGGGGACATCAATGCATACATAGAACCACTATTGGGACTCAAAATTGAAGCCCCAATTTTGAGTACCATTGAAATATTAAGTCCTATAAACACTTTTTGATGCATGTGTACTTGGTTGTCTATTTGAGGCCTAAAAGGTGTTTAATGTTTCTAACACCTTGCATTTAATGCATCTATGTGTTCCATGATGATAAATTTCCATTTCGAGCCATTTCGTGAAGTCCTATTTTGACCAATGTCCAATTCTGCATTTTTACCAAAGTGTCAAACAATGACAGGAGGTTGTGTTTGCATTTGAATATCTCAAAGCCAGTAATGTTTCATTAATCACTACTTTGGGAGCATTTTTTATCCATACTAGAGAGTCTATGTTTCATATTTTGAGTTATTTCAAATTTGTTTGACTAGGTTTTGAATCCCTCAAAGTTGGTCATTTACTGTTGTCATGCTGATGTAAACTGTTCAAAATTATAGGAGGCCCTATCTGACTTGTTATAACTTTGACCTGATTAACAAAAATGCTAAAATTAATTTTGTGCTACATTCTAGAGGTCAGAGACTTTGGATGTTTCAAGTTTAAGCTAATGATGAATCCATTTGATGAGTTTTCAAACGTGATTCCAAATGCAATTTCTAACTTTTTACTAGTATCAAGAAAGAAAGATTGGTCAGTACCCCTATTTGTGATGTCATAACTCCAAATCCATGATAGGTGAGATCAAATGGATTGTACCACTATTTTTTACTCCAAAAATACTTTAAGTGTGCCAATTTTCAAATCTTGATGAATCCATCTACATACTTTCCCATGTCAATTCCATTTGTAAAAATTACTTTTCTGCCAGAGTTTCCAATCTGCAAATTCTGAGTAGCCCACTTTGACTGTTCACCAAATGTGTCCTATTACTTTCAATGAGCCCAAATCATATAATAATACTTTCCTTGTGATAGTGAACCAATGACCTAGTTTTCATGCCCCCAAGTGTTAGTTTACCTAGTTTTTGAAGTTGAATATAAAAGCATTTTATGGTTTTCTGACTTGTTTTCTTGCAGGCAGTTCTAAGAGGGTAACTTTGACAGTCGATAGCTTTTGAATGAGATTTTTTCATTAGAAAAGATTCGATAGGGTGCAAGTATGTAGAATGAAGAATTAGTGTGTCAGTTCCCAAAGCCCGATTAGGTGTTTTGATTAGTTCTTAAGGGTACTTAAAGGACCTCCTGGCACAAATTTGATAGTTTTTTGATAAGATGTGAAATGAGATTTAATGATCAATAGTGCTCAACATCATTTCTAGTCAGAATTAGAAGTTCTATGGATTAGTTTGGCATTTTAGTTGCTTGAAAATGATTTTTTTTTAGTCGGACTTGCTTTGGGGGGTCCGATAATCTACATCAAATTACTAAGAAGTTGTGGATTGAGATTATCCAAGTGATGTTATAATGTTTCTAAATTATCTAAGAGCTTTTGGTTTGGGAATTGGGGCATCACTTTTGACATTCTTGATTTATTGGGAGTCTTAATTAAATAAGGGCTTTGTATTTGATTCTATGGTCAAATTTTTTAGTGGATCATGATGTCTCCATCTATAATGCAAATTAGAAAAATCTATTATTTCCCATCAATTTAGCAATTAAATATCATTCCTAAGGCATATCAGGGTGTTGAGATTATTAAAATTTCATTTTATGGTGGGAAGTACTAAAAAATCATGTTTCAACCAACAAAAGGTCAATTGGTGTGATCTTTCTCCAAGAGAAGACATGGCAGCCCACGATAGAGAGTATGATGTGTCTACATAAGGAAATCCATGTCAAAAGAGGGGGAACTTACATCCAAGGAAATCTACCCAGCACCACATTTTTTATTTGTAGATTGAGGCAGCATCCTGCAAACATCCCAAGGTTGGGAGAATCTAAGATCGGATCCATTAGCAAGAAAGACCCATGCAAGAGTAGAGTCTTGTGCCAAGAGAATAAGGGAATAAGTTATGCTAAGTGATGTTTTCTTGTATAGAAATCTACAAGGAACCTCCATGTAGAGGTAGCCACTTAGGATGAGCAAGGAGCAACTCACGCCATAAGGCATCTAGAGCTAATCAAGGCCTCCTCATGCTTTTGATGAACTCTAACAATATGGTTAGTAATATGATGATCTATTTGATCATCAGGCCCATCTATCATCGCATATATAGGGTCAAACCTGAATAGAATGGGTGGAAGAAAAATACAGAATCCATGATAGGGGAGCAGTTTGGGGAGATGTCAGAAAATGTGTCAGAATCTAGTGGTCACCATGTTTCCAACAAAAAATGGGAGGATTTTTTGGCATACAACATGGCGATGTGTTAAAAAATCCAAAAATCTGGGGAGATGTTGTGGGATGCTATGGGGCCCACCCAAGCTCATTGGAAAATCATGGAGTGACATATGGTGGTGTTTGAATGGTAGAGGGAGGTATAAGGGATATTTTAAAATAAATAATATCCTTTTCCAATTTTGAGTAGTTCTAAGTGTTCAATCCAAAATTTAAAAATTTTGTTTCAAAGACTAGATTTTCTATAGTTTGTAGTATAGAAATTTTTTTATTTTTTATTTTTTTTATTTTAATGTGAGAGCCATTGTTGGGAGCCTGATCTTTAATTGGATGATAGAGGCACAATTTTTTCCCAAAATCTACACTTCAGTATACCGTTAGAATTGGGAGGAATCAAATTTTCCAATTATTAGTTCTCTCTATAAAAAGATTTATGTTTTCTAGGGCATTCTTAGCAGAACGGGCAGTTTTCACCATTAAGCATCAAAATTAGTCAAGAGGTAGATATAAAGGCTTGTCAAAGTTTGAATGTGGAGAAAATTTGATTTTAAAAGGTTTTCTTGGCTTCTTGAGCTCATTTAACTAATTTTTTCTTTTGCCTTTAGTTTCAAATCTAGCATCAAAATTAGTTATATTTTCAATCAAATATCTAAGATATTTTGTGCCTTTAAGAGCCAAAATGGTTAAGGATTTGATATGTAGTTGCAAAGAGAGATTAGAAAGATGCTTTCTCACTTTTAGGATTTTTTTTCCTAGTAGACACATGTCAAATGCACCATAGATCTAGGAATTCACTCTCTTCTATATCATTCTCTTTCTTATTCTTTGTAGGGGTTCTAGTTTTGGGGAGAAAAAGACTATCTACCATCATACTATTTCCTTCAACAATTTCTCTTGTAGTGAGTAGCATTAAGTTTTATGCAGATAGTTCTCATTTGTTAGGTGATTTATGAATCATTTCTATACATCTTTTAGCTTTTTTGTTAAAGGAAAATGAATAAAATAGAACAAAGGGTTTTCATTCATTTTGAATCTTGTCTCCTATTCATGGATCTATAATTTCTTCTAATTTGTGAACCAAGAGCATAAATTAGGTTGCATTTTGTTCAAAAGTGCATGTGGTTGAAGTATTTTTCTTATGGAACAAAGGGCAAGGTAATTTCTTTATATTTATTACAAGGTTTTTAGATTTCATGATGGGATAGTTTGAAGTATGAGATTCATTTTGATGTAAATGTCTATTCACAAGGTGAAAGATAGATAAGGGATTTTGATATAGGAGTTATGTCAAAGATTTCCAAAAGATATATGATTGTAATTCATGTAATTTCCCAATAGATAAGGCATTGACCAATTTTAGGATCATTTATTTAAGTTGCTCATACCTAGGTCTTACTGTTATCGACATATTATATCATCCTTTCCCTTTTCTGTTGAAAGTTATTCAAAGTCTAACCCTCGCTCAGATTCTAAATTGCATTGTCTTGCATTTAGCTACCACAAATATATGTTATTGCATGATTCATTAGGAGAAATAAGGGTTAAATTTTCTGTAATAGAATAGAGAATATGTTTAGTACTGGTACCATATAGATTGAATCTGAGGTCCAGTCACCTAAGTTTTTGTAGAGCTTGAAGTAGAAGAAGGGTCTAGCCTTGTAGTTGGCTAGATGTTTGAAAGGATGTGTTAAGGATGGGAGTTAGCTACCCCTAGGTATGTCTTGTTCTCATCGGGTTAGTTTGAAACCTGTAGCATTTAAAAAGACCAACATCCATGTTCCCCAAAGAATTTTTGAAGTATGTATAGTACTTTCTTGATCAGTCACCACAATCTAACAATCTCTCACTTGGGGACTGATCAGGATCCACACTAAAAAACAATCTCCCACTTGGAGATTGATCCTATAGAAATATTGCTACCACATGGGGCTCCCACTAGATCAAACCACCTTAGACTCTATTTTTCTCTTATTCATGTTTAGTCTAGAAGACCAAATGAAGTTGAAGAGGAGTTCAACTTATCCCTTGTAACTACCTTTTAAAACATTTATGATGGATTTTCATCTATATGTATCTTATCCAGCTTTAATTGTCCATTGTCCAAAATAGGTCGAATGAAATAGTACCACAACTATATGTGTTTGGTCTTTGAATGCAGAGATGAGTTCCTTGCAAGATGAATGGAACTCTAACTATATGTAAATAAATAATGATCCCTCTGAGGGTGTCCCAATTCTTCTAAGAAGAACTGAAGCCATATCATCTCCTTGGCTATCTCTATAGCAGCAACATACTCTACCTCTGTAGGGGATAAAGCATTAACCTTTTGTAACCTAGAAACCTAGCTCACGGCTACCCCACCAATAGTAAAGACATAACCTATAGTACTCCACATAATATCAATATCCCCTACTATATCTAAGTCAACATAGCCCTATAAATTAGTAGTAGAGGCCCCAAATTGTAAACAATTAGTGGATGCACCTCTCAAATATCTAAGAATCCATTTGACTTGATTCCAATGCTCAATATCTAGATGACTCATATACCTGCTAATGACTCCCACTGCATGTACAATATCTTGCCTAGCACATACCATAGCATACATCAAACTTCCTAGAGTTGAAGCATAGTTTACCTTGGGCATCTTATCCTCCTCTTCTTATGTCTTGCAACACATCTCCTTGGTCAACTTAAAAAGACTAGGTAAAGGCGTGCTGATAGCTTTAGTATTCTCCATAGAGAAATGTTGCAACACCTTCTCAACATAATCAGCTTGAGATAGCATCAAATTCCTATTCTTCCTATCTCTACAAATCTTTATACAAAAGATTTTTTTTCCACCCCCAAATCCTTCATAGCAAATGCATGTGCTAATTGGTGATTCAACTCCTTAATTATATCCATGTAAGACCCAACTAAAAGCATATCATCAACATATAAACATAAAATAATGTAGCTATCATCATCCAACCTCTTAAAGTAAATGTCACAATGATATGAATGACACCTAATATATCCATGCTTATGCATAAAACTATCAAATTTTAAATATCATTGTTGAGGTGCTTGCTTCAAGCCATACAAACTTTTCTTCAATTTGTACACTAAGTTTTCCTTACCTTTGACTGTAAATCCCTATGGCTGAGCCATATATATGTCTTCATCCAAATCACCATGAAGGAAGGTTGTTTTAACATCAAGTTTCTCCAAATGCAAATCTTCAGTAGCCACAATACTTAAAATAGTATAGATCGAAGTCATTTTAACAATAGGAGAAAATATCTCATCAAAATTGATGCCCTTTTTCTATGCAAATCCTTTTACAACTAACCTGGCTTTAAATATTTTATTACCTCATTCCTTTTCTTTCAACCTATAAACCCACTCATTATATAAATCCTTTTTACCTATAGGAAACTCACATAAATCCCATGTCTTATTCTTTAGCAAAGAGTCCATTCTTTCCTTCATTGTAGACTCCCACTAAATCTTAGTATCCACTTGTATAACTTCATCATAACATTCAAGTTCACCAACATCTATTAATAAAATAGAATCCAAAGAGGGAGAAAATATTTTTGGAGGTCTAATTTTCCTTGTTGACCTTCTAACATTTACTAGTGTGTGTGGTATCATCTTTTGGAATATCATCTAGCACTACATAATCATCTTCTTTCTTCTCATGTTGCTCCAACAAATCTTTGTACAACACTTCCTCATTGAATATGGCATCACTGCTTCTTAAAATTTTATGATTTTCAAAATCCCAAATCCTATAACAAAATTTATTAATGTCATTTCCAACAAATATGTATTTCTTTGACTTAGCTTCCAGCTTGGTTCTATTTTCAAAGTCTATGTGAGAAAATGCTTCACAACTGAAGGTTTTGAGAAAAGAATAACTCACCTTCTTACCAATGCATGCCTCCTCTAGAATACCATAGCCCAAATGAGTAGAGGGACCTCTATTAATCAAATATACATCAATATTGATAGCTTCCACCCACATGTGTAAGGGCAACCCAACATGCAACCTCATGCTCCTTGCACACTCCATTATAGTCATGTTCATGCATTCAGCCACTCCATTTTCCTATGGAGCTCTTGGAACAATTTTCTATCTACAAATACCATTAGTGGAGCAATAATCTTCAAATTCATGACTACAATACTCACCACCATTATCATATTTGAGACATTTTAATTTCTTACTAGTTTCATTTTCAACCAAGCATTTACATTTCTTAAAAGTTTGAAATACATTAGACTTTTGTCTAAGGAAATAAATCCATACCTTTCTAGTTGCATCATCAATAAATGTAACCTAATAATGAGAGCCTGCAAGGGAAGATATTTGAGCTGGTCCCCATACATCTGTATGCACAAGGTCTAATTTTTATTTTTTAGTTTCCTTCCCAGACTTCACAAAACTCACTCTCTTTTGTTTTCCATACACACAACTTTCACAGAAATCCATATTAACACATTTCAGACCTGGTAAAACTTTCTTTGAATTAAGCACTTTCATACCTTTCTCACTCATGTGGCCAAGTTTGTTGTGCCAAATCTCTATATCAGAATTTATAGTAGCTATTTGTTCTCCTTGCTCAATTGCAACAATTATTCCTAAACATGCATTTACCTCTAAAATAATTAAAGTAGAAGGAACGATATGACCTGTACAAAGATATAAGGTGCCTACTTTCACAACTTTTTCTACTACAAGGGAACCTTTTGAAATCTTCTAATTTTTATCATTAAAAGTAACTACACAACCCTCATCACCAAGTTGCCCTGATAAAATTAAATTCCTACTCAACCTTGAAACATGTCTTACCTAATATAGTAGCCAATGATTCTCATTCTACAACTTAATCTTAACTTTTCCCTTTCCATCAATCTGACAGGGTTCATTATCCCCCAAATAAACAAGTCCAAAATCCTCTTGGATATAATCAATTAAATAACCTCTATGAGGTGTAGCATGAAATGAAGCACTAGAATCTAAAATCCAGGAATCATCAACACTTTCCAAAGATAGAAGCAAAGAATCCTCTTTGAATTTGTTACTTACCACATTTGCCTCCTTGTCTCAGTCTGGTTTATCTCCTTCATTTTTTTTTCAAGTCCAACAATATTTCTTTTTATGCATTGGTTTCCTACAATACCAACAGTAATTTGGCCCTCTCGATTGAGACCTTCTCCCCTTTGACTTTCCTCTTGATTTCCCATGGTTTCCATAATTACATCCTCTCTTAGTCATTCTTCCTCTACTTTGTGCATTCAAAGTGCTTCCTAATGTAGATCCACCTAATGTTTTCCTATTACTTTCCTCACTCAAAATAACACCAATCACATCATCATATTTTAGGGTACTAGATCCAAGAATGAAATTACACACAACCATTACCAAGCCATTCCAACTTTTAGGAAAAGTACACAAAATCAAGAAAGCCCTAATTTCTTCATCAAAATTAATTCCCATAGAAGATAACTAACTAGTAATAGTATTAAACTCATTTAAATGATCCACAATATATCCACCTTCTGTCAATTTCATATTAAATAAATGCTTCATGAGAAATAACTTGTTTGAAGCAAAGGGCTTTTCATACAATTTCTCTAGACTTTGCATCAACTCTTTTGTTGCCTTTGATTTTGTAATATTAAATGCCACCAATGATTCTAGGCATAATCTAATGCTTCCAAGTGCCTTTCTGTCCAAAAGATCCCATTCATCATTTGACATAGATCTCTAATTCTTGGTTTTTCCTTGCAACGACTTTTATAAATCCTTTTGATAAAGATAGTCCTCCATTTGCATTTTTCATAATTGAAAGTTTTGCCCATTAAACCTATTAACCCTTAGCTTACCCTCATTTGTCATTGATCCCACTCAACCATGATACTCCCACTCAACTATGAGACTTTCCTACAAAAGATAACTAAAAAAACAACCTTGCTCTAATACCACTTGTTAGGATTAAAACATGGACATGAATAGTAATTACTTTCAAATATGAACAACAGTAGAAAATAATAGATAACATAGAAAAGAACACAAGACACCAAGATTGAATGTGGTTCACCCAATCCCTCGGCTACATCCACCAAACAACAAGTCCAATATTTTATGATCTAGAGATTACTACCTGATTACAATCCATAATCCTTTATAGCTCAATACTACTACAAGAACCAATTTTTGCATCACCTTATGAAATAATCCCTAACCCTAAGCCCTTTTATACAAGTATTAAACCAATTTAGGGTTATAATTAATAATTTTATGTTGGCCCAAAATCCCATTAAAATAGGGCCCAATTTTTTTTTTCCAAGGCGATGCCCTGAGCCCCAAAGAATTTATGAAGTATGTGCAATACCTTCCTGATTAGTCACCACAATCTAACAATCCAATCATATTTCCTTTTTCATCCAATAGTATTGCCTTGCCATTCATGAACTCTACCTTGAATTTAATGTTGTTTAGCTATGCCACACTTAGTAAATTATGTTTTAGTCCTTCAGCCTAATAGGCATTATCACATACAAGTTCATTGGTCAATGAGAAATGACATTTTTCTTTTATGCAATAAGGTTCATTGTTTCTAAACCTTACACTAGCTCTATCATAGTATTCTAAATGTTCAAACCTAGTTTTATCTCTAGTCATATGGTGAGAACATCCACTATCTATGATCCATGTATCATTTTTACTAACATGAGATACAAGTGCCATCTTATCTCCTTCATCATCAGATTCATCTTTTATAGCAATATACACTATTTTATTTTCACTATTATCAGAATCTTTAGCCATAAAATAAGTTTTCTTACCTTTGTCTTTGTAGGAATTGTAACCTTTGAATTCCTTCTCACCTTTGTACTTGTGGCTTTTATTCTCTTCCTTGTTTTCTTTATTTGGACACCTAGCAGCAATATGACCAATTTCTTCACAAGAAAAATATATTAAAGGGATTTTACCTTTGTACTTTCCTCTATTCATGGAGTATTTCTTTGCAAGTAGGGCTTCAACAATTTCAAGATCACTATCAAAAATTTCTTCACTTTCTTCCTCACTTCTTAATTGATTATCTTTTATTTTCTTTCCCTTTTCTTTGATTGAGAGTTTAGCTTCAAATGCAAACTCAATATTCTTGGAAGCAGGAACATAATTGTCAAAGTTGTCTAGTTCAAAAAGCTATCAATCTTCCCACCAGGGCATCCAAGCCTATCTTGTTATTTGAATCATGTCTATTTTCTTGAATAGAAGACACTCTGATTGCATAGATGGGAAGTAGAGTTCTAAGTATTTTACTTACAACAATTCCTTCTTTAATTTCTCTCTAGATGCTCTGATTGCACTAACATTGGCCTTAATTCTTTCCACATATTTTGCAATGTTTTCATCTTCTCCCATTCTCATTTGATCAAATTTTCCTCCAAGGCTTTCTTCTTTGGCTCTTCTTACATTTTCATCTCCTCCATAGATTTTTTTTAGTTTGTTCCACATATCAAAAGTAGGTTTACAATCTTTGACCTCATCAAATTCAACATAACTAAGAGCAGATGTAATATAAATCATCATGATGTTATGGTTCTTTTTCTTAGCAATATCTTCAACTGATAATGTTTCAATGGGAGTTTTTTATTCTTCATCAAGATATTTGTATCTTGAACCATTGATGGTAGCTAGATGTAATCTCACAAGTCCTTGCCATGCTACAAAATTGTCTCTATTCAGCTTGGGAATCTATCTTTTGTAAGACATCTTGATCTTTAGCTTAGGTCCTTGAAACCTTTTCTGGAACGACCAAAAGCTCTGATACCAATTATTGAAAATACAAGAGGAGTAAGTGAGAGTGGAGGGGTGAGTCAATTACTACTAAAATAAATCCTAGACCCCTTAGATGTTAAATATAAAAAGCTAATTTTTGCTGATATTCGATAAGCATACAAAATTTGTTGTAACTTGGTAAATGTAGAATGTGTTTAACTTAGTAGATCTTAAGATATTGTTCATAATTTACTTGCAAGCATGAAAGAAGTAACATGAACACATGTGACATCAGGATTTAATGTGGAACCCAAATTTGGAAAAACCCACCAATTGTAATTAGTTACCATTTTTCACTCTTCTAAAGTGACCCCTGTTAGGAGCCAACCCTGTTAACGGTTACAAAACACACTATTAGGTGTGACCCCATTAAGCAGTTTGATCACCCTATTAGAAGTGTCCTTGTAAAAGGTTCTGTAAAAATTCAATGGAATTTCAACCTAATTAGAGGATTTACAAATGATTATTAAACTAGCTCTGTTAAGAGATTTTAGATCATTGCTATAATGATTAGAGAGTAACAATCAAATGACCTAATTGTGATGCAACTGAATTGTTGTTTATAGATCTTTATTCTACCTTATACTTGATCCTTCTTGATCAAATAAAAATTTTCTACTTAGAAGGATACTTGCTTATCCTTCAATTTTGCTTCCTCTCTTCTTATCTCTTCCAATTCATTCAAGTTACATACTTTGAAATCACAAATTGACCTTTTACTTATAACTTCCACATTGTCAAGTCAACCCAAATAAAAATTAGAATAACCAATATTCATTACCATAGTCGGCTAGAATCAATAACTAGAATAATTAAGCTTCACATGCCAAAATAAGGAAATCCTTTGGTAGCTAACCCAGCTTGGTATAAACTAGTTCTGAAGTGATTTCCTATGTTAATCAACAAGGGCTTAGTTAACACTGTCAGCTTACAAAATTCCTTTTGTAACTAAGTGAACTTGGTTAATACTAGCTCTGATCAATTTTCCTTTGTTAACTGACTGAGCTAGTTAATACTTTTTTTTGCATAAATTCCTTTAATGCCCGAGTGATCTCAGTAGATACTACCTTTTTTACAGAGTAGACTTAGGAATGGTTCATACATAAGGAACATTGTCTTCACTAACCAACTGAGCTCGGCATGCAATGACTATCAACTGATATGATATTTGTGTAAGATCAAAGACAACACATAATTAATCAATTGTATCAAACAAAAACTTCATCCTCTAAATATAAATCCTTGATGCAGAAAATTCCAAGGTGGATGAGAAAAGAAGTGATAAGAAACAAGAAGCAAAAATTCACTACTGAGGAGGAGGATAAGATGGAATTGATAGAAGTGCCAAGGAAGCCTGATTCACCTCCAATGGATGCAAGAGCATTATCTTAATCATTAGGATTAGAGTTAGGACTTGTTTTCTCACATAGCTATCCCACCTCTAGAATCAAATGTTGAAGAGTTAACTGCTAGGGATTATTAGCTCTAGGAAGTTATTGTTGGAAAGACAACCTTGGAAACTACAAAGTTGAAGGTTACAACAAGGATGAAGGAAGTTTTCAGGAGCCTAGAATAGGATGGGGCAAAATTGAAAACACTTTAGCAAAAAAATGAGATCCTTAAGGGATATTTGAGTGAATTTTTTGGCCCTTTGGATCCCACTAACCCCAAAGAAACTCTAAATGCAGCAAGTCAAAGAAGAGATAGGGTAACAATTCAGTTGGACCCATTTTTGAATGCCTATCAGCAATGGCGGGCAAATTTTGAGGAGAAAAAACACTTTGATTATCCAAGGGAATATTAAATTATTTCATGTTATGTAGGAGAATTCAAATAAGTTATTAGAAATTTTGAATCAAAATTTTGGTTTAATGGATGAAGTACATAACTGGGGAAAATATTTATAAGCATTACAAGCAATAAAAGGCCAGAGGTATTGGATGCTCATGAATGTATATACACTAGAGGAACTAGATTTAATAGATGATTGTATTTAGAAGATTGTATATGGAAATAAAGAAATGGATTCATTACACACCGAGATTCACAGGCTCAACATTCGAGCTCAAGAGAAAATTTTGGAAGTTGAGAGGCATTATATTGATGCATGTCCAGATATTTTTATGATGATGCATAGGAAAAGTTAATGACTTTAGAGGTAGTAGTTTAGAGATTTAAAAATTTTTTTGATAAAGTTTCTAATGATGAAGATATCTAACAAGCTTTCAGAGCAAAAGAAGCTTTGTTAGAGCTTGATACAAAACTTAGGGATTTTACAGAAACTCGTATAGAAGTGGATAATTATAGGCTGAAAGTAAAGGATTAATATAATGCCTTAGATTTACTAGATGTGGCTAAAGTCAATAAAATAATTGAGAAATTCAAGGGAAAATACCTAGACATAGCTCTAGTATAAAGGGGAACAAAACCTAGAAGCTAGTATTCAATTTTGATACTTGGTGAAATTTTGCATTTTTAAGCCTCTAAGGTGTGCTACTACACCATGTGTGTAGATGTGCTAGGTGTGCTGGTGTACTTTTTGAAAAGTGTTTTGGAAGATTTTGAACAAGTTAGAGGTTCACCAACGATTAACTACCAGTTCCAAATTTAGAGCTTTCCATCATCAGAAACACATTTTGACAATAGTTTAACTTTGATAGATGCCTAGTAAAGATGTAGCTTCTATTTTTGACACTTCCATACACTCCAACATCAATTGATGGCTCTCTTCTTATTTTCTCATGATTTATTTGTTTTATGACATGCAAAGGCTCATGAATCCAATTAATGATATAAAATGGATGGAGTCCTAATTAGCACCAGTTAGATAGATAGTTTATACATAATTTTTTTAAAATTAGTTTAAAGCACATGTTTGCATAAAGATATCTCTCACTCTTAGTACAAACTAAGGAGATGATTTCTTATTAATACAGGATTGTAATATGTAATCAAGGTTTTCATTATCATGTAATAATATATGTTTTTGGTGCTCACATTTGGAGTGTAATAATTCCTACCTAAGTTATATTTTGTGGATTAATGTTCATGGAATGTAATTAAGCCAAAAGTTTATTGCTTTATTTCTAGTTGTGCAATCTTTTAATTCTGGTGTTTGCTATAGTTTTACAAATTCTGTTGATGTATCTAGTTCAAAAAGAGATCACCCATTTTTTCCTTCATAACTTTTTGTCTCACATGACTGCACTTTCTATGGCCTTGCAATTTGATGAAAAAGGAAACATATTACGATTGTTAAAATCCCATTGATGATTTAATCAGTGGAATTACTGGAGTGTTGCTCCTATTTTCATTGGTTATGCACTGATTTCTTTGAAATCTTAACTCACATACATGTTGTTTCTATGGCTTATGTTTGTTAGGATTTTACTTTTCATGTTATTTTATTATACCCTTTGTCACCTTATCTTTGTTATTTTCTTTACTAACCCCTTGGTTAACTTAGGAATTCATATATTTGCATTCATCATACAATAGAAAATATAAAAAATATAGTTCTTTTCGTACTTTTTTATTCTTTTGAAGCAACAAACAGATTTTACATCTTATCCAAAGTTATGTGAACTAGCAAACGCTTCCTCATGAACACTCACATTTATCTTCAATTGAGCGGATTCTAGTAGGTTGCAAGATCACTTCGAACCTTGGAGTTGATCCCCAAGATTGACATTGCAAGAGAGGAGTTTGAAAGGATTCCTTCAATTAAGCATCATGAAAACAATAGCTCAACAACAGTGGCACTAGAAGGAGGGCCTCTTAAACTTTTAGAATAGAAGAATTTTTTTGTCAAAACTTCATAATTCTATAATTTTTACAAGTTTTGAAATTTTTTTGTGTTTTAGAGATTTTGAGGTGCACTAGTGTGCTAGGTGCATTGCTGCACTAGTGTGCTACTATGCTAAATTCTAACATGCGCCTCATTTTGTGAGAAAGTGTACTTCTATAGAGGTGCACTTTTTCCAGATTTGATGCAAACTAGAGGATTTTGATCTGAAATCCCCATTTCAATGAGATTTAATATCTTCACCAAGTGCACACAAGTTACTTAAACGTAGCCATTTCCACAAGACTTGTAGTGATAAAGGGATACCTCAAATTCAACCACAACAACCCCTTGGTGGACCACCAAATATCCCAATAGTTCCACCTCCACAACAACCACCCTTAGGTCCACCAAATCCTCCAATGGCCTTGTTCAAAAATTTTGTAGACTCACCAATCAACTTAATAAGTGTACTCAATGATCTTCCTATGAATCCTAAGAAGTTTTTCCCAAGGTTCATTTATGGAGAGACACAAACTACTATAGATCACATCAAAGTATTCAAAGAAATTTTTAATTGAAAGAAAATTGCTAATGACAATGTGGTTCTTCACATGTTCCTTTACTCTTTGGGGGAAGTTGCCTTTAATTGGGATGTTAATCTACCAGCCAGATGTATTAGAGATTGGGCTACTTTCAAAAAATTCTTCTTAGAGAAATTTGAGACTTTCATCAATCCAGATAAATTCATATCAATCAAGAAGGATCCAGCTAGGAAAGTGTTAGGCTTTAACCATTGCTTTCACATGGTATACGTCAAGTTGGGAATTCCATACACTATACTAGTTGAAGCTACTATTCAGATTTATTTGAATGCTATGAACCATCTTACTACTATTTTTTTGAGAAGACTTCTAGCAACAAATATTGACACATCACTAAACAAGACAATCCTAATGGAGGAGGATTGATGCTTCCAGCTCAAGCTATTACAACAATGCTAACATACCTTATCAAAGCACCCATGATGCTTAGCCAATTCATACCTATGAATCTAATTCCATTATAGTAGGCACCTACTCCACAAAATCTCACTTTAACATATCCAGGGTATGAACCTTTGAAATTTTCTTTCTTTGAACAAAAGGTAGTAGTTTCTATTGAGGTAGACACTAGTTTTTCCTCTGAATTTAGCCAAATGAAAAAGACCATGTCACAGATGAACAATGAATTAACTCATTTAAGGTTGTCACAAGGATAGAGTAACAACTTTCAAAGAAATAATACTGGTCCTTACAACAACAATTATGGCCAAAAGTATAATAGGAATTATAGTGAAAACAACGATATTTGTAACAATAATTCTAGGAATAATAATGGAGGAAACAATGATAATCATCCTAATCATAACAAAGGCTTCCAAAGATAGAATTGACAATGGAACACTCATTCGAATAATGGAAGCATTCCTATAGATAACAACAACAATGTTCAGTATATAGATATCAATCAATATGATGATGGTCAAAATATGGCTAACAATGATGGCTCATTCTATAACAAAAATCAAGAGATGAATCAAAATTCACAAGCAAATGATAATGTCCCTCCTATACACTTTGATTCTATGCTATTAGAATCCTATGATTCGACATAGAATGTATAGGTAGAACAACCAGCCAATGAAGAATTCTCTTTTGCATTTAGTCAAGAACCAAACCTTCAACCCAAAGAGATGTTTCCTTTTCACAATGACAATCAAAATGCATAAAATCTGAGAAGTAAAAGAGAACCTATGATAGATGGGATTCCCCCAGCACTACAACCAACTCCTCCTAACCCGAGAGCGAGTAAGAATCCAGTACCAATTAGGCCGCCATATGGAGAACAACAAAATTAGAACCAAGGGAATGTACCAACAATCTTGAAAAATCCTCCTTAATCTACTAAAAAGTATAGTGCAATGGAAGATTTGAAACAAGAAAAAGCTAACATCTCTATGTTTGACATGCTACAAAGTTGTCCCCAACAATGAGAAGCACTGATCAGAACTCTAGATCATAAAAAGGTAGCCCATAATACAAATGCCGTACCTCAAAAGATAGTATCTCAACAAGTTAATGCCTTAGAAGCAATGCAAACTATGTTTAAAGACAAGGTTGAGGTACCCCCATTTCTTCTTAGCACTAGGGTATATGGGAAGAATCTTCACAAGTGCTTAATTGATTCAAAAGCCTTGTGTAATGTTATGCCACTATCAATAGCACAAAGTTTGGGAGTCACTCCTCAACCTTCTAATTGAATAGTGATATAGCTAGATAAAAAGGATATGAAAGTCATTGGTGTGTTAAAAGATGTTCGGATACAGTTGACAATCGACCCTCAAATTCAAGATGTCATCGATATACATGTGGTCAATATTTCAAAAACATATGGATTACTTCTAAGTAGAGAATGGATGAAATGCCTAAGAGGGTGGGTTTCTATGAATTTCACTTAGTTATGGTTACCATGGAAAGGGTTGAACAATCAAATTAAGATAGATGTAGAGCTAAAGTTAAAAGCAATGATTACAAAATATAATGCTCTGATTGAGGTGACATTCCTACAATTGGGTTTGGGCTCTTACAAAGTAATGACATTTGACACAACTTTGACCAAAACATCAGCTGATCAAGATGAAAAATCCAAATTTCTAACCCCAAGGGATGAGATCATGAAATAATTAATAGATAACATGGTGGCTAATTTACAATGTTTAAGAGAAGAAGCTAACCCCAATATCCTACTTCTCCTAGTATTTTTCTAATTACATAAAGTTAGCCATTCAAAGTTTTAATTCTCATTGTGTTAAGAAGAAGTTGCTAAGGTATTAACACAGATGATGGGAGTAAAGAGTGGTGACATTCCAAAAGAGCAACCTGCAAAAAATCAAAGTCCTATAAACATATCTATATCTTTTGAAAAGATTGTAGAGGAAACTAAAGATTTAAATCTGTCATATAGTGATACCTCTTCAGATGGTGGAGGTTTGTCTTCCCCTCCACCAGGAATGATCAAAATTCAAAGAAGAAGATGGTATGTAAAAGGTCAAGGGTGGACTTTAGTAGTCATCCATCATAAACCCAAAGTTGATGAAATTAAAGAGTTGATAAGGGAAATTCAAGACAAACAAGAAAAACATACACTCCCAGTATCAAAATATAATAATGGAAAATCACTAAGTCCACCTTGCAAAAGACTACAATGGGTACCTAAGAGAAAATCCTTCTAGACCTAAGTGAAAGACAAGTTGAGGATGAATAAGAAAAAAGTTATAAAGCCTAAGGAAGATCCAATTCAAGCACTTTCCTTCAATAGTTCCAAATGCAAATTGGGAGCTTGTGTAGGTATTTAATTGATCAACCCAAAAGGTAAGTCTTTCTATGTAGCATATCAATTATAATTTAGATGTACTAATAATGCTATAGAATAAAAAGAATTGATTTGAGAACTTCTTTTCACACCAAAGAAAGGAATTACAACTCTCATAATTGAGGGAGATTCTTAGTTAGTTATACAACAAGTGAAATCATTATACTCCTGTAATGACAAGAGGTTTCTTGCTTATAGGAAAAGAGTATGGGATTTAATGGATGATTTTGAAGCTTTGAACATAAAGTCCATTCCAAGAAGAAAAAATATGGTAGAAAATGCTCTTGTTGTCTCAACAAGTGCATTACAACTAGTAGAGAGAACAAAATTGAAAAGATTTTCAGGCGAATTCATTTCTGCTCCATCTATTCTAGACAATATTACAAGCTTCCAAGTCTTTTAGGACAATCAACATATTCTCAAATTTGTCATGTCCAATGGCCACTTTAAAGGGAAAGAAATTGATGACACTATGGATGACAAACCTAAGCACAATGAACTTGAAGATGAAGATGGCATCCTAATTTTGAAGACAAATACTATTCCTAAGGGGATGGTTGTCTTGGAACACATTTTTGATCATGATGAATTAGTGCTTAATAAGATATTGGCTCAATAAAAGGGGATTCAAGAATGTGACTCATACAACTTAGGCATTGATGAAGATCTAAGGATGGTAAGGATAGGAAAAGCATGTAATGCATAGGAAAGAGAGGACGTGCTCAAATTACTTACAAAGTATAAGGATGTTATTTCTTGGAGCTATGAAGAACTAAAGACATATAATCCTAAGTTTATTACACATGATACTCCACTCAAACCAAATGCCAAACCGCTGTTGGCAAAGGAAAAGACCCATTCATCCTATCATTGAATCATTGATAATGAAAGAAGTTAAGAAGTTACTTGATGTAGATCATCCTCCCCTTCCACCATTCCATATGGGTGGCTAATTTGGTTCATGTATGAAAAAAGACTAGAGAGATTCATATTTGTGTAGATATTCATAACTTGAACCTTACATCTCAAAAGGACAAATACTCTTTGCCCTCGCTAGATGAGGTTTTACAAATTGTAAATGGCTCAAAGATTATGTCTTTCCTACATGGATATTTAGGATATAATCAGGTGATGATCAATGAAGAAGATAGGCTAAAGATGACCTTTACAACTAAATGGGGAAATTTTTCCTTCAGAAGAATGCCTTTTGGACTGATTAACATAGGGGCTACATTTCAATGAGTCATGGATGAAGGTTTTAAGGGATTAATAAACAAGTGTATAGTTATCTACATGGATGACTTAACTATTTTTTCAAAGGATCGAAGCACTCACATAGCTGATCTAAGACAAGTATTCAATAGATGTTGTAAATATGGCATATCTCTTAATCCCAAGAAATGTTTGTTTGAGGTCACTAAAGGAAAGCTCCTAGGCCATATCATATCCAAAAATGGAATCTCCATTGACCCTAATAGAATTGAAGCAATTCTAAAGTTATCACCTCCTCACAGTCAAAAATAACTCAAGTCTTTCTTTGGGAAGACAAATTTTGTACAAAAATTCATAAGTAGATTTACAAACATAGTCTATCTCCTTAATGATTTACTCAAAAAGGAAGCTAAAAAAAAATGGGTTCTAGACATTAAGAAGTTATTTGAGGGCATCAATGTGACCATTTCTATGGCCCCAATATTGGTAAGTCCTAACTATGAACTACCTTTCAAAATATATTCTTTTGATTTAGAAAATTCGTGCACTAGGATTCTAACATGGAAGAAAGAAAAGGAAGATGAAAGACCTATTGCTTCTATGAGTTTCCCTCTGAAATATATCAAGTTGAATTATTCCAACCTCAATAAATAGTTTTTTTCTTTGATTAAGGTGGTAAATAAATTCTTCCATTACATACTAAGAAGCAAAGTATATGCAATTGTACCTAATCCAGCGGTTAAGACATTATTGATACAAAATGAACTAGCTGAAAGATGAGGAAAATGGATAGCAATGATGCAAGAATTTTATCTAGAGATCCAACCTATGAGATTAGTTAGAGGTCAAGGATTATCAAAAATTATAGAGGATAACCAAATTGAAGATGAAAAGAAGTTCATCTTTGATAGTGAAACATATACAAATGAATAGAATAAGATGGTCATATCTCAAGTTGATATTAATCAAGCTGTAATAATAGATGTTTGGTACTAGGATATTTTTTACTATCTTTTACAAAATTAGTATCCCAGTTGGATGAATAGTTCATAGCATAGGGGACTCAAAATGAACTGTGAATCCTATATGTTGCATGATAGAAAGTTATACAAAAGGAACTATGAAGGAATCTACCTAAAGTGCTTGGGACATGAGGAAGTAAAAGAAGTTTTGGAAAAATTTCAAGATAAGTATGATACAAGGCATGGTTCGGTAGAAGTCACTACTCATATGATTTAAGATCTAGCCATTTTTGGCCTACAATATTCAAAGACACTTTTGAGCACATACACACTTATCACATTTTTCAGACTAGTACTAATAGACAAATAATTCTTGTGATGCCACTATAATCATTATTTGAGATACGCCCCATGGCAAAGTGGGGACTAGATGTTATTGGTCCAGTCAATCCACCATTGTCAACAGGACACACTTTTATTCTCATAGCCACTGATTATTACACATGATTGAAAGAAGTAGAGACATTCAAAAATTGCATGGACAAGGTGGTTATGGAATTCATGGAAGAACATATTGTTACTAGATTTGGGATGTCATTTCCCGTAGTGTGCGATAATAGATCAGCTTTCACATCAATATTCTTAACTCAATGAACATTGGAAAATCAAGTTATTATCATGTTCTCTTCAAATTATTACCCACAAGGAAATGCGGTAGCTAAATTTACAAAAAGGAACTTGATCATAGTAATAAAATGTTTGCTGAAGGAGAATCCTAAAGATTGGCATACAAAACTCAAATATGCTCTATGAATACATTGAGTAAGGATCAAGAATGATTTGGGGACATCTCCATATTTTCTTGTTTATGGACAAGATTTAGTATTCCTACTTAATCTTAGGATTCCTATTTTAAAATTCATGAGTGGGTATGCTAAAGATGTTGATAGAGTACAAATTTGATCGATGAATATTTTAGAGGTGGATGAAAAATGGATAGCTACTTTGGAGCACATGGCTAAACATCAAGTTCTTATCAAAAGATGGTTCGAAAAGAGGTCCATGCTAAAATCCTTTAGAATATCTGGCCTTGTTGTACTCTAGGAAAACATGAAAGAAAAGCCTGGCAGCCACACTAAGTTTCAATGCTTGTGGATTGGTCCCTATTAGATCGCAAAAATTCTTGGAGAAAATACTTTCAGGCTGAGTTCCTTACAAGGGGAATTGGTTTTGTTTCTAGTCAATGGGAAATTTTTGAAACTTTATTTTAAAGCCTAGAAGAGAGAGAGAGAGAGAGAGAGAGAGAGAGAGAGAGAGAGAGAGAGAGAGAGAGAGAGAGAGAGAGAGAGAGAGAGAGAGAGAGAGAGAGAGAGAGAGAGAGAGAGAGATTTCATTTTTGCAAGTGTGTTTATTTTTTGCAAGTGTGTTTCCTTTTAGTTGTGAGCTTTCTTTTTAGTTGCATGTTTTCTTTTAGTCGTGTGTTTGTTTTCAAAGTTGTGTCAGTCCAAGGGGTGGGTTCACTCAAGATATTTATGTTGACATATCTAATTGACTAATCTTTTGGTTACAATTTTAGGAAGAAGTATTTCTTTGTCAAATTTTTTTGATGATTTTGTGTCTTATACCAACTAAGGAATGGATATTGCTTGTAGTAATAGGGGACTTTTAGTCATAAATTTGGAATTATAGATCAACAAGTTCTTGACACTTTGCAAATTTAAAGATCAATTATCTTAGGTGTTGTCAAACCAAGGTTGAAGACAACAAGGGATAATCCAAACCCCATTGGAATAGAAGGATCCCCTCGAAGGAATTTCTAAGATAATTGTTTGGGGGTGAACCCATAATAGTGGGTTACACTTTTTTGGAGGAAGAAATTCCTCCAAAATCACGAAAGTCAAATTTTTTGTCCAAAAACTTTCGATAGAATGTAATCATCTTGTTCGATAGAAACTATAAAAGTTTCTATCGAAACTACTTTTGATGGTAGTTTCGATCGAAACTAACTATGCAAAAAAATTTTATCCTAAATAGTTTCGATAGAAACTAAATAGTTTATATAGAAACTATTTTTTAGTTTCTATCGAAACTATTTTTTACATGAAAACTCGGCCTTATTAGTTTTGATAGAAACTAACTAAAAATAGTTTCTATCAAAAGTATTAAAAAAGTTTCCATAGAAAGTTAGTTTCTATCGAAACTAGTAAAGTAGATGGCTTTTACAAAGCCTATAACATTCTTAGTTTTTTTCATGGCTTCCAAGCTCAATTTCTAGGTTCAGATGGAGCACTAAAGACATGTCATTTTCCATGACTCAAGTACTTAGAATGAGCTTTCTAATGAATATGGATTTGATAAATTTTGAATTTTTTCAGTATACATTTTTTTATGTTAATTGAACAGAGGTTCATTATAAAAAATAAACCTATATATTGAATGCTCATGGAAAAATAGTAAATAAGAGAATAAATTTTTTGAAAAATAACTACGGTCTCTATATATGAGTCCTCTTTCAATCAATTTTTTTAAAAAAAATTTTGGATAAATATATAATAACTTACATGTGTCAAAAGCCATGTATGTCCAAATTAGTGTTACGTCAACTTTAAGCTCTGATAAAATATGAAATACTAATGATCAAGACATCAAATCACCTTTGTGGTTTTGGTATGGATGTTAAAAAACTAAATTTGAAAGAATTATATTGATATCTATTGTAGAAAAAAAGTTATGTGTGTCAAAAACAATGTCGCTTTTTAAAAATCAGGTTTTTGATAACATAGCAATTTTCTTGGGTGAAAAATTAATTCAATCAAATCAATTAAAAAAATATATTTAAAAATATATTTAGAATCTAAATAGAAAATCCTAAAGGACTCTAGTTTACTTCATCTTCAAATTCCTTACCGTTAAATGACAATTCGCATCTGAATGTGAAAGTTTTCTTGAAAATTCATAGTTCAGTGTCAGTTTAGGCAAAAAATTGTAACCCATTATTGTATCTCAACTAGGAAGTTCAGTTATCAAAAGTTACAGTTCTGAGAAGGAATAAATCAAAATAAAAAAAATAGTGCACCAGGTGCACCTATTTGGTGTGCCTAGTATGCGAAAACCTTTACATTTGTGCATAAATGGCCTAGCTATGCCAAAGATTCCACCATAGCTCTATAAAAGGGGGGGATCCCCTCCCTCCTTACATTTTTCCTTGTCTACTTTACATTCATTGAGATCTTCGAGCTTATTAGGTGCCGCTTCGTACCTCTGCAAGTGTGCCTCCCCATATTTTCCCCCTACAAAACACTTCAAACAAACATTATAATATCCTAAGGTGCATAGAAGCACACCTAATTAGGTGCAATACTATGCACCTTAGAAACTCTAGAAAAAAAAAAAGGAACCCTTCAAAAAACTTTAAAACATATTCAAAGTAAAAAAACTAGGTGCACACTAGCACCCCTAACTTGGTGAGCTAGTGTGCACCCAAAAAATCTCTAAAAAACACATATAAAACATAAAAACAAAAAAACAATAAGCCTAAGTTAAAATGTGCATCAGTGCACCTAATTAGGTGCACTGATGTGGACCTTAAAAAGGCTTCAAAATGAACCCTTTGCTGCCCAAGTGAAAAAATAGGGTGCACTGATGTGCACCTTATTTTAAGGGTTTGACTATGGTAAAGGTGCAATAGGTACACCTATTTGGTGTTCTAGGTGCACCATTTCTTTTGTTGTGGGTGTAAAATAAAGCTTTTCTATATTTTTTGGCCGTATGGTTTTTAAGGATTTTTTTTGAGATATTATTAGGGTGTGAATTAATCATGTTTCCTCAATTCTAGACTAATGGACATCTTTTTGTGCAGATACAATGGCATCTTCCTCATCTTCCCTTGGCAAGAATATGGCATTGAAACTAGTAGTATTCAAGTACTAGGGTGTTCTGAAAAAATCATCCTTTCTAGATGACAACTTAAAAATCTAAGATACTAATTTGGGACACATAGATTTGAGGGAATTATTAAAGATATGCAACAAACTAACTGAGAGGTCTCAAATGATCTCCACACTAATCCACTTAGGGCTTTTCAATGTAGCATCACACCCGATGTTAGTGCGATCTTTAGAGCTGATCATGACACTTGTAGAACATTTTGTTCTTAAAGAGAAGGTTGTAAAGAGCATAATGGGAGAGATCATTCTAGTACACCAATTCATTAGGTTAACCTATGAGCAAGAAAAAAAATGGTATCAGGAACATGTTGAGAAGGCTTCTAAAATCATCCAATCATTGTAACTCATAGTGAAGACTACTCTAGGAAAGAAAAATAGCAAACTAGACATCACAAGGGGATACATGAATGAGGATATCAAATACTCAATCATACTCTTTAGTAGAGTAATGGTTCTGCCAGTGGCCAAATAGTCGAACATCTTCATGGTACACTTTATTGAAATGATAAAGAAAGTGGAGATGCCACTAGACTAGGATTCTACTCTTAGCCAAAACTTGTGTGAGGAGTTGGTGGTGGCAAAGAATAATAGGAAATTCTACATGACATCATACTTAGTGTACTTGTTAGCTATGAGGGTGATGGATTATCCAAGGCTCTACAAAAGGGGTAGTATGCAGGATGCCAATGCATTGCCATATATTGTATACCCTCGGCTAGTAAAGAAGAGGCTTTTAGATCATAGTAAAGAGTACTGAATTGGGAATGATGCCTTTATAGAAGTAGATTATGCAAAGAGAGTATTAGAGGAGACAATTCTACAAATATCACTAGTCAGAGCTTACTACATCTAGTTCTAAACATTTACATATTTGAGGGTAGTGGGTACAATAATCAACCCCAAGAAACTCCCTAGATATCCTAGTGATAGGCTTATTCTCTTGGAGATCTCCCAACAACACTTGTCTGCATATGAAATTTTTTGAAAGTAGCACAAAACATGTTTGGTGTGGCCTATGACAGTAGGACCTTTTCAGATGGATTAGAGGAAATATTTCCCCTCTTTTGAATGTGAATGAGATAAATATCCATTAGAAGAGTATAATTCTCCATGGCCATATTTTGAAAATATCGGGAGAGTGTAATATTTAGCTAGCAAAACATTCCAACATGAAGAAGCTATTGAGCATCACTGGATGAATGTGCTAAATGACTACAATGTCTATATCAAGGACTATTGTAGGATGGATTTTTATTTGGAAAAAAAAGGCCTTAAAGATAAAGATTTCATTGAAGAGACTACAACAAGACTCAAAGGAGTTACCTAATCCATTGCTCAATAGGGATAGGATTCTTGAACAACCTATTATGAATGTTGAAGTTGACAAGGAAGAGAACTTAGACATTAATCGTAGGGAAATGCATGCCATCAAATTGACATAGGATTGGATTAGGAAACCATTCAAACTTGATTCAATTCTGGAGACAATGGTCTTTCATGCACAAGCCCATTTAGCTAAAGGTAGAAGGAAAAAGGTCACCATCCCTACATTTATAGCTCAGTCACCAGTAAGGCCATAACTGGTGTACGAACTTTATAGGTCGGTTGGTTATTATCAAGCTCAAAAGGGTAAAGGTAAGGGAAAGATAAAGATGAATTGCCATCAACAAGTTGAACCTAAAGAGGGAGAAATTTTGGCACCTCCATAGCAAGGAGAAGAAAAAATACAAGGGCCAAAAAATGTAGAGGTCGTGCAAGGCCAAGGTGATCCCCAAATATTTCCAATTGCCCAAGTGCCACCTAAAATAGAAACTGATCTAGAAGAAGTTTCCCCAATTTGACAGATAGAGAAAGCCAAACCCCCCCCAACCCCCATGCCCCCCCCCACCCCCAACCCTTACACAAAAAAGAAGGAAGATTAAGACTCTAGTGAAGAGGAGGAAAAAGGTGATTAAGAAAGTGATTCCTTTTCCATCTATCCCCAAACCCATTCTAGAAGAGGTAGAAGAAAAGGGTGATGAAGATGAAGAGGATGATCTACCTTTGAGTTAGAGGACTCATCTAGCTAGAGCCACAAAGTAGGAATAAAGGAGAATTTTTATGGTAACACCACCATCTATCCCTGATGAACTCATGTAGACCACTATATCAGAAGATGAAATGCAACAGTGGATAGTTGACCAGGATGTAGAGGGTACTGATATCTTTAAGATATCATATTTTGAGTTTATGCCTATGGGTATCGAGTTGGTTGGGGATAAGATCAAAGAAACACCCACCAATCAACCTCAATAGGAGGATTGGACTTAGATGCCCCTCAAATCACAAGGACCTAAAATAGTTCTGGAATCCTATCTGCAAGTCACATTTTGTGTAGACAAGGGATCAACTACCCCTCTTCTTCTAGGTACACAAATTGAATAGGTTTAGGCAAAACATGAAGAAGAGCCACATGAAGTATCCACTAATGAAGTGTCAGAAGAGGGGCATATAGGTGAACAACGTCAACAAACTTCCTAGGACACAAAGGTGAGAACTGTGGGCTCCATAAATAAAGAGACTATTGGCGTAGAACCCTCACAAAGGGAGAAGAATCAAGAAAGGACTAATAAGGGGAAAGGTATAGCTGAGAAAACACCTTCATCCTCTAAACATAAATCCTTGATGTGGCATATTCCAAGGTGGCTTAGAAAAGAAGTGATAAGAAATGAGAAGCTACAATTCAATATTGAGGAGGAGGATAGGATGGAATTGATAGAAGTGCTAAGGAATCCTAATACACCTCTAAAGGATGTAAGAGCATTAGCCTTCATCATGAGTGATCAAAGCTAGGAATTGTTTGCTCATGTAGCTATCCCTCTTGTAGAATCATATGTTGAAGAATTGAGTCCTAGGGATTATTAGATCCTAGAAGTTATGTTTGGAGAGACAACATTGGAAACTACAAATCTGATGGTTACAACAGGGATGAAGGAAGTTTTCAAGATCCTAGACTAGGATGGGATAGAATTGATAACACTTTGGCAACATTATGAGATCATTAATGGATATCTAAGTGAATTTATTTTCCCCTTGGATCTCACTAATCCTAAAGAAACTCTCAATGCAACAATTCAGAGAAGGGATAGGGGAGCCATTCAGTTGGACCCATTTTTGAATGCCTGTCAGCAATGGTAGGAAAGTTTTGAGGAGAAAGGCATTTTAATTATCCATGGGAATCTTAAATTATTGCATTTTATAAAAGAGAATGCAAATAAGTTAGTGGAAAATTTGAATCAAGATTTTGGTTTAATGGATAAAGTATATACCTAGGGAAAAGATTTACAGGCATTATAGGAAATAAAAGGCTAGAGGTATCAGATGCTCATGGATGTATATATAGAAGAGGAACTAAATTTAATAGATGATTGTATTGAGAATATTATATATGGTAATAAAGTAATGGATTCATTGCATGAAAAGATTCATAGGCACAAGGACCAGGCCCAAGAGAAAAGTTTGGAAGCTGAGAAGCACTATTGTGATGCATGTCTAGACAATTTTTTAAGGATCATGCATGGGAAAAGTTAATACCTGTAGAGGTAATAGTTTAGAGATTTTGGAAATTTTTTGATGAAGTTTCTTATGTTGAATATATCTAGCAGGCTTTTAGAATAGAAGAAGCTTTGTTGGAGCTTGATACAAAACTTAGGGATTTTGTAGAAACTCATATAGAAGTGGATAATTATAGGTAGAAAGTAAAGTCCTATAGATATAATGCATTAGATTTATTGGATGTGGCTAAAGTCACTGAGATAATTAATAAATTCAAGTGAAAATACCTAGACATAACTTTGGTATAAAGGGGAACAAAACCTAGAAGCCAGAATTTCAATTTTGATACTTGGTAAAATTTTGCATTTTTTGGCCTCTAAGGTGCACTGTTGCACCAGGTGTGTAGGTGCACTAGTGCACTTTTTGAAAAATGTTTTGGAAGATTTTTAAGAAGTTAGAGGTGTGCTGACAGTTAACTACTAGTTCAAAAATTAGAGGTTTCCATGCATCGAAAATGCATTCTGATAGCAATTTAACTCTGATAGATGCCTAGTAAAGATGGAACTTCTATTTTTGAAACTTCTAGACACTCCTACATCAACTAATGGCTCTCTTCTTTTCTTCTTTTCTCATATTTCTTTTTTTTATGATATGTAAAGGCTCATGCATCCAATTAATGATATAAAATATATGGAGTCCTACTTAGCACTAGTTAGATAGATAGTTTGTACATAAATAGATTTGTTTTATTTGTTTAAAGCACATGATTGCATAAAGATATGTTTGACCCTTAGCAAAAACTAAGGGGATGATTTCTTATAAATACAACATGTAATCAAGGCCACCATTATTTTGCAATAATATATGCTTTTGGTGCTTGCATGTGGAGTGTAGTGATTCCTGGCTAAGTGTGTTATATATTATGGATGAATGTTCATGGAATGTAATTGAGCCAAAAGTTTATTGTGTTATTTCTAGTTGTGCGATCTTTTAATTTTGTTTTCTGCTATGGTTTTACAAATTAAACTAACATATCTAGTTTGAGATAAGATCACCCATTTTTTTTCTTCATAACTTTTTGTCTCGCATGAGCACACTTTTCATAGCCTTGCGATTTGATGAAAAGTCAAATATCTTATGGTTGTTAAAATCCCATCAATGATTGCATCAGGAGAATTAAGGAAACACTACTTCTATGTTTATTAGTTACCCACTAATTTTTTTAAAAACTTAACTCGTAGATGTGTTGTTTCCATGGCTTATGTCTGCTAGGATTTTACTTTTCATATTATTTGCTTAAACTTCTTGTTACCTTATCTTTGTTATTTGCTTTACTAATGTCTTGGTTAATTTAATAATTCATATAGTTGCATTAATAGATTGCATTCATCATAAAATATAAAATACAAAAAGTATAGTTGTTTTTTATGTGTTTTATTCTTTTGAAGTAGTGAAATTTTTTTACATCTTATCCGAAGTTATCAGAACTAGAAAAGGCCTCCATGTAAACACTCACATTTATCTTCAACTGAATCGATTCTAGTTGGTCACAAGATTTCCTAGAACCTTGGAGTTGATCCCCAAGATTGACTTTTCAAGAGAGGAGTTTGAAAATATTTGTTTCATTAAGCATCATGTAAAACAATAGGTCAACACTACTGTTTGCTCAATCAAGCTTGGTAGACTCAATTCTTCTTAGTTTTTCTTTTAGACTTAATTAGTGTATCCAAATATTGCAGCCTTAAGTAGATAATCAATAGACGATGTCATCACTATCTTAACTGATCTTGATGCCCCTTTTACATACCATAACTCAACCTTTCCTCTAGGTTTTCTTGTTATCACATTTGATCAAATCCTCTCCATCAATCAAACAAATGATAGTACTCAAATCAACTAAGTAGTTGTCTTACCATAAACTAGTAGGTTTGGCATCAGTTAAAAAATAATGATTGAAATATTACATGTTCTTCACTTCAAAATAATCTCATATCAAGAATTACTTCTTACTTTCTCTCCACTTCCAACTACTTCACTAGTAGTATCATAGATCTTTGCCTTCTTGTCTTGGAAATCAACTCTATAGCCTAAACTTATCAACTGTGCCACCCTCAACAAATTATATTTTAGACCATCCACCCAATATGCATTGTCACACTTGATCTTATCATTCAGATTAATTGATCCTTTACCTTTCATATAGCATGGTACACCATTAGTTAATTTAACACTTGTTCCATTATAATGATCTAGCTTATAAAAATTACTTGTATCACTACTCATATGATGTGAGAAATTGCTATCAATTATCCATCTATCATTTTTACTCACATGTGAGATCAATCCAATTTTTTCATCTTCATTAGAATCATCTTTCATTACAACATAAACAACTTCTTCATCAAAATCATCAAAATTATTGTCAGAACCATCATCTTCAACAATATAGATAGATTTCTTACCTTTGTCTTTGTAATCTCTTTTATCTCTATTGCTCCTATCATCTCTTCTTCTTGTGTATTTGAAACCTTTCCTTTCCTCTTTTTCATCTTTGTCAAGGAATCTAACTTAGCAATATGTAAAAAATTTTACATGTATAGAAAATAATAGGAATATTACCTTATTATTTTACTTTTCCTCTAGGAAGTATTCTACTATAGCATCCACCACTTCTTTGATTCTACTATACTATGCAACATTCTCACTTTCTTGCATTTTTATGTTAGATGAAAATTTACCCTCAAACTTTATTCCTTAGCTCTCAATACAATGTTGTCTCCTCCATGATTTTTTTCCAACTTATCCCACATTTTCTTTGTAGTGGTGCATTCATTCACATCACCAAATTCTATATAACTGAGGGTTGTTGCAAGATTAATCATCATTTAGTTGTGCTCCTACTTCTCTTTTATTTTTTAAACTATCATAGGCATAGTCACCTCAATGTATTCATTGTCAGGGTAGTAAGATCTATAATCTCTAATGCTAGATAATTGCAATATCATTAGTCTTTTCCAAGCTAGGAAAATATTCTTGTTCATCTTAGGAATCTCTCTCTTTTACATCTTGATCTTTGGGTTGATTCCCTTCAAACTTTCCTAATGAGCACCAATGCAGTAATACAATTTGTTATAATAATTTAGAATAACTGAGAATGTGAGGGGAGGGATTAGTTATCCTTAGGTGTAGATTTACCAATTCAAATATTAATTATTTCAAATGTATTAATCAATCTCAAATATCCACTTAGTCTCTATAGCATATCAACAATAATTTAACATTTTATGAAATATCTTAAATCTTTGTCTCTAAATGCTCCAATGATGACTAACTAAACTACTATAAAATATAACATTCAAAAAAATAACAAGCTCACATAAAAATAACACCTTGACACCAATATTTAACTTGGAAACTCAATTTGGGGAGAACTACCAAGTAACATGCTACCAATTTTTCACTCTTCTAAAGTGAGCTCGTTTAAGAGCCAATCTTGTTAAAGGTTCTACAATACATGGTTAAATGTGAACTTATTAAAGGATGTAATCACCCTATCAAGAGTGGTCTTGTTAGAGAACTTTAGATCATTCCATTAGAATATCACATTGACTACAGGATTTACAAAATAACTGTTAACTCAACCTTGATTAAAGGATTTTGGACTAATATAAATGTCAGAATGTAACAATAGGTTTGATCTGTACAACACAACCCACTTTGCAAGTTTAGATCTACATTCACTAATCTTTTAGTTCATTGTTTGATGTCCATTTGTTGGAAATATAGATGAAGTAATTGAGAGGGGAGGGGTGAATCAGTTACCACAAAAACAATTCCAAAAAATCCCTTAGATGTCTATAATGCTTACTTACTACTAATACTTGGTAAATAGTGCAGGAATAATATAACTAGGTAGCTTAACTTATTACTAATCATCTAGCATTTATAGTTATTAATGTGCAAGCAAAGGTTAAATGAATGAACACAAGAGACACCAGTTTTAATGTGGAAACCCAATATGGGAAAAACCATCAAGTAACTGGTCACCAATTTTCACTCTTCTGAAGTGAGCCCTGCTAGGAGCTAACCCTGTTAAAGGTTATAATACACACTATTAGGTGTGACCTTGTTAGAGGATTTAATCACCCTATTAGGAGTGACCTGGTTAGAGGTCTTTAGAAAAATTCAATTGAATTGTCACCTTGTTAGAGGATTTACAAAATGGCTATTAAACCAACTCTGTAAAGAGATTGTAGATTCATTGTTACAATGATTAGAAAGCAACAATGAAGTGACATGAATGATATGCAACTTATCTTTTGCTGATTACAGATCTCTGTTCTGCTTTACTGGATCCTTACTGATCAAATACAACTTTGTAGCTCCTCTAGGATATCTAATCCTTCATCAAAATTTGCTCAATATTCTCTTATTCCATCTTCATTCATATATTCACACTCACTCCCAAATTCACAACTTGAACATCTATATATATACCTTTCAAATTATCAAGTTGGCTCAAATATAAGTTACAACAACTAAAAAAATTATTACATCAATCGGCTACACTTATTGCACAAAATAATTGAACTTATTATCAAAATAATAAAATCCTTCGCTGGCTGACCCAGCTCGGTAACCACTACTTCCAGAATGGTTTTCTAGTGTTAACCAAGTGAATCTTGGTAAACACTGCAAACCCTACAAAAATCCTTTGCAGGTCGAGTGAACTCAGTTAACACTGACCTTACTTTGTTGACCTTGTGAGCTCGGTAGAAGCTAACTCTCTACCTCATTATCTTTGATGACCAAGTGAGCTTGGTAGACATTGACTATTCTATGTTAACCTTAGGAGCTCAATTAACACTGACTTTCTGCTACAAAATCCTTTGATGCCCAAGTGAGCTTGGTAGACATTGACTTTTTTTTGTTAACTTTGGGAGCTCAGTTAACACTAACTTTCTGCTACAAAATCCTTTGATGCCTAAGTGAGCTCAGTAGACATTGACTTTTCTTTGTTAACCTTGGGAGCTCAATTAACACTAACTTTTTGCTACAAAATCATTTGATGCCCAAGTGAGCTCGGTAGACTTTGGTAGACACTATAAATTGCTTTGCTAATCATCTGAGCTTGGTAGACTCTGTCTAATGACTAATATGACATTTGTGTAACATCAAAGACAATACACAATTAACAATTGTATCCAACAATCTCCCTCTTTTGCATTGATGGCAACACAACATGTCATAGCAGAATGAATTTGAAAACAAGTCTAACAAGTCTTTTTTTGTTAGAACAACTTTCTCTATTAGATAGTGAACTCTCCCTCTATGAAAGAATTACATAGCAAACTCTTCCTCTTTTAGTAATCTCCCTTTGCGAAGGAATTACATAGCAAACTCTTCCTCTCAAATTTTTTTTAGAAAGATATGATAGTAAAACTCTCCCTCTTTGACAACACATGCCAAAGAAAACACAACTCAAATGAATTTTAATGTACCTTTAGTACTGATTCATATGCAATATTTCTTGATTATGCTGCATCAACTGATAGGTCTTCAACTTGGCATGTGTTGATGCATCATTAAAACTTAATTTTAGTGAACTTCAGATAGGGGAGTGACCCCTAACTAACCTCTTAAATACAAGAATGTGTCCTTAGGAAATGGCTTTGTGAATATGTTAGCAATTTGTTCCTTTGTATGGACATATTCCAATCTGATCTCCTTATCTTGCACCAATTCTCTGACAAAATGATATTTTATTGCGATGTGCTTGGTTTTGGAATGCATCACTAGATTCTTAGATATGTTGATTGCACTTGTATTATCACAGAACATAACAATTGGTTCTTTGATTTCCACCTTCATGTCTTCCAACAACTATTTAAACCAAACAATATTAGAACAGTTTACTACTGCAGCAACATACTCTACCTCTACTGTAGATTGGGATGTACAATTCTGCTTTTTGCTTGTCCAAGAAACCAACCTCTTTTCAAGAAAGAATGCTCCTCCACTTGTACTTTTTTTTTCATCAAGGTTTCTTTCCCAATCAGCATCAGTAAACACTTTCAAATACAGATTACCTCCAAATTTGTACCATAAACCATAATCTTCAGTTCCTTTCAAATATCTCATTATTCTTTTGATTACCATCATGTGATTTTCTCTTGGTTTTTCTGAAAATCTTGCTACAATACCAACTGCAAGGGCAATATCTAGCCTAGTATGAAACACATACTGCAACTTTCCAGTGATAGATCCATACAATGTTTGATCTACTTCTTTTGATTCATCTTCCTTGGTAAGTTTTAATCTAGTACACATAGGAGTCCCAACTGGTTTACAATCTTCCATACCAAACTTTTTAAATATCTCCTTGATGTTTTTTGATTGAGTGATGTAGATACCATTTTTATTCTACTAAATTTGAATACCAACAAAGAATTTGATTTCACCAAACATAGACATTTCAAATTCCTTGTTTATTTGCTGTGAAAATTCTTTGCAGAGATCATCATTCCCTTTGAAAACAGTATCATCTACAAATATTTCTACCAAGACAATCTTATTATCTGGTCTTTCCTTTATATACAAGCTACTGTTATCATTAGTTCTTTGAAAACCAATCTGAATAAGATAGTTATGCAATCTTTCATACCATGCTCTAGGGGCATGTTTCAGACCATACAATGCCTTATGTAATTTTTAGACCATGTTCTTCTTATCTGGATCAACAAAACTTTCAAGTTTTTCAATGTAAACTTCTTCATCTAGGATACCATTGAGGAATGCTAACTTTACATCCATTTGAATAACTTTGAATCCTTTGTGAGCATCATATGCAAGTAAGGTTCTTACTCCTTCCAATCTTTTGATAGGAGAAAAATTTTCTCCATAGTCTATTCCTTCTTCTTGAGCATATCATTTGCATACTAGTCTAGCTTTGTTTTGTTGATACCTTACCATCTTCAGTCAACTTGTTTCTAAATATCCACTTAGTTCCAATCATATTTTTATCTTTAGGCCTGGGTACAAGAGTCCATGTCTTGTTTTTCTCTATCTGCTTGATTTCTTCATTTATAGCCTCAATCCTACTATCATTTCTCAATGCATCTTTGATATTTCTAGGTTCAAAATCAACAAGTAAACAAGTACCTTTCAACCTACTTCTTGTCATGGTTCCTTCAAATTTGTTTCCAATGATTTGATCTACTGAATGATGTCTCCTAACATATTTTGCTAATATAAGTTCCTTTCCTTTTGAATGAATTTCATTGTTATCCTCTTGCACTTCAACTTCAGGTTCTTGCTATTTTGGCTCGGTAGATATTGGCTTGGGTCCTTCAGACTCGGTAGACACTTTCTCAATAGCATTTGTATGTAACTCATGTTGTTTTAGCTCGGTTTGAACTTCCTATAACTCGATTACTAATGACTCAGGAGTAGAAGATTCCTGATTGACTGGTTCTATATCAGGTTCAATGAAAACAAACCTTCTATAATCTTCTAGTTCCCTTTTGTTGTCTTCTTTAGTCCTTTCTACAAACTCATCAACTTTCACATGTGCACTTTCTATGACTTTGTAAGTAGACAAGTTCAAACATCTATATGCTTTACTTTTGCAAGAGTATCCCAAAAAATTCCTTCATCACTTTCCACATCAAATTTTCCTTTTCTAGATTCTTTCAAAATGTAACATTTACTTCCAAATACTTTTAGATAACTTACATTAGGTTTATAGCCATACCATAGCTCATAGGGAGTTTTGAATGAGTCTTTTTTTAGCCGTACTTGATTCAAGGTATGAACTATAGTGCTAATAGCTTCCTTCTAGTATCTGATAGCAATGCTCTTTTCAATCATTAAGGTTCTTGCACAATCCATGATAGATCTATTCCTCCTTTCAGCTATTCCACTTTGCTTGGGAGTTCCCAAGGCTGATACCTATCTTTTGATTCCTCTTTCAATGAAAAAGTTATTGAAGTCATGTGAAATAAATTCTCCACCTCTATCTGACCTCAATTATTTCAATATTTTCCTTGCTTCTTTTTCTACTCTAGCCAAATACCGTTTGAATTTCTCAAATGCTTTTTATTTGTTCATTAGATGCATGACAGTCATCATTCTTGAGTAATCATCAACAAAAAGAATGAAGAACTTTTCTCTAGTATAGCTTTCAATTCCAATGTGTCCACATAAATTAGTATGCACAATTTCTAATATATCTTTAGATTGATAGTTTTTACTTCTAAAACTAGTCTTTCTCATTTTACCAATCTAATAATTCTTGCATAGACTGACCTCAGGTTTCTTTATGTTAGGAATGCCTCTTACTTTTTAAAAATTTTTTATCCTCACCAAATTATCAAAATTGACATGACACAACCTTTTATGCCATAACCAACTTTCTTCAACTTGAGCAATAAAAATGAGCATTCACCAAGTTCAAGATAAAATAAGTTACCTTTTGTTTGAGTGCCTGATCCAATTAGTTTTTCTTTGCCATCTAGTAGGCTTGCTTTTCCATGCATGAATTCTACTTTGAATCCATTATTGAGTAGCTATGCCACACTCAAAAAATTATGCTGTAGTCCTTCTACCCAATAGGTATTATCACATATAAGTTCATTGGTTAGAGAGATTATTTCTCTTCCTTTTATACAACAAAGTTCATTGTTACCAAATCTTACACTGCCACCATCATAGTCTTCAAAATATTCAAACTTAATTTTATCACCAGTCATGTGATGAGAAAAACCACTATCTATGATCCATGTATCATTTTTTCTCATATGAGAAAAGAGTGTCATTTCCTCATCATTATCAAACTCATATTTCACAACAATGTAGATAATTTCATCTTCTTCTTCATCATTAGAATCATTAGAATCTTTAGCCATAAAACATGTTTCCTTACCTTTATCCTTGAATGATTTGAAGTCTTTGTTGCCATTGTACTTGTAACCTTTCTTCTCATCTTTGTTCTGCTTGTTTGGGCACCTAGCAGCAATATGACCAAGTTCTTCACATGAAAAAAATATTAGAGGAACTTTACCTTTATATTTTCCTTTGCCTCTACAATATTTTCTTGCTAGTAGAGCTTTAATCACCTCAAGATCACTGTTTGAACTTTGGTCTGATTCATCTTCACTTCCTAACTGAGATTCCTTTTTCTTTTTGCTTTTCTCCTTGAGTGAAAGCTTAGCTTCAAATGCTGATTCAATGTTCTTGGAAGCTGGAACATAGTTGTCAAAGTTTTCTAGTTCAAATGTAGTTAATCTTCCAACTATGTTCTCCAGATTTATCTTATGATTTGCTTCACATCTTCTTTCTTGAATTGCAGAAAATCTGATTGCATAAATGGGAAGTAGAGTTCTAAGAACTTTACTTACAACTGTCTCCTCCTTGATATCTCCTCCAGATCCTTTGATTGCACTGACACATGCTTTGACTCTTTTAACATATTTTGCAATGTTTTCATCCTCTCTCATCCTCATCTGATCAAATTGTCCTCTCAAACTTTCTGCTTTGGCTCTTCTTAGATTATCATCTCCTCCATAGATTTCTTTTAGCTTTTCCCACATTTCAAAGGAACATTTTTAGTCCTTGATGTCATCAAATTCTTTATAACTCAGAGCATATGCTATATCTATCATCATAATGTTGTGGGTCTTCTTTTCAACAATATCATTGATAGATAGTGTACTGACTGGTTCTACATATTTTTCATCAAGGTATTTTAGTCTTGTATCTTCAATAGAAGCTAAATGAAGTCTCATCAACCCTTTCCATGCTGAGAAGTTTCCCCTATTAAGTCTTAGAATTTCCCTCTTATAAGACATCCTGATCTTTGGCTTAGATCCTTGAAATCTTATCCTGTAAGCACCAATAGCTCTGATACCAATTCTTGGAAATATAGATGAAGTAACTAAGAGGGGAGGGGTGAATTAGTTACCACAAAAATAATTCCAAAAAATCTCTTAGATGTCTATAATACTTACTTACTATTGATACTTGGTAAATAGTGCAAGAATATTGTAACTAGGTAGGTTAACTTGTTACTAATCATCTAGCATTCATAGTTATTAATGTGCAAGCAAAGGTTAAATAAATAAACACAAAAGACCTTAGTTTTAACATGGAAACCCAATATGGGAAAAACCACCAAGTAACTAGTCACCAATTTTCACTCTTCTGAAGTGAGCCCTGTTAGGAGCCAACCCTGTTAAAGGTTACAATACACACTGTTATGTGTGACCTTGTTAGAGGATTTAATAACCCTATTAGGAGTGGCTTGGTTAGAAGTCTTTAGAAAAATTAAACTAAATTGTCACCTTGTTAGAGGCTTTACAAAATGGCTATTAAACCAAATCTATAAAGAGATTCTAGATTCACTGTTACAATGATTAGAAAGCAACAATGAAGTGACCTGAATGATATGCAACTTATCTTTTTCTGATTACAGATCTCTGTTCTGCTTTACTAGATCCTTACTGATCGAATACAACTTTATAGCTCCTCCAGGATATCTAATCCTTCATCAAAATTTGCTCAATATTCTCTTATTCCATCTTCATTCATATATTCACACTCACTCCCAAATTCACAACTTGAACATCTATATATATATACCTTTCAAATTATCAAGTAAGCTCAAATATAAGTTACAACAACTAAAAAAATTATTACATCAGTCGGCTACACTTATTGCACGAAACAATTGAACTTATTATCAAAAAAATAAAATCCTTCGTTGGCCGACCTAGCTCGGTAACCACTACTTTGAGAATTGTTTTCTAGTGTTAACCAAGTGAAGCTTGGTAAACACTGCAAACCCTACAAAAATCCTTTGGAGATCGAGGGAATTCAATTAACACTAACCTTCCGTTGTTGACCTTGTGAGCTCGGTAGAAGCTAACTCTTTACCATATTATCTTTGATGACTGAGTGAGCTTGGTAGACATTGACTATTCTATGTTAACCTTGGGAGCTCGATTAACACTAACTTTCTAATACAAAATCCTTTGATGCCCGAGTGAGCTTGGTAGACATTGACTTTTCTTTGTTAACCTTGGAAGCTCGGTTAACACTAACTTTCTGCTAAAAAATCCTTTGATGCTCGAGTGAGCTCGATAGACATTGAATTTTCTTTGTTAACCTTGGGAGCTTGGTTAACACTAACTTTCTACTACAAAATCGTTTGATGCCCGAGTGAGCTCGGTAGACTTTGGTAGACACTGTAAATTGTTTTGCTGATCATCTGAGCTTGGTAGACTCTGTATGATGACTGATATGACATTTGTGTAACATCAAAGACAATACACAATTAACAATTGTATCCAACACCATTAACTATAAAAATACCTCAAATAAGTTCATGAATTGATAAAAGGCCATTTGATCTAAATAATGAAAAGAAATTGATTAAGTTTTACCATAATAAGATACAAAGATTACCTTTTAAACTATAAGAATGCTTCCATAACATGAGAACTTTTAGGAACAATGTAGGCGTGCAACATTCAATATAAATTAAGAACATCTACAACTAGACATACTCTGTGAAATGTAAAGATGTATGGAAAAATATAATCCATTTGTACAAACTAGTATACATGATACTATAAATCAAAACAAGGTATAAAAAAAGTGTTCTACTTTCATAATTGACACCATTATACTATAGAAACACTATACCAATAACCAAATTTTACATTTAATATTTTGAAAAAATTAGTTAAAAGGTTTTGACATCAATGGAATGAATGATAACGACATCTCAATTTTTCTGACAACCTCCCTATTGGGTATTGATTGTAAAATAACAATAATATTAAAAAATTGTAGTTGTAAAAATTCTCATTGGGTAGATACTTGATTTATGTATTTCTCTTTGTCTTTGTCTCCACATTTTCCCATAGTCAAAAAAGGAAAATTTAAATCAAAACCCAACAATTTAAAAAATATATAATAGTTTTCACACTAAAAACATTCTTATACAAATATTTTTTGATAAAAAGACTCCTTCTACTTTGCAAAAACAACTCTAATGTAGGACCATAGATTATCATTCTCTACCAACATATCAGAGAGGATATCAAGTTTAAAGGTTAAATTACTATTCATAACTCTCTACATCTAATGTAAGGCTAGTGGGGCAAGGATCCAATCAAATATCAAAATGAAACATCGAGAAAATTTCTAGGAGTACACACAAAAGAAAACATGGAAGTGAAAAAAAGAGATAAATTCTTTTCACAAATTTACTGATGATAAAATATGTCATCAACTAGCAACAACATGCCTGACTATAAGGCCTTCTGGATTGTAGCCATACAATGACATTAAAACATTAGAGTTTGAAACTTGCAACCTTTAGAACTTTTGTTATCTACCTTTTGCCCTCTTAATCAATGCTACTTTCCCACATCAAATTTAACCTCTTATATATACATCAAGACACAAAATCAACTATCCAAACATTTAATTGTAATATAGGCCCTACCTTGGAGGTGTAAATCATAACTCTATTAATGGATATAAATTGTTCATGTGCTCTTATAGGTAGTTCCAAAAATGGTCAAGGAGTTAGCTTCGAGCTACACAAGATGCCACATACTTATATGAAACCACACTAAAAGAAATTATATGTGTATCTAGATGAAATCACAACCAATAATGACTAGAGAAAATAATCCATAAATCATCTCTCATAGCTCATTAACTCATCCATTCATAGGATAAGTATCTAAATTCGGTTTGCACCAATATACTAACAATACACAACAAAAAACTCTAAGAAGAAATGGCTACTTTCTAAACAAAAAACTAGTACAATAAATAAGAGATAGTTTTGGTTGATATAAAATTACTCATTGACCCAAGATGGCCCAATTTTCAGACACTTAAAGTAATTAAAAAATTGATGTCCATCTCAAAAAACCCTAATCCTCTGACTTGTATCATAAAGATCCAACCCAGCTAGAATTACCTATGAAATATCTTCCATTTGTTTATCCTTCCATTAAACAATGTATTCCATGTAGTCTTTTCCTCTAGTGCTCTTTCTTACTCTTTTATACAAACCCTTCTCAATATTTTCACTCTTCTTCTTAGGATAATATAGGCCATCTTTTAATTGCTCATCTAATTATAAGTACTAAAAGATGTCTACAATATTGAATATTGGTGAATATCTTTGTCTTCTAGTAATTCAACTTCAAAAGCATTTTTAGTGTCAAACTTCCATAAAATCTTACAAGGACCAAACTTTTTTATCTTTAGTTTATTATAAGTACAAATTGAAAATCTACTTTTCTTCAAATGAACCATCACTTCATCCCCAACCTCAAAATATTTTTGTATTCTCCCTTTATTCTCCTTTTATTTATATTCAAGGTAACTATCCTCTAGATTCTTCTTTACTTCTTCTTATTCATGCAAAGTTTCCATGACATCTACAATTTCATCTTCTTTAGCACTTATCTTCACCTTAGTATTCAAATCTCTTGATTCTAGAGTCCCTTTAGGTTTCTATCCATCAACAATCTCAAAAGGTATCCTTTTTGTACTTCTATACCAATAATTTTTATATGCAAACTCTACTTGTACCAAAATCAAATCTCAATTAGTAGGATTATTGCTAAACAAAAATCTCAGCAAGTTACCCAAATTTCTATTCACAACTTTAGTTTTTCCATTTGTCTATAGATAAAATGTAGAACTAAATTCAACTATATATCCAATTTTTTCAAAACTATTCTCTAGAAATAACCCATACACTTAGTATCATTATCTGAAAAAAAGGTCCTAGGTAACCCATGTGCATCATACTTCTCTTTAGATTATAGTTCAACTACATGTACTTCATCAAATTTTTTCTTACAAGGTATGAAATAAGCCATTTTTAAAAATATTTTAACTACTACTATAATAGAATCATTATCTCTACAAGGTCTAGGAAAACCATGAACAAAATCTATACTAATATCCTTGCAAGGTTTATTTGATATATGTAATGGAAAATACAATCCACGATTCTGACTAGTTCCTTTTTTTAATAACAAATTTAGGAACTTTTGACAACCTTCTACACATCCTTGTAAATATGAGGCCAATTGTACCTATTGATCAAGAAACAACCTTATTGTTTTGTCAATTCCAAAGTGTCTGACAAGTCCTCCACTATGATTGTCTTTCATGGTGATATCTCTTATAGATCCTCTAGATATGTGCTATTGAATTCCTTTGAAAATAATGTGTTTTTGAATGAAATTATTAATCTACTTATCATTCTCTTTTATCAATTAATTCTTGCAAGCCTTCTAGGATTCTATAAAATCAAGATCAAAATGAAAAGAATGTTTCAAATCATCAAAATTAAATACCCCAACTCTCATTTCACTCAAAAAATTCATTCTTCTACTAAAATCATCAACAACCTTAATTGTTTATTCACTCTTATGTTTCAATTAAAAGGAAATTGGAAATCATGAACAATAGCATAGAATTTCCTATTATAAACACGATACCTCTTCTTAGTATCATTCAATTTCTTATTGAAGAAAGCTATAGGTCTCCATTCTTCACTCAAAATAGCTATAATGGGACTTCAAGCATAGCATTATATACTGAACTAATATTTTTTATGAACTTCATATAGAAACTTGTTAATCCATGAAGTTATCTAACTTACCCAACATTCTTGGGTATAGGCTAATTAAAACTAACTTTCACCCTTTTAGGATTCACATTAAAACCATCAGCTAAAATTACAAAACTAAGGTGCATAATCTCTTCCTTCATCAAAGAACATTTCTTCAAATCAATCAACAACTTATCTTCCTTCAATCTCTGCAACAAATGTCTAACATGATCAAAGTGTTCTTCTATAGTCTTACTCAATATTAGAATGCCATCAAGATATACAATTACAAACTTCCACAAGAATTTCTTCAAGACCTTATTCATCAACCTCATGAAAATACTTGGTGCATTAGTTAAACTGATGGGCATAACCTACTATTCATAGAAACTTTCTTTTGTCTTAGAGATAGTTTTTTATTCATCCCCTAACTTGATTATGATCCAATGATAGGCCATTTTTCAAATAAATATTTTTAAAATACTTTTCTCCACTCAAACAATCCATAGTGAAATTCATCTTAGGAAAATTAAACATGTACTTCATTCTTAGCTTACTTATAACTCTAGGAATAGTGTGCATTCTCCATTATCCATCCTTCTTAGGTGTCAATATAGAAGATACAATACAAGGAATTAAAATTTCTCTAATTAGACACTTTCCAAGGTGTTCTTACACTTGTCTATTAAATTCAACATTTTTAGTAGGTGTTAGCCTATGTGATGATTTACTAGGAAAACTAGCTCTAGGTATTATATCAATACAATAACTAATACTTCTCACAGGAGGTAAACCACTAGGTACATTATCAAAAATAATATATTGAAAACCAGAAAATAAATATTTTATATTAGGTACATGCTCAAGCTCATTGCATTTATCAGCCTTCCTAGGAATCAACAAAACAAACATTATTCTCCTTCAAATTTTTAACAAACATGTTTCCTTCAACTAAACAAACAGTTATTGTCATACAGTGATTCCCATCAACCCAAATAGCATATCGACTTAATCTACCATCATGCGCAAATCTTTTCTATCATACTGTAAAGGCATGCCCAATACAATATGACAACAATCTATAAGCATAATATCACATAGGAATTCATAATAATAATTCCCAATCTTGAATTTAACAAGGAATTGTTCACTTTCAAGTAACTTATGATCCTTCTAGAACTAAGAAACATGATAAGGCTTATGATTTCTCAATCTATACAGCTATGACTTATTAATCAATACTTTAGATGTCATTATCTGAAATTCTATTGTCAATGGTGACTATGCAACATTTTCCAATGATCTTATACTTAGTATTGAATAAATTCCTTCTTAGAATATGTTTTTTATTAGTTTCCTCATTCCATAAGATTCTTCTCAATATAAAGTTCTCACCATGCTAAGGTTCATTTGGTGATTCAACAACTTCTTCACAAGCTAAACTATTTATGTTGCTACCTCCAATCTTCTTACAAGAATTACTACATTTAGTTCCCTATGTCATTCTTCTATACACTTGAAACAAGCACCCTTAGACCAATACCTTTCTTCTCTTTTACCATCATTCTTATTTCTAGAGTAACTAGTATAGGTACCTCTTGTGTAATTACCTTTCTTACAAGAGGGTTCCTCTTTCCATTTTGTTTTTTTTCTTGTCTTGTACTACATTGTTAGATATGCTACTTTCTTCATAGGTTCTTCCACTCCTTCAAAATCATCCACCTCTTCCTCTTTGTCTTTGATCATGTTTCTTCACCTACCTTTCTTCAACCTTGAGGGCATTCAAATACGCTTCTTCCACACTATCCATCTGCACAAAACTAATGTCTAATCTATAAAATTTCTCAATGCATTCCTTCGTATTCATGTCTTTTTTTCTTAAATTATGAATCTTCCTCAATAGATTAAATTGGTAATCTACAATAACAAACTTCTTCTTCATCTTACCTATTATCTTTACCCAAGTCTTAATTATTTTTTCTACTTTTTGTCTTTCAATCTATAAATAATACCACTAAAGTGAAGCTTAACACTTTGACTTTGTAATTGCTATCATAACCTTCTTATTATCATGACTAGTCTCATACTCAAAAGTGCTTATCCATATCACAGATCCAATCTAATACAACTTTAGTCTCAAATCTCCCATCATAATAAGAAATGTCAACATCGGGTTTGGAGTTAGTAGTAGACAAAACTCTCAAAAGTCTTTCCTCATCTTGTTGTACATCATGTTCAGGATTATGATTAGGTGTTTCTACTTCATAATCACAAACATATTCAAGATATACATCTCTATGGGTTGTCTCAACATCTTCAAGTCTCACTACAATTTGTTTCAACAAATCCATTTTAGAACTATCTACATTTCCTCTATCTCTAACAATCTTGACAATAATTCCTAAAAGATTGTAACCTTCTACACATTGCAGGTCATATTTTAGATAGGCGTCTCTATAACCAATCTAAGTCAATATTCTAGGCAGTTTGACCAAAGTCAATATTAGAAAAATAAGACTTAATTCTTTTCATTTAATTTGACTATTATCATTAGAGAAATTCCACTTGAATATTGATGCACAAAATCTCTCTAACGTGAGTCCTTTGAACATTTTATTGAAGTACAATTTGATGAATTCTTATAATGAAAATCCTACTTATCTTCCCTCATCCACAGTCTTCACTTTCATTTATTTCACATTTTTCTACCAAATATTTTTTCTTTTATCTTTTGAATGAACAAATATATTATATTAAAAATAATAAATATTTTCCCTGAATGTGTCATTTGAATATCACAGGCTCCCCAAAAAAACTCCAACATTCTATTGCAAAAAATTTGTTAAGATGTTCTAATATGAACTTAGAAAATATTATTATCAATCTAACATATAATTCGTCTACAAATTTAATTATGAAAAATTTCTGCAACCCACTAAAACCCAATACCTTGTCTAATCAAGAAATAAAATTAAAAATTCGTTTCCCTTGGAATCAACTATAGATATAAGTTTGGTCGCCAAATCACTTCTTATCAAAATCTCCTCATGTCAAACTATATAAAAAACCCATTACATAAAGCATCAATGCCGGATGCACATTAAGAGTAAAACTTACTGTTTCGATGAAGTAATCCCAACCCTTCCAAATAAATTTATAGCTCGTATCGAAAGACTATGTAGTAAAGAAAACGACTGGTCGAAAAGAAAAATCCTTGCATTCTAAGTTGTATTGATGGTAAAATAGTGCCCATCTTGGAACTTCTCTGAAAAGGAAATAAAAAATGGTCTCACTGTAATAAAGAATATAAATCAGATGTCAGTGGGTCTCTCTCTAGTGAAGTTTGCTTGTGGATATGCTGTTTGGACCCCTAATAGATTCCACCTTTCATTGCCCCCAAAGAAGCATTTCCTCTCTATTAAAAAAAGCATTGGTTTTGTGTCTACCACAGAATTTTCAGGGAGGAATTGCTACAGAAACACATCTTTTCATGGAGATGGATTTGAAGATTTCTGTTGAGTTTTTCTCGACCAGCAGAAGGCTATATAATGTAAGCAATGCTATTTCATTCATGAACTGCATGGCACCATCTCAGCATAAAGGCGTATGTTATAATGAATCGGTTTGAGAAGACATAATTCGGTTTTAGGATGTTTACATGGCATAGGCAACTCCAAATCTTTGGCAATTGTTCCAAACGTCTCAATTCTCTTCTTCTGCACAGTAAAAACTATCACGTATGTATTATTTTGTACGGAATTTAGTTTTAATGGCGTTTGAAACATATCCAGTGACCTAAACATGTGTTGAACCATATGCTCTTTTTCTCTACGTTTTGTTAAGTTTGTCACAATTCTTTTCATTCTGTTAATGCTGTTAATTGTGTTGGATCATATCTTTTAGACCTGCAATTAAGGGATATAACTTTGTTCCTTTAATATAGTTGACATTAGATCATCTAATGATGATTTCTATAATTCAGTTATAGATTAACAGTTTAATAAATTAATTTACAAAATTAAATCAGGAATAATATTTATTTATTTAAATTTAGCAACTAATTTTTTTCATTATATATCAATAATGAACAACATAAGACAGCTAGCATAATCTTAAAAACAATGTTACAGCAATACCCAAGAAACTCTATCTGAGAAAAATCTAGAAACACAAGTTTATTCAGTTCTAGGAGCAAGAAGTCACAAAAAAAAATTACAAGATTTCCACAACAACTATATAGAGGAGATTTTAACCTCACAATCCTCTTTCTCAACATGGACACTCTCACTAAGTCCTAGCCTGTACTAATAAAATGTGTACCTTAGCGTTAAGTGATGTGCACAATAAATGGGTGTTTACACAATCTGCCTCATTGCATTCAACTCCTCTTTTAAGACAACACATCTATATTATGATAGTAGTTATATTTTTAAACATCTTCAATGAATTATGCATACTAAAAAGAAAGTTTCACCTCAACCTAAACTTAGGGGTTGCCATCATAGATAGATAGCTATGACATTCTTTATTTGTCTCTGAAAGTAAATAGATGTTTGGACTTCCTTGTGAATAACAAAAACTCAACATGAAAACATCTCTTGAGCTCTAAAAAATTGACGTGTCCTCTTAGCAATAAAGGCATATAGCTCAAGAAAAGATTCACACTAGATTATACAATCTTGGCCTCTATCAAGGCCTTGGTCAAGATGTCTGCAACTTGAATGTAATGAATATTCTATGAAGTGGTACTTGATCTTAATGTGCTTTGAATTTTCATGAAATGTTGGATTCGTAGAGAGTTCACTACAACTATTATTATCACTATAATTTGTCTCCATCTCTAGCTTTGGATAGAAAAGTCCAACTAGAAGCTTTCAAGGCTATATAGCCTTACATGTATCCATACTAGATG